>CM066047.1:30314233-30862631 GCA_033557465.1 Ichthyophis bannanicus | reverse complement strand
GAGACAGTCCCTACTCATCAGAGCTCATCTGTGTCTTTTGGGGAAACTGCTAGGTACGTATGACCTAGATTGGCCACTGTTGGAAACAGGATACTGGGCTTGATGGACCTTGGTCTGACCCAATATGGCATATCTTATGTTCTTAAAGCTTACAATCTAGTCAAGATAGACAACACAGTAGGTGTAAACAGGGATACATCTAGGGGGAATGGTAAAGAAACAGAAAGGAGATCAGGTGAATCAAGATCCAAAAGCAGCAGCGAAGAGGTGAGTTTTCAGCCTGGATTTGAAAAGGGCCAGAGAAGGTGCCTGACGTACCGACTCAGGTAGTTTGTTCCAGACATAAGGAGCAGCAAGGTGAAAGGAGTGAAGTCTGGAGTTAGTAATATAAGAGAATAGCACAGATAGAAGTGATTTCCAAGAACAGCGGAGTTCCCGAGGAAGGCTATAGGGAAAGATAAGAGAAGAAAGGTAACAAGGAGCTGCAGAGTGAATGCACTTACAGATCAGCAGGAGAAGTTTGAACTGGATGCGGAAATGGATAGGAAGCCAGTGAAGTTAGGGTTGCCAACTGGCCGGTTTTCAGCCGGCCTGGCCGGTTTTTCCATGGCCAGGCTGGCTGCCGGCGCAGAGGCAAAACCGGCCCTTGAAAAGCTGGTTTTTTTGCTCTGGCCGCAAGATCGGGAGCGGCCAGAGCAAAAAAACTGGCTTCTTCTCCCGGAGGGCTTCAGAGGGAGCCGGGGAAAGCCCGCGCGAGGCCCCGGCTCACTCTGAACAGCCGCCAGCGTGAAGAGCCTTTACCTTCACGCTGGCAGCTGTTCCTGTGAAGCCGCGATTGGGTGGAAAGGTTAAAGGGCCAATGCCCTTTAACCTTTCCCAGCATTCACGGCTTCCACAGGAACAGCCGCCAGCGTGAAGGAAAAGGCTCTTCACGCTGGCAGCTGTTCAGAGAGAGCCGGGGCCTCGTGCGGCTTCCCCGGCTCCCTCTACAGCCTCAGACAGCCAGCGGTTTTTGGGGGGGGGGAGGCCAAGGACTGCATGGTCTGTGATGGGGGGGAGGGGGGCCTGGACTGGAAAAGGGCTAGGAGGGTGGAATTTGACTGGAAATGGGTTTGTGATGGGGGGGGGGGGGGACCTGGACCGGAAAAGGACTATGGGGGGGGGGGGGGTGGGGGGATACTTGGACTGGAAAGAAACGGGCTGTGATGGGAGGGGACCTGGACTGGAAAAGGACTAGGGGGGGGGGGGGGACATGGACTGGAAATGGGTTTTGATGGGGAGGGGGACATGGAATGGAAAAGGGCTATCGGGGGGGGGGACCTGGACTGGAAATGGGTTGTGATGGGAGGGGGACCTGGACTGGAAAGGGGCTATGGGGGGGGGGAACTTGGACTGGAAAAGGGCTATGGGGGGGGGGGAACTTGGACTGGAAATGGGCTATGGTGGAGGGAGGGGGAACGGACTGGAAATAGGCTGTGATTATGGGGACTTGGACAGGAAATGGGTTGTGAAGGGGGGGACCTGGACTGGAAAAGGGCTATGGGGGGGGCATTGGACTGGAAAGAAATGGGCTGTGATGGGGAGGGGGACCTGGACTGTAAAAGGGCTATGTGGGGGGGGGGACATGGACTGGAAATGGGTTGTGATGGGGAGGGGGACCTGGACTGGAAATGGGCTATGGGGGGGGGGACCTTGGACTGGAAATGGGCTATGGTGGAGGGAGGGGGAACTTGGACTGGAAATAGGCTGTGATTAGGGGGGCTAGGACTGCAAATGGACTGTGATGGTGGGGGGGGGGTAGGACTGCAAATGGGCTGTGATGGTGCGGGGGGACTCGGACTGCAAATGGGATGTGATGGGGGGGGCCTAGGACTGGAAATAGGCTGTGATGGGGGACTTGGACTGGAAATGGGCTGTGATGGGGGGGGGCTAGGACTGGAAATGGTCTGTGATGTGAGGGCTAGCACTGGAAATGGGCTGATGAAGAGCTGGAATAGGACTGGAAATGGGCTGATGTGGGGCATGGGAGAATGGGATTAGAAGGGAGTGGATGCTGGGTGGGTCTAGAACTATAAGGGAACTGATTTTGGGGGAGGACTAGAATAGATGGGGAATGAGAATGGAGAGGGGAAAAAAATATTTTGTGTGGAAGAAAAGTCTATGATGGGCTGGGTATTGGGAGAGTAAGAGGGCTTGAGAATGGAAGGGTGAAATTTAAATGGATGATAAAGGAATAAGGAAAGAATTGGGGGAAAGAGCAAAAGGGAAACAATCAGTATGTTTAAAGCAGAAATAGAGAAGAGAATGGAAAACATCTAAAAGAGAAGAAAGGACAAATGGATAGCTCGCAGAAGACACGAAGAACCAGAAGAAAGTGACTGGAGCAATTGCAACTGAAAATAAAAACGCCCAAACAGAAGGTTTTAGAAAAATACTTTGTATTTTGAATGTACTAGCTGGTATATGTTTGTTCTGGGAAGTTTGTATTGATAACATCTTTGCGTTTTTGTTTAGTGCAAGAGGATATTACTTTTTAGTTTTATTTCTCCAGTGTTGTCCATTTCATGTTTGGATTTTGGGGTTCCCCAGTTATTATCTGACCAAGGAAGTTAGCCTACACGTATCCTCGGTAATTTTTGTGGGTGGGGATGGTGGCGTGGCAGGGGTGGGACTAGGGGCGGAGAATGGGTGGAGCATGGCAAGCCACAGGTGTCGGGTTTTTCTCGGTGAAAAAGTTGGTAACCCTAAGTGAAGTGGCTTGAGAACAGGGGTAATATGAGCATGATGAGGCTGGTGGAAGATTAACCGTGCAGAAGAGTGTTGAAGAGATTGAAGGAGAGAGAGAGAATTCAAAGGGAGACCAGCAAGGAGTAGGTTACAGTAGTCAAGACAGGAGGTGATTAAGGAGTGGATAAGTGTCTTAGTAGTGTGTTCAGAAAGGAATTGTCAGATTTTGTAGATGTTATAGAGAAAGAAAGAGCAGGTCTTAGCTATCAGATGGATGTGTGTGGAGTAGGAGAGGGAGGAGTCAAAGACAACCACAAGGCTGCAAGCGAGGAAACAGGAAGGAGCAGAGAGTTATCCACAGAGACTGAGAAAGGAGGAAGAGAAGAGGAGGCTTAAGGGGGAAAAGTAAGAAGCTCAGTTTTGGCAATGTTCAATTTCAAGTGGCGGTGAAACATCCAAGCAGCAATGTCAGAAAGGCAGGCAGAGATCCGGGTCTGGTTTGCCATGGGAAGAGATGAGCGCACCAAGGGACTGGGTATAGAGAGAGAAAAGGAGTGGACCCAAGACAGATCCTTGGGGTACACCAACTGAGAGCGGGATAGCAGCAGAGAAGGATCCACCAGAACAAAATTGAAAGAGCGATGGGAGAGATAAGAGGATAGTACAGAGCCCTTAATACCAAGCGAGGACAAGGTAGTGTCAAAAGCAACAGAAACATCAAGAAGGATGAGGACTGAGTAAAGGCCCTTGGATTTTGCCAGGAACAAGTCACTGGAGACTTTGGCAAAAGCCATTGCAATAGAATGAAAAGGACGAAAGCCAGATTGTAAAGGATCCAGCAGGGCTTGAGAGGAGAGAAAGTCAAGGCAACGGTGGTGAACCACACATTCAAGTAGTTTAGAAATGAAGGGGAGGAGGGAGATGGGTTGATATTTAGAAGGACAGGTAGTATCACGTGAGGGTTTTTCTTGCTGAGTAAAGGATTACTTGTGGTTTCCTGGGGTCGAGAGCAATGTTCCCCCAACCATATGAGAGTCTTCCATCCACACTGCTGCTGGTAGGGAAATGCAATGTAATATCACATTTTTAGGACTCCAATGTCAGAAGTTCAAAAAATATGCCTTTTTTAAAATTTTATCTTTATGAAATTTACAATTATATCCAAGCAAATTACATATGAATTCCATGAACATCCTTGTATAGAAACAGAGCAAAATCAGGAAAAATACATTCAAAGAAAAATGAAAACAACCAGCAAATAGTCACACTGATTGCTCAGCCTAGCCCACAAATTAAGGGTCAAAACATAAGAAAATAACTATCACCACAAAACACAAGCAAGATGAACAGACTAAATATCCAGGATAGCTAAATCACGGCACATCCAATGTGCAACCAATAGAGGCTTCCAGTCGTCGAGCATTCATGAAAGTTAGCAGCTGAGAGGATTCATAAAATTTATACAAAACAGATTGGTATTTCACCAAGCATTTACAAGGATGTTAGAAAAAGCCCTCCCAGCTGCAAAATCCCAGGGCACAGCAGGAGAAATTCCTTATGGCACCGCTGGGTATCTCTCGCCAAGTTAGGGTAGATACAAACCAACAAGTCACGAAACATAAGATTCCTTTTATGGAAAAATAACTTCAATAGCCATTTATCAGACAAAAGAGCAAAGGTAACAATTAAAGTAGACGGAACCGAAGGTTCTTCCTGTGATGATTCCAATTGTGATACATTAAGGACCTCCATTTTTGAGCCACTGTTCAAGAAGAAGCTGCTTTTTTACCCACAGGAAGATAATACAGTTTCAATACAGGAGGAAGCGACTCTTGAGGAACCACCAAACTGTCCATCAAATAAGCATTAAACATATCTCTTGCTGACACTGTTGAAAGACGAGGAAAGCTAATTAAATTGTTAGCCCGAGACATATTCTCTAAAGGTTCCAGCTTAGCATTAACAGGAAAAATTCTTAACAAATGCCTCGGACTGGCCTTCCAATACTGCTGTTTTAGTATGAGTGTCCAACAACTCAGCTTGAACTTTAGTAAGACTCATTGAGACTTGCTCAAGTGCAACAGAGTTATTATTCACCTTAACTGGTAACAAAGATATCTGAGGTAGTAATGCTTCTCCCAAAGATACAATGGCTGTCCAAATGGATTCCAGAGTAAAGTTGACTGGACGAACAAAGGTAAAAGAAGAAATATCCCCAGCTTGGACTGAAGCAGGTCCATTCCAGCCGACGCAGCTCCACCTCTTTAGAAACATAGAAACATGATGACAGAAAAAGACCACATGGCCTATCTAGTCTGTCCTTCCATAACAACAACTACAACAGTCCACTTTTTACCTTTAGAGATCCTCTGTGTTGGTCCCATGCTTTTTGAATTCAGTTACTGTCCTCATCTCTACCACCTCCACTGGGAGACTATTCCATGGATCCACTACTCTTTCTGTAAAGAAATATTTCCGCATATCACTCCTGAATCTATCTCCCTTCACCCTCATCCCATGTCCCCTCATAGCAGAACTTGCTTTCAATTGAAAGAGGCTCTCTCCCTGAACATTTATGCCACGGAGGTATTTAAACATCTCAATCATATCACCTCTATCCCGCCTTTCCTCTAAGGTGTACATATTAAGATCCTTAAGTCTGTCCTCATATGCTTTATAATGAAGCCCACTAATCATTTTAGTAGCCACCCTCTGCACCGACTCCATCCTGTTCACATCCTTTTGAAGGTGCGGTCTCCAGAATTGCAGTCATACTCCAAATGAGGTCGCACCAAAGACTTAGAGGCATTATCACCTCCTTTTTTTTTTCTACTAGCCATTCCTCTCCCTATGCACCCAAACATCCTTCTAGCTTTTGCCATCACCTTTTCTACTTGTTTAGCTACTTTAAGATCATCAGACACAACAACGCCTAGGTCCCGCTCTTCTTTAGTGGACAAAAGTACTTCACCCCTTATACTATATTGCTCCCTTGGATTGCTGCAGCCCAAATGCATGACCTTACATTTTTTAACATTAAATTCCAAACCAAATTTGAACAGCAAACTCTCCTGCTGTTGGCTTTCCACCTGGCAATGCAGAAGGAATGGTGGTATGGAGTTCTGGGGCAGGAAGAGCTTCCACTGCAACAGCCCCCAAGCCTGGCCCTCGTCATTCAGGAATCTCTCGCTCACTCAAGGAGAGTCCCAGTTGCAAGCTTGCTTTGGAGGATCGATGCAAATGCTGGCCACAAATCGGGGGGAGGATGGCACATCCAAAGTAGTCACTGGGCTCTCCAGCCCTGGCAAAACTACAGCCGGACTAACTTCCCCCTAATCTACTGAATACTGAAGAGGACACAATATAAAGGAGTGAAGAGGTCCTGAGACCACTGAAAGTAAAGGCGTTGAGGTAGCAGGGGCTTGTGAGGGCTGCAGGCCCCCCCTACCCTTGTGCTTTTTCACCATAGATCAAGCAGCTGCCATGCTACAGCCTAACTGACACCATCTTAGCTCTGCCCCCTGAGAAAAAGATGCCTATTTTAAGTCTGTTTGATAACGTGCTTTTGTAAAATAAGCTCCCAGTAATGTACAAAAGTCCAAGCGCAGATTGACACCTGCTCCGAAGATGATGTAAATGTGCGTATGCCATGTATGTACCCACGTATTTTATAATTGAGCATAAGGTTGAACTCCGCTTCCAGTTAGCCTAAATTACAGCCCGAGAATGTCTTTTGCTTTGCATACATTTTCGAGTGACTATGGCGGCACAATTTTATAAACGGTCTTTTCCACCTATAAAATAGGGTTTACATGGAGAAAAACATATATAAAGTTATATATAATGTGTGCATGCTTGTATGTGTGAGTACATATATATATATATATATATATATATATATATACCAAGATCAAGATTGTAGCCAATAGAGTATCTGCAGTGGAGAAGGGGTGAGCCAGAGATACTGGTCACCAATAGGCAGCACAGCATAATTGCTTCATTCTTGTTTCATAGCTAACCAGATACACAGAGCTGCCAAGTTATGCAGTTCCAGGAGAGAGAGACTTTTTAGCCAGTTTTGGTTTCCAACTTACAAGTGTGGTGTTTGTAGTCCGTCCTTTTATTTTTTTTTTTTAACATTTTTATACTGTATGCCGCTTTTCAGTGATATCAAAGCTGTTTACATTGAAACAGAATGGAACAATGTAAAGAACGATATACATTTAACTGGTTACAACGTTTCAACTATTTACAGTGGATTGGTTCTTAGCTTAGTCGTCTTCTTGTAAGGAGGGGACAGATTTGTGGAGTTTTAAGAACTGTTGTGGGTACTTCATATGTAGTCAAATTGTTCAATGAAAAGGTAGATCTTTAGGTGTTTTCTGAAGTCTGTGATATTTTACCCGCTGAAATCAGTGCTGCAGGTCCCTTAATGCACCAGAATAGGGTTCCTGAAATAGAGGACTGGCCTGAACCCTCCCTCTTAGAACTCAGTAACTTAGCAGCTCTGGATATAGGATAAAGGTAAATGGCAGGTAATATGATCACCTTTAGGACTCCTGGACTCCTAGCAAAAGTCAATGAACACAAGAAGCTTGATATCAGGCCTTGCCTCTCTCCCTCTGGTTCGCTACATTTTGATCTCGTCCATCTTTACAAGCTAAGCACAGGGTCAGCTGCCTTGACTACAAAAATGCACTTATCATGATAATTTGCTTTTCCTGTTATATTTTGGATGATGTGGTGTTATATTCAATTAGTTATTGTAGTGCTGTATTCAAAACCAGCTCGGGGATGCTTTCTGTTCTCAGTGTGGTGTCTGTGTTCCCACTTGTCTGGATGCTACCAGAGTAGTAGAGGTGTTGAAGCGTATATGGCTGACAGCTGAGACACCTCCTTCGTTGGAGTTATGTGTGTTAGGGGAAACAGGGCAGACCTGTTGAGTCAAATGGTCCTTATCTGCTGCCTTCTAATACTCGTTGCTCTCCAATAGGAGTATCAACAGTCCGCTTTAAGAGAGTCTGCAGTCCAGAGTTCAGGGCTGGGAGGCCATGGCTCACTGGGAAAGGTAAAGAACCCAGAAGGCTGCAGGAGAGAGAGAGGCCCATGGAGACAGAAAGCTCCTTACAAGCCAGGTTGGGGAAGGAGTCCTGCTGTGTGGTAGAAAACCCAAGAAGTGAGTGACCAGACTTTATTCTTCTGAATTTTAACTTGAGGGCAGGGGGAAGTGGGTTTTTGTTTGGCCTTGAACGTTTGTGTGCCTGGTATTTTAAGAGCCCTGGACACCACAAGCCATGCCCTACCTCATATGTTGGCAGCTTGGGGATTTCCTCTAACCACGTGACTGAAGGCAAATTCATGTTCTTCCAGGGTTCAGCATCTACAACAGGTCTTTTTTTTTTTTTTTTTTGGTTTGTCTGGGCTAAGAGGGTTAGCCTTGCCCTAGTTAGGGAGCTTAAAGAAGGTATAGTTGGTGCCGAATAGGCAGGCTTTGTTTTGGCCACTAGAGACCGCTAAATGTTTGTTGGAGCTGGAATAATGCAGCATTAGCTCAGCTGCATAAGAGTGAGCTGTGATTGTGGTTTGCAAGTGAGCAGTGACAAGTCAAAATGGAGCGGCTCCTCCAGATGCTGGTAGAAGGGCAGCAACGACAACAATGATGTCAGCAGTAGTTACAGAATTTGCTCAGGCGCAGGGGGAGCTACAGAGGAGTTCCCTGGCTCAGTTGACCCAGGCCCTGCAGAGACCGCAACTTTACCCTCCAGCGTAAATGCTTCTTAAAATGATGGTTCAAGATGAACCAGATCACTTCTTGGTGATCTTTGAGCAAACCGCCTGGGAAGACTGAAGGGAAAGCCGGAGCAGATGTTGGCTCCTATGTTTTGAACCACAAAGTCACATCCTAAGCGAGGGCATCAGCCAAGCCATGACCCCTTCACCTGTTTTAGATGTGGAGCTGTGGGGCACGTTGCTCGGGAATGTCCCCTGGGTACGGAGGAACCCATGGATATCAGCTTAACCCCCTCACATCTGTGCTTTTGTGGACATTCCCCATCCAGGGACACAGAACTTTGTGATTCCAGTGGAGCTGGAGAGGACCTGCTTCTGGGCCTTGATAGACTCTGGGAGTGTGTGGACCCTCATTCACTGGGAAATTGTAATTCGATTTCAAATTGACAATGCAAAGACAGTAACACTTGCCTCTGTGCATGGAGACCAGAGGCAGTATCCAACAGCACAGGTTTCACTTAAGACTCTAGCAGGACAAGCCACATTCGAGGTCGTGGTGATCGGCTGAAACTACTCAAACTTCAGAGTGATATGGGCCCGGCTAACTGACAGCTCCGCTAAGTCAGACCAGGAAGATTTCCCAGAGATTTTTCTGCTGGAAGACCCAGATCTATATGTCGAGAATTCCAAGCCTGCTGAATCCTGGAGTTGGCATTGCTGGGAAAAGCTACACTACAACAGAATCTGGGGGAGGGATCTGGGGGAGCGAAAGCCTAGGGAAGACATTCCTGAAGGTAGCTCACAGCTCAGCGGTAGTGACCCAAATACAATTGTCCTCTTCTCAGAGTGCGGACTTAGGGTTGCCAACTGGCTCCAGATGCGCCAGACAGGCTTGATCCAGTCCTGGGTTTACCCCATTGCATGCAGGGACTTGTAGTCTTGCTTTTCTTATGGAATGCAATGGGGAAATCAGAACTACGTGTCCCTGCATGCAATGAAGTAAACCCAGGACTGGATCAAGCCTGTCGGGCGCATCTGGAGCCAGTTGGCAACCCTATGCGGACTGGGGGAAGAGCCAAGGAGCTTCAGGAGGGCCCAGCAAGAGGATGAATCTATTAAACATGCCTGAGAATGGGTTTTGGAGGTGGATCTCTAAAGGAAAATAGGGGACTATTATAGTAGTTGATATGGAAGGATAGACTAGATAGGCCGTGTGGTCTTTTTCTGCCGTCATGTTTCTATGGTGTTCCAGTAGGTAATGGAGAATCCCCTGCAAGAACCCTTTCCTGCATTTTGTACTAAAAGAAGATTTATTATAGATTGGCCAAGGGTGCCCTAGAATGGAAACAGGTAGGACAACTGATAATTTCCTGGTCCTGTCATCAGCAGATGTTATCATTGGCCTATAACTATTTATTACGGGGACACCTGGGGGTGGAGAAAATACTAGAGTGTGTTTTGGCCTGATTTTTCTGGTCTGGGGTCCATAAACAGGTGTAGTTATATTGCCAGTCATGTCCCATCTGCCAACTTCATAACCCTCAGAATCCAAATACCAAAAACCTGTTAGAATTACCTAATAGTCCGTATTCCCAAAAATTCTAACATCTAAGATACCCTATCAATATACATGTATTTTTTGTCGGAGCTAGTCAGCCCAGTGCAACAGAACCCTTCCGTGCACCACTGTGACCACTCCCCTTTTTTTTTTTTAAATAGCTTTTTCAAAATGAAACTCCACACTTAGCTTTGTGAAAGATTGGTTGTAGCCAAGCAACTTCAGCTTGAATGAACAATGCCAGCAATTCAGGAACGACGCCGTACCACACGTTTCGGGTTTGTTTTAAAGTTTTCTTCCCACCCTGCCCTAGGTCCATCTGAGGTATTTTGCCAGTATCGGATGGACCTGAGGCAGGGTTGGAAGAAAACTTTAAAACAAACCCGAAACGTGTGGTACGTCGTCATTCCTGAATTGCTGGCATTGTTCATTTAAGCTGAAGTTGCTTGGTTACAACCAATCTTTCACAAAGCTAAGTGTGGAGTTTCATTTTGAAAAAGCTATTTAAAAAAAAAAAAGGCAGTGGTCACAGTGGTGCACGGAAGGGTTCTGTTGCACTGGGCTGACTAGCTCCGACAAAAAATACATGTATATTGATAGGGTATCTTAGATGTTAGAATTTTTGGCAATACGAACTTCATAACCCTGCCAGAGTCCAACCTGCCCTTCCAGTGCCTATTCCCATCACTTAAACACCATTTGAAAGGGTGGCCATGGATCTGGTAGGACCCGCGGAGTGAACCACCTGAGGCAACAAGCATATTTTGGCTATACTGGACTATGCTACCCGATACACAGAGGCCATTATTCTAAGGAATATGAAGATTGCTATGCTCGCAAATGCCCTCTGGGAAGTATTCTCATGAGTGGTTCACAGCGCCCACTAAGATCCTTACAAATCAAGGAACACCCTTTGAATTCAAGGTGATGAATCAAGTGTGTGCCTTGGTGAAGGCTAAGATGCTGCAAACATCAGTATATCACCCACAGACGGATGGCCTTGTTGCGTGATTTAAATAAAACTCTGAAACAGATGTTAAAAAGGATTGTGTAGGAGGACGGGAATAATTGTGACATTCTCCTACCCTATCAGAGTTTCTAAACCCAATGAAAGAATCAGATTATTCATTGACTTCTGGAGGGTCAATGCAGCTTCTAAACTGCAAGTGTATCCCATGCCCAGAGTAGATGAGCTAATTGAGCAACTTGGTGGAGCATGGATCTGACCAAGGGATATTGGCAGGTGCCCTTGACTCTGGCTGCCAAGGAGAAGACTGATTTTTCGACACCACAAGGTCTGTTCCGATTTATAGTACTGTTCTTTGGATTACACGGGACTCTTGCCACATTTCAATGCCTGGTCGACCGTCTACTGAGACCATACAAGGAGTATGCGGCTGCATACCTTGACGACATTGTCATCTACAGCAGAGATTAGACCACCAACCTAACCCAAGTATAAACTGTGTTGACCAGCCTGTGGAAGGCCGAGTTGATGGCCAACCCCAAGAAATGTTTTCTGGGAGGTAGGAATGTTGAATACCTGGGATATTTAATCGGGAATGGGCAGATACAACCTCAACTATGAAAGGTGAATACCATTGCCCAGGTGCCCATCCCAAAATCAAAGAAAGAGATTCATTCTTTCTTTGGATTGTTTGGCTATTACTGCCGGTTCATCCCTAATTTTGCTGAGGTGGCAGAGTCGTTAGCCAGTCTCCTCCAGAAGAGAGCTCCCGAATGGATTCAGTGGTTACCAGACCTTGACCTGGCCTTCCAGCATCTCAAGAGGGCCGTGTGCTCTGAACCCATCCTGATTAGCCCTTATTTCTCTCTACCGTTTATTGTTCAGACTGATGCCTCAGAGCTGGGTCTAGAAGTCGTTTTGGCCCAGGAAGTCAGGGTTGAAGAACATCATCAGGAGAAAGCTGCTTCCTTGGGAGCAGGGCTGGCCCGTCCATTGAGCAAGAATGTTGTTTGCACAGGGCCCTGCGTTTCAGGAGGCCCCGCGCAAACAACATTCTTCATTAAAGACAGCCGCCCATCAGCCCAAGTAAATTTAAAAAAACCTCAAAAAACAGCTGGCTGCTGCTGCTGCCACTGCCGCCGTGGCAGCGGCAGAATCAAGTGTCCCGTGGCCCCCCTCCGCCTGCCCGGCAGAGCGCTCCCTGAATCACTCCCCTCGGCGCCGGCTTTCAGAGCCACGAAGAGAGAGTTTCTCTCCTGCGGCTCTGTTAAGCGAGAAACTCACTCTTCGTGGCTCTGAAAGCCGGCACCGAGGGGAGTGATTCAGGGAGGGCTCTGCCGGACAGGTGGGGGGGGGGGCCCGCGGGACACTTGATTCTGCCGCTGTCACGGCGGCAGCAGCAGCAGCAGCAGCCAGTTTTGTTTTGTTTTTTAATTTTCCCTGGGCTGATGGGGGGAGGGGGGTTAGGACTGGTAATGGGGGTGGCTAAGACTGAAAATGGGTTGATGGGGGGCTTAGGACTGGTAATGGGCTATGGGCGGGCTAGGACTGGTAATGGGCTGGGGGGGTTGCTAGGACTGGAAATGGGCTGAGTGGAAGGGGGACCTTGAACTGCAAATAGCTGATGGGGACGGGGGCCTGGAATGGAAATGGGCTGAGTGGAAGGGGGGCTTGAACTGCAAATAGCTGATGGGGAGTGGGGTTTGGATTAGAAATGGGCTGTGAGGGGAGAGAGCTAGGACAGGACATGGGCTGAGTGGGGGGGGGGAGCAAGGACAGGAAATGGGCTGATGGAGGGGCTAGGATAGGCCTGGAAATGGGCTGTTGGGGGTGTGCTAAGATTGGAAATGGACTGTGGTGGGGGTTTGGATTGAAATGGACTCATGGAGGGGCTAGAACTGGAAGTAGGCTCATGGGGGGCTTGGATTGGAAATGGGCTGAGTGGAGGGGAGCTAGGATTTGACATGGGCTGATGGTGGGGCTAGGAAAGGACTAGAAATGGGCTGATGGGGGGGCTGGGATTGGAAATGAGCTGATGGAGGGACTTGGATAGGACTGGAAATGGATGGGGGAGCTAGGACTGGAAATGGGCTGATGGTGGGGCTAGGATAGGATTGGAAATGGGCTGATGGGGGGGTTAGGACTGGAAATGGGCTGATGCGGGGACTAGAAGGGAGCGGATGCTGGGTGGGGCTGGAACTAGAAGAGAGCTGATGTTGGGGGAGGATTAGAATGGGATGGAGCTGGGAGAGTGAAATGGAGAGGGGAAAAATATTTTGTGTGGGTGGGAAGAAAATCTACAATTGGCCGGGTATTGGGGGAGTAATTGGGGATTGAGGATGGAGGTGTAAAATTTGAGTGGATGAAATAGGAATGAGGAAAGAGCAAAAGGAGAAAGATTAGTATGTTAAAGCAGATGTAGAGAGAGAGAATGGAAAAAAAAACTAGAAGAGAGAAGAAAGGACAAATGGACAGCAGACGATGGAGAGTTAGCAGAAGACACAAAGAAACCAGAAGAAAGTGGCTGGAGCAATTGCAACTGAAAAAAAATGCACAAAAGGTAGAAAAATATCTCTTTATTTTGAATTTACTAACTGGAATATGTCAGCTCTGGGAAATGTGCATCATTAACGTCTGTGCTTTGTTTAGTACAAGAGGAAATTAATTTATAGTTTTATTTCTACAGTGTTATTGTACATTCCAAGTTTGGCTTTTGGGGTTCCCAGTTTAATTATTGTCTTCCTGTTTCTAAATTTGTGATTCCTTGTTTGGTGATGGTCTATGTTCTGCAGGTGTAACTGAGCTGAGGTACTCTGTTTATGTAATTCCTATTTGACATTGCCACTTGTTCTCTTTCCCAAGTAGGCCATGTATTGTTATTCTCTGAAATGTATTGGTTTAATATTTGCAGTGTTGCCTTTTGATAGGTAGAGTGTGGTATTTTGTGAGTCCTGGTAGTGCTGTTACGATACAGCGGGTTTGCTATGGGTTCTAAATGGGCAGTGCTTGTAGTAGTTCCTAATGTGCCTGGCGGTTGGCACTGGATTATAGTAATGTAGAAATCTTTTAGTCTTTCTTTATCCATACACTCATTAAGAGGCATGTTTACTAAATGTTAGTATATGGTAACATTATGCAAATATTAATGCAAATGAGGCCCATTATGCAAATGTGGCCGCCCCCCCCCCCCCCCCCCTTGGGCCACCCCTGCTTGGGAGCAGCATTATGTGGTGATGAAGAAAGAAACCCTGGTAGTCAACTGGGCATTTAAGACCTTTAAATACTACCTGCTTGGCCATCTGTTTATAATGGTAATGGACCACCAATCCCTCAAGTGGCTGGCTCGATATAAATTTTCCAATGGCCACATTACTGTATGCAGTGTTTTTTGAGTCTCCAACCCCACCAGTTTCAGGTCCACCATAGGGCTGGTCAGGCTTACTTGAATGCGGACTTCCTTTCCCGAGTGGGGGTCCTGGGTGCAGCAGACACTCAATGGGGCTTGGTTGAGCTGAGGTGGAGTGTGTGTGATGGGGTGTATAGAATGTTACCAGTCTCTCTCCAAAGGGATTATCAGTAGTCTCCTTTAAGAGAGTCTGCAGCCCAGAGTTCAGGGCTGGGAGGGCATGGTTCAAAGGAGAGGTTAAGAATCCCATAGGCTACAGGAGGGAGAGAGGCCAGTGGAGGCAGTAAGCTCCTTAGAAACCAAGCTGGGGAAGGAGTCCTGTTGTGAAGTAGGAAACTCAAGAAGTGAGTGACCAGACTCTATTCTTCTGAAATTTATCTTGTGGGCTGGGGGAAATGTGCTGTGAACCAGATTGTGAAAGCAACAAGCTGGGGAGGGAACTGAAGCACAATAAAAATGGGTTTTTGTCTGTCTCTGAACATTTGTGTGCCTGGTATTTTAAGAGCCCTGGCCACTGCACGCCATGCCCTACCAGGGTCCAGTAGCTCTCTTTTGTTAGACATCCCCATGTATCCTTTCTTTGTTTTTGTTTCAGAGTACACCGTCATCAATGAGAACTGTCCAGGGGCTGAGTGGAACATTATGTGTCGTGAATGCTGTGAATATGATCAGATTCAGTGCGCCTGTCCTGGGGGAAAGGAAAAAGTCGGATACACTATTCCCTGCTGCAGAAATGAAGACAATGAGTGTGATTCATGCTTAATCCATCCAGGTAACATTTCTGAGCCAACAACATCATGTAGCAAAGTAACGTACAAGGTGGAGCCCTCTCAGACCCTCAAGAGTGGGTGCTGTATACCCAGAGGAACACCATGACTCTTACTGTAAGATGTGGTTGCCTGATAGTCTGTTTGGAATTGAGAGCGCTGCTGATGTAGCCTTTCCAGTTACTAGTGAGGTCATTATGTTAGCCCACTTTTGATGGGTAGATACAATGGTCAGCAAGTAGGTTGCAGGCAATACTAGTGGTGAGAATAGAGTTACAACAGAAGGGACGAGCAAAATGATTCCTCTGAGGCTGATATAGTGGGGTTACTTACCTGTAACGTAGGTTCTCCTTGGACAGCAGGATAAGTCAGCCACACCTGGTGACATCATCTAATGGCACTGAGGACGGAGTGCTCTCCAATAGTTCAGAAAGGCAAAGCCTTTCCGAGCATGCTCCTGTATCCCCACCCCTGGGCCCCCCTACCTGGCTCAGTTTGTGCCAAGAGAGGAGTCCCGGCCAGTAGGTAGCAGGCCTATAGCGGTCTAGGAGAGCCGAGGGCCATCTGCAGGGGAGGTGGGTGGGAATGTGTGGCTGACTTATCCTGCTGTCCAAGGAGAACCTACGTTACAGGTAAGTAACCCCACTTTCTCCCTGGACTAGCAGGATGCATCAGCCACACCTGGTGACTCACTAGCAAGCCGTAGGCTACAGCTGTGGGTGGATGGACCCCTCAGACATGGTATGAGTGGTACAAAGTGCTCGGAGACCAGTAATTGTCAAACTGGAATAACCTTTAATCAGTGGAATCACATGTAACAACCATGCTTGTGTCAATTTCAACAATCGTAACCGTGAAGGAACAGAACATATTCAGAACAGCACATATGACATTATGCACAGCAGTGGCAGTCCTTGTGCTGAGGCGGGGGCTGGAGGCGCGCCTGTTAAGGGGCCGAGGCTGTCGATTGTCCCGTGTCGGTGCTTGCGCTCAGGACAGTCCAACCAAAGGAGGAGTCGGAGTGGGACAGCCGGTCCAGGCAGTAGTGCCGCTGGAAGGTGTGTACAAAGGACCATGTGGTGGCCTTGCAGGTCTGCTGGATGGGCAAGGCGTGGAGATTAGTCATCGTGGTTGCCATGGCCCTGAGTTGGTGTGAATATAAGAACATAAGATATGCCATACTGGGTTAGACCAAGGTCCATCAAGCCCAGTATCCTGTTTCCAACAGTGGCCAATCTAGGTCATACATACCTAGCAGTTTCCCCAAAAGACACAGGTTCCACAATGCTAGTATTGGGTCAAGCATTGATATCCTGGGTCCCTTTTTAATAATGGTTTATGGACCTTTCCTCCAGGATCTTGTTCAAACCTTTTTTAAACCCAGCTACACTAACAGCCTTTACTACATCCTCCGATATCCTGTAGCTTCATTGCATGTCCCCTAGTCTTTCTATATTCTGATAACGTAAACAATCAATCTATGTTTACCCGTTCCACTCCATTCATTAATTTATAGACTTCTATCATATCTCCCCTCAGCCGTCTCTTTTCCAGGTTAAAGAGCCCTAACCTTTTTAGCCTTTCTTCATAGGAGTATCCTTCCATCCCCTTTACCATTTTGGTGGCTCTTCTCTGAACCTGCATGGGCCATAGCAGGTGTTTAAGCCCCGGCTTGGGAGTAGCAGAAGGTGATACATGCCGAGATCCAGCGGGAGAGTGTTTTCTTTGTGACAGGGTGGCCCGGTCTGGCTGGCTTAAGACAAATAGGAGAAAATATTTCTTCTCTCAACGTGTAATCAAACTCTGGAATCTGTTACCGGAGGATGTAGTAAGGGCTGTTAGTATAGCTGGGTTTAAAAAAGGTTTGGACAAGTTCCTGGAGGAAAGGTCCATAAACCACTATTAAAAAGGGACCCAGGATATCAATGCTTGGCCTAGTACAAGCACTGCAGAACCTGTGTCTTTTGGGGAAACTGCTAGGTACGTATGACCTAGATTGGCCACTGTTGGAAACAGGATACTGGGCTTGATGGACCTCGGTCTGACCCAGTATGGCATTTCTTATGTTCTTATGTTCTTATGTTCTTATGGTCGAAGGAAACAAAGAGCTGCGGGCCAGTGCAGTGTCTTTGTGTGCGGCTTAGGTAGGTACGCAGCACCCATATGCAGTCTAGGGTGTGTAGGCGGCGTTCTTCGGCGTTGGCATGCAGCTCTGGGTAGAAATCCGGAAGCTCGATGCTTTGATTGACATGGAAGGTTGATACCACTTTGGGTACGAATTTCAGGTGTGTCCGTAGTGAGGCATGATCCTTGTGAAGGATTGTGTATGGTTCGTGCGCTACCAGGGCTTGTAGTTTGCTGACTCGTCTGGCCGAGGTGACCGCAATCAGGAAGAAGGTTTTCCAGGAGAGGAACTTCAGCGTGTCACGTCTAGAGGCTCGAAAAGACTCTCAGTGAGTGCGCTGAGGACGCTGGGTAGGTCCCACTGCGGTACTGGTTTCTGTACCGGGAGGATAGGTTGGTGATTCCCTTCATGAACTCGGAGGTTAGAGGATGGGTGGAGACTGAACCATCTTCCAAAGGGTCGTGGAAGGCTGCGATAGCCGAAAGGTGTACTTTTATTGATGACGGCTTGAGTCCCGTTTGGACGAGGGTGGTCAGGTAACGGAGGATTTGTGGGAGGGTGCACAAGATTGGATAGAGGCCATCTTCCACACACCAGACATCGAAGCGCTTCCACTTCATGGCGGTAGGAGCGGTGTGTGGAGTCTCGACATGACACGAGGTTGAATCGCTGGACCTCTACCGTCAGGTGCATGGAGGTCAGCTGTGACCTTTCAAGTTCCAGGCAGTCAGTGCAAGAGTGTCCAGGTTGGGATGGAGGGTGTTCCCATCATCCTGGGTGATGAGCTCTGGTCTCGGAGGTAGCCTGATGGGTTCCCTGTCCAAGAGCTCGCGCAGAATGGGAAACCACATCTGTCTTGGCCAGAAGGGGGCGATGAGAATGACTATGACCCTGTCGTGAATGATCTTCTGCAGCACCTTGGAGATCAGTGGTGTGGGGGGGTAAGCGTATAGGAGTTTGAACTCCCACCAATGTAGGTCGAAGGCGTCTGCCGCTGTCCTCTTTCTCGACAGGTGTCGGGAGCAGAACTCCTGGCACTTGGTGTTGGAGGAGTGAGCGAAGAGGTCCAAGTGTGGACGGCCCCATTGCTGGAATAAGAATTCTGCCACCTGTTCGTTGAGGGACCATTCGTGTGGAAGTAGTTGGCGGCTCAGCGTGTCTGCTAACTGGTTGTCCGTGCCAGGGAGGTATACAGTTTACAGCTGGCAGTCCAAGCAGAGTGTGAGGGTCCAAGTTTGTAGGGCCTCCCTGCAGAGGGGTAGTGACCCCATGCCCTCTTGCTTGTTTGTGTAGAACATCGCCACTTGGTTGTCAGTTTGAACCCATAGGGTTCTTCCACGTACCTACTTCGAGAAGGCTCGGAGGCCAAAGCGGATTGCGCGGAGCTCGAGGAGGTTGATGTGCAGGTTGTGTTCAGTCTCTGTCCACTTCACTTGTGTGTGCAGGTGGTTGAGATGCGCTCCCCAGCCCATGTGGGATGCGTCCGTGCTTAGGCTCATATCGTGGCATGGTGCTTGAAAGGGTTTTCCATGGGCCAGATTTTCCTTGAGAAGCCACCAGCGGAGGGCGCTTTGTGTCCTGCTGTCGATTGCTATCCTTACGAACATAGGCTGTCTTTTCTGGTTCCAGCTCCTTCTCAGGTGCCACTGTACGGCTCTCATGCGGAGCCTGGCATGGGGAAGTACCTGTGTAGTTGTCGACATGTGTCCCTGGAGGCAAAGCAGAGTTCTGGCGGAAACAGTGTTGGCCTTTGCAACGACTGTGGAGAGTGAAATGATGGCCTCCGCTCTTGGTGTGGGCAGGGATGCCTTTGCCTGAGTCATGTGGAGGGAGGCTCCGATGAACTCCAGGGTCTGTGTGGGGTGGAGGTGGGACTTCTGGAGGTTGATGAGCAATCCCAGCGTTGACAACAGTGCTACGGTGTCCCTCACTGCTCTGTGCGCCTCACAAAGGGGCCGAGATGAGCCAGTCGTCGAGGTATGGGAAGATGCAAATCCCTGCTTTTCATAGATTGGCCACCGCCACGGCTACACCATTTTGTGAAGACCCTTGGTGCTGGGGAGAGGCTGAAAGAGAGTACACGGTACTGGTAGTGTTGGTCCGCGAAGTGAAAACTCAGGAACTGTCTGTGCGAGTAGTGGATGGGAATCTGGGTGTAGGCATCTTGGAGGTCCAGCGAGGCTAGTCAGTGGTGAGGTTGTAGTAGCGGTAGGATGGATCCCAGTGAGTACATCCGGTAATGCTCCTTTCGGATGAATTTATTGAGGCCCCTGAGGTCAAGGATGGGGCGGAGGCCCCCAGATTTCTTGGGTATGAGAAAATATCTTGAGTAGAACCCATATCCCTGCTGAGTCAGGGGTACTGGCACGATGGTCCGTGCTGTCAGGATGATGGCTATGAGTTTGTCCGGTGTGCGATTGGAGGGGCGTGAGCGTTGGGTTGGTGTCATGGAGAAGTGCATCCTGTAGCCCATTCGGATGATCTGCAGGATGCATGAGTCTGTGGTGATGTTCTCCCAGGCTCCTATGAATGCAGAGAGGTGCCCCCCCACCTACGGGGTCCTACTCAGGGGAGCGTCAAAAGGAGGGTGTAATCTTCCTCGAAGATGCAGAAGATTGTTTTTGCGGTCTGCTGTCCTTCTGTCGTGGTTTTTGATGGTAGGGCTGATATTGGTACTGTTGTTGTTTATTGCGCTGTGGCTGTCACTTCTGGTAGGGCTGGTAGCATTTGGACGATGTGTAGGGCCTGCGTTGGTACGCACCTGGCTTGTTTCGCGAGTTGGGGTTGCGCTCCATGCCTTCGGAAGCTAAGGTTTTGAGGGTGGAGCAGCAGTCCTTCATGTCATCCACAGTTTCTTTGACTTTAACCCCGAAGAGGTTGTCACCCATGCATGGCGCATCTGCAAGCCTCTTGTGTGTGTCTTCTCGAAGTCCCAAGGCTCGGAGCCATGCCCAGCATCTGGAGGTGATTCCATTTACGGCTGTCCCAGCCGCTGAGTCGAAGGAGTTGAAGGCAACGCGGATGAGGTGTTTACCGCATTCTTTCAGGTCATTTAGGATAGGCTGGAAGGGGGCTTTTGCATCTGCGTTGAGCCCTTCAATTGTTTCCTTGAGGTTATCCAGTATCGTGTCCAGGTATAGTATCTGTTGGAGGGAGTGCGAGGCAATTTTCGTGCTCAGCATGGCTGACTGGTAAGTCTTTTTACCAGAGTCATCCAAGAGTTTATAGTCCTTTCCCGGGGGGGGGGGGGGATTGGAGTGGGTACGTGAGCTTTTGCTGTGTTTCAATGCTGACTCCACCACAATGGATTGGTGGGGGAGTTGAACCTTGTCGAAGCCTGGCACCGGGGTAGCTTGGTATTTAGCCTCAAGTTGCCGTGAGGTAGCTGCACTGGAAGCTGGGTTTTGCCAAAGTTTGGTGAGGTTTTCCAGCAGCAAATGATGCACCAGGATGGAGATGATGGATCTGGGAGTGTTGAGAAACTTGAGAAGGCCGAGGACCTCATTCCTAGGGTCCGGTATGTCCGTGGGCGAAAGAGCCAGGTGAGTAGATATTTTTTGCAGAAACTTAGGATAGGTCAGGTCCTCTGGTGCAGAAGGTGGCAGAGATGGCGGCGCTGGAGCTGGTGAGGGCAAGCGAGAGCATCCTTCACTGTAAGAGCAGTGGGAGCAGCTGGAGGGGAACAGCCCTGCTGCATGCTCTTCATCCCTGTCCATTAGTGGCTCCGGGGAAAAATCTGGAAGCACAGGCGATCCGGCGGAGAAGGTGTCCGGGGGGTTATGTCCGGAGAGGGAGATCTTGAAGACGTTGGTCATGAGTGCCTGGGGGTATCCGGAGAATGTGAGGCGAGTCGGAGAGTTGCAGTGGATTCACGCTGCACAATGAGTTTGGAGAGGAGCTTGATGAGTTCTGTTTGGGTGTCCTGAGGTTGCTGCCTGTCTCTGGTACCGTGCAGGGTGTCTTTTGGCTTTTTGTTGGCTTTCCCTGACTGCCCGTGGTGCTGGGCTGCTGTTGAAGGTCTGCTGGAGCGCAATCTGCACGGGGAGCGAGATCTGCCATGTTTCTTGCCAGTGCGCTGGCTGTGGGATGAGTCTCTGCTGCTGGAGCTGTGCTGTCATGTCCTCCTGCTGGAGCTGTGCTGCTTTGTCCTCGTGCTTGTCGTGGCCGTCTTCAGCATGGTACTCCGTGGCGTGGAGGCTATTGCACTACAGAGAAGGGCTGGAGCGGGGAGGAGTCCTACTGGAGCGGGGAGGAGTCCTGCACACCGGACATCCGTCATCGGCGCGGACGTGACGCTTTGTGACGTCAGCGCTGGGTGGGGCTTCTTTGCGGCTGTTCTTTCTGGCACAGGGAGGCTGCCGGGCAGGAGACCGAGGGCCGGAAGGGCTCCTGGAAGTAGCGGAAGTCAATCCTTTGCCCGGGGAAGGATCGGAGGGGCGAGCAGTAGAGGATATATCCAGGGTGCGCTTGTGGGCTGCTGAGAAAGTTATCGAGGAGGAGGGAGTTCCAGAGGCGGTCAAGATGGCGGCGTCCACGTTGCTCACCTCTTTGTTGTAGGATACTGCTTTTTTCCGTTGTTTTCTTTTCCTGCCGGTTTGTCCTTTTTTGCTCTTGGGACCTTGTTTGCTGCACTCTCAGAGGAGGAGAGAAACTCCTGAAGATTGTAGTTCCATGCTTTTCGGGCTCTGGGGGACATGCGGGCACAGTGGGGGCAGACCTCCACATGGTGAGCTTCCCCCAGGCAACGGATGCAGCGATCGTGGGTGTCCTCCGAGTTCATCTTTCTTCCGCATTTGGTGCATTTCTTAAATCCAGGTTTGTGATTTTTCTTATCTTTGATTTTTTCCATTATTGTGAAAGTAAGTAGGAGAGCTGTAGTTTCTGTCCTGTAGGCAGGGCGGACGAAGAAAAAACTGAGCCAGGTAGGGACGGGCCCAGGGGTGGGGATACAGGAGCATGCTCAGAAAGGCTTCACCTTTCTGAGCTTTTGGAGAACACTCCGTCCTCAGCGCCGTCGGAAGATGTCACCAGGTGTGGCTGACGCATCCTGCTAGTCCAGGGAGAAACTGTGATCCATTGATTTGTGATGGTGTTAAGACACCAGAATAGTTCAATTAAAATGTTATGAACATCAAAGCTAAATCTATGCAAAATAAGTAGCGAGTTACATAATTATGTACACTATTTCATCAGCATATAAACACAGTAAAATAAGGTGTGTTAATACATGCAAATGTTTAGACAGAAGAGGTGCAATGTAAGTTGTGGAGATTATGTCAGCATTAACAATCTAAATTTAATGCCAGGAATTTACCTTGAAGTTGGCTGGCAGGTCATTAACATGGGCCATTAACAGAGGTAACAGTTGTGTGTTTAAGGCACATTATCACAGTTCAGTACATCAGCCTCTTTGTTATGGGATGCAGAAACAGGGACCAGACTTGCTGGTGTGAGTCACTTGAGAAAAGGGAGAGAGGTCAAGTTGGAATGACTAAATAAAAAAGGTGACTGCTTTTTATTTGACAATTAAGGACATGCCACACAATCAACATTCCCATCAAACCTGCTCCTTGCAACTAAAGACACAATATAGCAGCACCTCCCTCTCCCAGCAGCTTGGCGGGAACGTTAGAGATGATGCCACTGCAGTAGACTTTAAATAATGATTTAATCGGCTTCTTGCCAATAATCTCAAGCTGCAGGTATGCGCATAAGTTACACCAGTTTTTAAAGGGAAAGTTTGTGCGTATGCTTCTTTTGAAAAAGACCCCACATAAAGTACCTTTACATGTTTACGGCTCCTCTTCAGCATGCACAGATTTCCCATTTGATTTTGCAAGCATATGTGCACATTTTATAAAGTACACACACAATCTAAATCTTGTTCCATCTCTACTCCTGGGAACGCCACTGCACAGGTTAGATAAACTTATGTAAAATATATATATATATATATATATATATATATATATATATATATGTGTGTGTGTATGTATGTGCATAAGTATAAACACAATGATCCAGGCAATTATGGAAAAGGCCATGTCTGCTTGTAAAATGCTGCTTTACCCATGGAAATATCTTCTAAAATTTACTTCCAAAACCTGTCACTGCAAGCTTCTGTGAGATTTCTAGTCCCAGAGAGCCTTCCACTAACAGGAGACCTCTGGCCCAGATTCACTCATGTTTAAAGAGCTATGGTAGTCTATAAGCACTTGATTTACTAACGGCCCTTTGCCCATTCCGTGTTGATGGGAAAAGAGCTTTAGCGAATAAGGAAAGGCAAAGGGCTAATACAATATTTTTTTCCTTTTTCTTATCCATCCCAGGTTGTACCATTTTTGAGAACTGCAAAATTTGCCACAATGGGTCATGGGGTGGAACGCTTGATGACTTCTACATTAAAGGGAGGTACTGCGCTGAGTGCCGAGGAGGCTGGTATGGAGGCGACTGCATGAGTAAGTATGATGATGATGAATAGCACATCAAGCAGAGCTTTGATTGTAAACTGAAGGGAGGCCAAACCTGCATGAACAGTGAATGAAGCTCCTACTGCATCTGTTTGTTCTAGTGACTGAGTGATCTGATTGACTGAATGTGATGGAGCCAATGAGCTTTACAATGAGGTAGACCCATATGTGATGTGGTATGAGCTATTTGAATCTGACATCTGCCTCTCAGGTTAGAGGTGCATCAGGGCTGTGCTGTAGGTCACTGTGTCTTAGTTAGGTTATTACCTTCCAGAGCTAATATTGAGCATCTTAATATCTTCAGATTTGAATGAGAAGGATCCACAGATCTATGGAAATGGCCATTTGACTTCATAATCCATTAATGAGGGTATCTTCTGCTTGCCTATGAGATTCCAGTCTACCACTGGGCGATGCCCATAATTATAGCAGATGATGCTCTAAATATCAAAGACTGCATGAACTGCTTCTTTGGATGTTAGCTCTATCAGAGCCGACGTTCCCTTGTAGCTGTGGGAGAGTCCTCTGCCCGTGTTCCTGCCGGTGGGGGGATGGTACTTCACGTTTTCAGTCATGCAGAGCAGGCAGGTTTTGGAAGACTCTCAAGGGACCTGCCTACTCCATACAATTCAAAGCACAATAGTAAAGCATTACTTTCCATTGTCACAAACGTGAACAGAGGAGTCCCGAGCACTTAGAAGGAACAGTCATTAGAACTGGCCCCTATTGGCCTATAACACCATGAACCTTCATTTGCAAGTACTGCGTTGTTTTTTGTTTTTTTTTTGTTCCTCCCCATTTTATTCCATCCCTCTCCCAGCTCAGCTTAGCCATCATGGTAACAGCTCTCATCTAGGGACCAGAAGCCATGTTTCCCTCTGGAACCCGGCTACATCGGCTCTTAGACTGGCCACAAGGTGCCGACAATGAGCAAGAGTTGAGATGCTCTATTCATAGGAGCTGCATCTGTGGTTGGTTCAGGGAGCAGAGTTCTGGCCTGGGAAGTGAACCCGAGTGTTCTGCCCGGCACTGAGCTAGCGGAAAGCGCAATGAGGTGTTCCTTTGTTCTTATTACACATGGTTGTTACTAAGAATAGAAACCCTGGCAGTAATCATAGCTTGCAGCCTTCCCATTAACCGTTGGCCCCCTTCCTAAGCTCAGTAATTCTGGCATGTCATCCTTCATCAGAAGCAAAAAGCTTTGGACCCTGAGTCTTCAGGCTATGGAATGAATTCTGGGGAGTGGGTCGTTCATGCAACACAACAACACTAATAAGATGTGTACAGTCATAAAAAACACTAGCCTGAGGTACTCATTTCATCTCAACCTATCTAGAGCTATTGCATCTTCCAGATATGAAAAATCCCTTCCCCAACGAGCTTCCTCAGTGGATCCCTTAGGGGTATAAACAATTATATACAGGAGTAAATCCTCCTGGGCAAAGCAGAGCAGACCCCGGGCTAGCCCGAGCATCTTTTTTTTTTTTCAAATGAGAATATATGAAAAGCATTATGTCCTCATCACAAGAACACTGACAAATCTTTTTCAATAGAAACGTCAAAAAAACCATTTTGGTTATCTGTTGGGCTGTTGGCTGCTGTCAGAAGTTCTGTGACATTTCATTAGATTTTACATTTACAAAATTCCGCCTACAAATGGAATATCGCTGTTCTAGTGGATAGTAACAGAGGCTTCATTGCCATTATTTCAATACACATTTTAGATTACTTTGGCATGTCAGCACTTTTTTAGCTTACCTCCTAGTTACAAAGATAAAACTAAGAGCTGTGTCCATGAGACGTAGTAATGTTCTTTATGCGAGATGTAGGAGAGTGAGGCCGTCATGCAACTGTGTGGGAGGCTTCCACCAATGTTGCTGCCAGTGCAGGGAGGTGCCTGATCCTCATCACACTGCAGCATGTTCCCCCACTCCCCCCTCCCCCCCCCCCCCGCAGCAGCAGCGTGGGTGGAGGGCTCCCGCAGGCTTGGTGGGAATGCTGATCACAAGTTCCATATTTTGTGCAGTCCAGCATTTTGCCACACTGTCATATGCTTTGGAAGTTATAAATTCATGTTTTGGGTTCTGAGCTTACAGCTTGGGACTGGGAATCACATTTTGGAAATTGCTTCCTACACTTCAGGTGCTGAGTCTCACATTTCTCAGGTTGTTTCCAGCTATCACAGTTCTCTTTGCTTTCTCTTTTAGGGTGTGGTGAGGTGATTCATGCATCACGGGGTGAGATCTTGTTGGAGAGTTACCCCGTCAATGCTCACTGTGAATGGACCATTCAAGGGAAGCCTGGATTTATTATTGAATTAAGGTACTCTTAGCAGGGATTTCTGCACATTGCTAATCATATACAAGGCTGGCCCAAGAGTTGGTCCAAGGTGTTGGTGCCCTAGGCAAACCTTAAGCCTTATGCCCCCCCCCCCCAGCTGTCAGAACCTATGGTTTAGCCTTGAATGCCTTGTCCTTGGCTGTCCCCAGTTTGACCGCCTAGTTTGCCTAATGGTTGGGCCGTCCTTGATCATATATCAGGAAGATGAAATCCTCAACAGTGAAAATTAGAGAAAAATTCAACAGCTGAAAATTGAAATCATTACTCATGGGTGCAACCTAGTGGATGGATTCAGGACCCATAACAGCAGAGTTCCAGAAGGAGGCTGGTGCATAGCTCCTGGCCCAGGAAATAGCCATACTAGGGATGCTGGAGAAGTAGGGTTGCCAACTGGCTCCAGATGCACCTGCTCCAGTCCTGGCTTTACCCCATTGCATACAGTTACTTGTAGTTTTCCTTTTCTTATGGAGTGCAATGGAGAAATCAGAACTACATATCCCTGCATGCAATGAGGTAAACCCAGGACTAGATTGAACCTGTCGGGCGCATCTGGAGCCAGTTGGCAACCCTATGGAGAAGGGAGGGGAGAGTGGAAAAGAAAGAGATAAAATAGGGGAAAAATCCATGAGTAGTTACAAACGAAGGCTCATAGGCAATGATCCCAGCCTTGGTTCTGACTGAACCAGAAGCCCAAAGGGGACAGGAGAAAACTGAAGGGTAAAAAATAGCTTAGATCAGTGGTTCCCAAACCTGTCCTGGGGTTCCCCCAGTGAGTCAGATTTTCAGGATATCTGCAATGAATATTCATGAGATAGATTACATACACTGCCTTCATTGCATGCAAATTTCTCTCATGCATATTCATCGTGGATATTCTGAAAACCCAACTAGCTGGGGCCCCCTAGACAGATTTAGGAACCACTGGCTTAGATGACCTGGAGGATCTGTTGGATGGTTACAACAAAACTTCTAAGGAGTTTGATGCCAGTCGGCACTATGCACCCCATCCCCCAATCATACTGTAGCAGGCAGAATTAAAATAACTAGTTTTCGTATTGTTGGCTTTCATCTGATATGGCATTGTTTCTCTCAGACAGGAGGAATGTCCATTTAATTGCCACTGCTTGGCTCTGAGCCTTGAATCCTTTTGATTGTGACAGTATTTGTGTTTTGCCAAAAGAAATACTCACTTGAGAAATCATTTTTTGTTGCTTTATTGTAGCGGTTGATAATTTAATAGGCACTCCTGGGTTCCCAGCACGCTTTATTAATTTTATAACAATCAGGCCGTAGTTGGCTCAATTAAAGCTAAAGTCTGCTAATGGCTTAAGAGAGCTCACCAGAATCCATTCTGCATTCTACATGTTGATAGGTTTACAGCTTTGTCTCTTCCTTGACGGAGTTTTACAAGGCTTGTTTAAAAGAGGTTTATGTGTCGCCTCCCATGTCAGGTGTGCCCAGTGCAGGAGACATTACCCACGGGCTGCCTGAGTTTCATCTTAGCCCTCTAAAACGGAGACTAATAGGGGTGGGCATGGGAAAAGCTTTGCTTCTTTTGTTTACTATTTTCGACATTTCAGATTTAGGTAACTTTATTGACGTGACAATTTTACATGTGTACCAAAGTAAAAGTTGAGGTAGGAAAGATTTTCATGTTGTTTTTTTTAGTGCGTGCTAATCATGTTAGTACATAGTAGAGCCACATAGCCTGCACCAAAATGCAAAAATGAAATGGGAAGTTTTTGGTATTCTATGCCATTTTGGAGGGAAATAACACAAAACACAATAGAAAATGCTGCTATGATTTCCTTGTTTAAAAAATGGCAGTATATCGATAGCATATGCTAATATATTGTCGTATACTTCACCCATTTTCCTCTGTGACTAGAAACTTGTGACCATCGGCAGGATTGGCCCAAGATATATGGTACCCTAGGTGCTCCTTCAGTCAGGCACCCCTCAGGTGTCCAGCATCTTCCCTTGCTTTTCCTGCTACCTCACCCTCTTTTCCAACCCCACTTCTAAGGTGTCCAGCACCTCCCCTTCCCTTCTGTTCCCTACAAACCCCTTCTGTGTTCAGCACCTCCTCTCTCTTCTCTTCCTCCTGCCACCACCGCTGTTACCGGGGCCGGCGTTAGGGGGTGGCAAATAGGGAAATTGCCATGGGCCCCCAAGTCTGCCTCAGGCTGAAGGAGACATAGCCTGCAGGTGGATTTTGAGACCCTGCACGTCTAACACCAGCTCTGACTGCTGCCATCCTACTTCCACCAGAGCCAAGCCAAGTCAAGCCTGCATAGAAAGGAAGTACAGTGTAGCGGCAGACCTTTGAGCATTTGTATGCATTCACGCTCAAGGCCTGATGCTTCACGTCTCTTTTGAGTTCATATTAGAGGTGAGTGAGATACAGCTGACCTTGAGCACCTGCATGCAATTGCTCAAAGGCCCGTTGCCACTGCTGTGGTTGTAAAGGGCTGCTCTGTTGCCTGCACCATGCTGCCGTCCCCAATGTCTGCTGCCCTAGGCAGATACCTAGTGGTAGGGCTGGATCTGACATCACATAGTATGCAGTAGGTAATTTACGGTACAATGTGCAATCCCTACAGGTGATCACAAGAGGTTATCAGTAACACCATAAAAACTAGCATAGTTATTGGAAATTATTCTAGCACATGACCTGAGTCAGTGTTTGTTGCTGAAATTGGAAGTGCTGAGTCCTGCACCCCCCCCCCCCCTCCAAGGCAATAAACACTGCATGCTTGCTTCGGCAGAGCATGTGAAACGTAGCTGTGCTATGGATTTCTTCTGCAATTAGAACAGAAATAGATCCACTGCAGCAGATGGCAGCTCTATTTCAGTTCATCCACTGAATGCGGCAGTCAGAGCACTTCAAAGGGAGGCAGCAGAAAAAAATGAATTTTATTTTGGCTAGAAAATAACTCTCCGTCCAAGAGACAATAAGGAAAGGAAGGAGACTGGGAAGTACTTTCTCAGAATTGGTTTTGGAGATGTTCTCCAAAAGAATTCTGTGGCTTTTGTTTTATATCACAAGACTACAAATCCTTGAATGCATGGTGATGAGACTTAAACATAAGACTGAATTTATACTGATAAGATACCTACTATTACTACCACTACTTATCAACAGTATAGTTCTACAAGGAGACTATTAAAATATAATCAAGAGAGACAACACGACAACTAGCTGACTTCAACCTGCAAAATTCAGTGTTGTCAACTTAAATGGATCTCTCTCTGAATATCTGGTTACAGACAATTGAATAACATCTGGTTATGTGGTCCCTTTACATAAAAGTAAGGATGGGGTTGAGAACTACAGACCAGCTAGTCTGACCTCTGTGGTGAGAAGCTGCTAAAACAGGATAGTGAGGTTTCTGGAGTCCAATGGATTGCAGGATCCGAGACAGCATGGGTTAACCAGAGGCAGGTCTTGTCAGACAAATCTAATTGATTCCTTTGACTGCATGATCAGAGAGTGGGTCTGAGAGAGAACCCTAGATGTGGTGTACTTAGATTTCAGTAAAGCCTTTGACACAATTCTGCACAGGTGACTTACGATTATAAATAAATTGAGCACCCTAGGGATGGACCCTAAAGTGACTAACTGGGTTAGAAATTGGTTGAGTGGGAAGCGATAAAGGGTACTGGTAAATGGAACTCATCTGAGAAAGATGTTACTAGTGGTGTGCCACAGGGATCTGTCTTTTGTCCAATTCCTTTTAACATTTTTGTTAGTGATATTGCAGAAGGGCTGTTAAGTGAGGTTTATCTCTTTGTGGATGATACCAAAATCTGCAATAGAGTAGACACCCAGGAAGGAGTAGATAATATGAGGTGAGATCTATCTTTCTCCATGAAGAAGCAGGAAGAAGTCCTCACGTATGGGTGACATCCCTCGACGGAGCACCACATGGGAACACTCCCTGGCTTCCTATTGGAAGCTTTTGGGTGCCTCCTTTGAACATGTACGCCTGCCCACCACGGAGTCATCTTATCTTCAGTTCACTTTTTCTGTGGAGCTTCATGGACGTGTTCCTGGCACTACTGGGAAAGGTTGTTCCTCTAGCCCTTCGGGTTTTTGTTTTGCTCGATTTTTGTCTCTTGTTTCATGCCAATTCCATCTGTCATTAGGGTGCCAGTTCGGGGATTTTCTTTTTTCCCTCTCTTTTTTCTTTCTTTGCCTTGGGAGGTTTTCTTACCCTTTTTCCCGGGCTTCTTTTTTGCTGGTCAGTATTGAGCCATTCAACCTTGCAGTGGCAATTTTTCAGGTTATGTCAAAACCAGCCAGTGGTTTTAAAAAGTGCACCCACTGTACATGTACCATTTCGGTGATGGACCATCACAATTGGTGCAGCCAGTGCATAGGCCCTGTCCATGAGTCCTCCACTTGCACTGTGCCTCCAGATCACCAAGAAGGACCTCAGGGGCTGGGAGAAGCAGCATGAGTCCCTCTTCAGGCTGCCCTCAACACTGCCATTGACAATGGCATAGACACCCTCAAGGGGCTCTGCCAAGGCATCACATGTTGCCCCTGCTCTTTCAGAGCCGAGGGGCTGTGGCAGCATGGATTGGAGGCTCTCCATTGATATCCCATTGGAACCTCAGAAGGACTCTTCATCTGCCTTACCCATGTCGAAGGCAGTGGCTGGAGAACATGCCAATCATGGGCATCGACACTGGAGCCCCTCTCAGCACAGGGTCAAGTATAATGGCCGAATGTAGCCTTCAAAAGTGCCCTGGCATGAGGAATCGATTCCCAGGGCTCAGAGGACCACCAGCATTTTCCCGATGCCCTTAACATCATGGAGTCCCCAGAATGGGAAGCAGAGTCAGTGGCCAAGGGGGTTGCCTTGGCCTCGATGCCCTCAGAGACCGCAGTGCTGATTGAGAGCCTGCAGTCCCTTAGGGTGCACATTGCGGCTCTCCTGGTTGCATGAGCCCTGGTGGCCCCACCACCAGTTATGCAATCTATTCTTGAGACCCATGCCTTCCCTGCTAAGTCAGGGACTCCAGGTCAGTGGTCGGAATCCACCCCGGGTCCAACTGTGATATCCCTCTCGAGTGTCTCAGGCTCCAATGTCCCTGTGGATGGGCTTCCAGGGGAAGACCACCATTGGTCCTGCTGGCACCTAGAGTCTCCACTGGAGCAGAGTCGGCACTGAGAGGAGACCAGGAGATACTTTGACTTCCTCTCAGCATTGGACTCTGATGGATAGGAGACAGAAGAGGAGTCACCAGTCACCGAGAGGGAGTCCCCAGACATCCCCTCAGAGCTGTTGCCACCATATGAGAGGCAGAAGTTTCCCCCAGAGGAGATGTCCTCCCAGGACTTCAACTGGAATATGGCGAAGGCAATTTCCTTCTTCCTGGAGGTAAAGGATAAGCTGAGGGCGGAGGAACTGGAAATCCTTCAGTACCTCTCAGCTTCCAAGGAGTCCGCACAGTGTCGTGTACCATATCTTACAGTGCCTCCTGCTCTGGATGTGGAAGAACCCGATGTTGGTGCCAACCATCAGCTGCCAATTTGACTCAATGTACTGGGTGCAGAAGGCCCCCAGGTTTGAGAAGCCCCAACTGCCACATCATTTCCTGGTGGTGGAATCCACCATGCGCTGTGTCAAAAGTTCTAAAACCCATTCGGTGGTGCCCCCTAGAAGGGAGCAGAGGACACACAATAACTTTGGATGGCACTGCTTCCAGGACTCCTTGCTAGTCACCCTCATCTTGTCCTATCAGCTTTATATGGAGATATTCTTAAAGGACATCATGGGAGGTCTGGGGGAGTTTGGCTCCCCCTTCACACCGGAGCACTTGGAGGCCTTCTGTGCCCTGGTGGGCTATGGGAAGAACATGTCCAATTACATGGTACGAGCTACCTATGACGCCTTTGAGTCAATAGGCAGGGTGGCGGCAGTGGGCATTGGGACATGCTGGCTGGCCTAGTTCCAGTCCTGTGACTTGGAGCAGTTAGTCTGGGACAAGCTGGCAGACATGCAGTGCACAGGTAAGAACCTTGTCAGCAAGATTATGCAGGAAAGGTAGCCGAGATAGAGAGAGCAGGTGATCATCACTCGCCTCTCATGCAAGATGGCTACCCCGCCAAGGAGAAGCACTAAGGCAAGAAGCCTTTCTACAGGCTGAAGTGCCAGTACTATCAGAGCCTACAGATGGCTCGGCCCAAGGCTCAGGCCCAGCACCAGCCAAGCCTGGCCATGCCACAGAAGGCTCAGCCCATGCCTCAGCCACAGCCACAGCTGAGTGCAGTGTTTTGATGCCTTCATCCAGAGCATAGCCAGTCACCTGCTTGCCCAGGGAGTGCCCTCCCAAGTGGGCAGTCAGCTTGTCCACTTCATGAACAGGTGGCCCCTCATCACCATAGACACCTGGGTGCTACAGATCATACGGGATGGGTATCTGCTGCATTTTGCCTAGCTTCCACCCCTATCCTTTCCAAGGGAGTACCCTCTGACCTGCACCATTTTGGTCTCTGCCAGGCAGAAGTCACTAGCCTGCTGGCCAAACTGGCCATCAAACTGGTGCCCCTGGCTCAGATAAGGTGGGAATTCTACTCCTACTACTTTCTTGTCCCCAAGAAGACAAGGGGGTTCCAGTCCATCCTGGACCTCAGGGACCTGAACTGCTTTCTTGTTCGAGAAAAGTTCAAGGTAGTCTTTCTGGGTACCTTGCTACCATATCTCCTCTAGGGCCATTGACTATACTCTCTGCATCTAAAGGATGCATAAACGCACATCCTGATCCATCACTTTCACAGGAAGTGCCTGCAATTTGTGCTGGGTGGTCAGCATTTTCAATACAGGGTGCTGCCCTTCAGGCTGGTGTTAGCCCCCAGGTCTTCATAAAGTGCCTAACAGTCATCGTCGCTTACCTCCTGGACCCTGGGGGTCTTCATCTTCCCCTACTTAAATGACTGGCTGATGGGAAGGCCTCCATGCTGGGAAGCATGAGGCATTCAACCCACTTGACGATTCAGGTGCTTGAGTGACTCGGGTTTGTGGTGACATAACCCAAGTCTGATCTACAGCCTCGCAGCAGCTAGAATTCATCGGGGCCCTCCTGGATAACATGCGGTCCCAAGCCTTTCTCCCAATGGACTGCTTGCAGAGGCTTATGGAGGTGGTCTCTGCCATCTGTCAAAGGTGGCACACCAACGCAAGAGGGATGCTGTGCATATTGGGCCACAAGGCCTCCATGGTGCATATGACCCCATTGGTCTGGCTCAGAATGCACAAGGCTCAGTGGACTCTGAGCAGTCAGTGGCGACAGGCCACGGGCTGCTTCTGGGACTGGGTGTTTATGTTTATGTTTATTAAGCACTCGATATACCTCTCCGTTTAAACAAACAAGGCGGTTTACAATACCAGAAAAAGAAAAAAAGAAAAGGCCATGGCCTGAAAGGAAAGGAACTACAATATCAGGACAGGACATAAGGAGATAAGAAAAACCACAGAAGAGAGGGGGGGGGGGGGGAATTAGCAGGGCTAGAGGAGAGGTTAAACGCTATATTGAAAAGGTAGGTGGCGGTTATCATGCCCCTCGTGAAATCCTTCAAGTGGTGGCTAGACCCACAGCACTTGCTTCGGGACCTCCTCTTTCAGTCGATGCCACCCCAAAGGATGCTGACCACTGACACATCAAAGTTGGGCTGGGGTGTGCACTTGGACAACCTGCGGATGCAGGGCCTCTGGTTGGAGCAGGAGAACCGGCATCAGATTAACTTCCTGGAGCTGCAGGCAATTGTAAATGCCCTCAGGGCTTTTCAGGCCTATCTAGCCAACCAGGTAGTCCTGATCCAGACCGACATTCAACTGGTGATGTTCTATGTCAACAAGCAGGGGGGCACAGGTTTGTACCTCCTGTGCTGGGAGATGGTGCACCTCTGTAAGTTTGCAGTTGCCAATGGCATGGGGCTGAGGGTGACATGCCTGCCTGGGGAGCTCAACACACTGGCGGACCACCTCAGCTGGGTCCTCCAGCCCCATAAGTGGACCTTCCACAGGAGGGTGCTGGAGCACATCTTTCCGGAATGGGGCACTCCGATAGTGGAACTCTTTGCAATGCAACACAGTGCTCAGATGGATCACTTTTGCTCTTGCATGACCTCCATGGTCAGGGTGTGGGCCTACTCCTACACATACCCCCCGATTCCATTGGTGGTGAAGATGCTATACAAGCTCCAGGCAGACAAGAGGACATTGATACTCATCACGCCACACTGACCCAGGCAGTCATGGTTCTCCCTGCTGCTTCAGCTCTCCCGTCAGGAGCCTCTTCAGTTGGTTTGCAACCCCGACCTTATCTTTCAGGAGGGTGGGACCTTACTACATCCCAATGTCAGGTCCCTGCCTCTCACAGCTTTGATGCTGAGCTGGTAGTCTTGTAGGAGCTCAGCTTGCCGGAGGAGGTGACAGATTTCCTCCTGGCTTCCTGAGGGGATTCAACACACCACTCCTAAGCCTTCAAGTGGTGCAGGTTTTCGCTCTGGTGCACTGACAAAGCACTGGACTCCTTCTCTTACTTGGTGAAAAGCTTGCTGGAGTACCTCCTGCATCTCTCTAACCCAGGCATCAAGTCCAACTCCGTCCGAGTCCATCTGAGTGCAATCGAGGCCTACCACTGTGGCTTGGAGAGGAAGCCCATCTCCGCTCAGCCACTGATAACCCTTTCATGCTGGGCCAGTTCCTGTTGAAGCCTCCAATTAAGCCCCCACCAATCACATGGGATCTGAATGTGGTGTTGGGACAGCTATTGACGGTGCCTTTTGAGCCACTGGCTACCTGCCCCCTGAAATTTCTGACCTGGAAGGTCATCTTTCTTGTGGCTCTCACCTCAGCACTGGGTCAGTGAGCTTCAGGCTCTGGTGGCTCATCCTCCTTACATGAAGGTCCACCATAACTGGGTGGTGCTATGCACCTACTTGTGTTTCTTGCCCAAGGTGGTCTCGGCTTTCCATCTCAACCAATCGGTGGTGCTACTCATCTTTTTTCCTAGGCCTCACATCAATAGAGTGGAGGCCCAGCTGCACACCTTAGATTGTAGAAACATAGAAACATAGAAATATGATGACAGAAAAAGACCACATGGCCTATCTAGTCTGTCCTTCCACATCAACAACTACAACAGTCCCCTTTTTACCTTTAGAGATCCTCTGTGCTTGTCCCATGCTTTTCTGAATTCAGTTACTGTCCTCATCTCTACACACATCCACTGGGAGACTATTCCACGGATCCACTACTCTTTCTGTAAAGAAATATTTCCGCATATCACTCCTGAATCTATCTCCCTTCCCCTCATAGCAGAACTTCCTTTCAATTGAAAGAGGCTCTCTCCCTGAACATTTTTGCCACGGAGGTATTTAAACATCTCAATCATATACCTCTATCCCGCCTTTCCTCTAAGGTGTACATATTAAGATCCTTCAGTCTGTCCTCATATGATTTATAATGAAGAGCACTAATCATTTTAGTAGCCACCCTCTGTACCGACTCCATCCTTTTCACATCCTTTTGAAGGTGCGGTCTCCAGAATTGCACACTATACTCCAAATGAGGTCGCACCAAAGACTTATACAGAGGCATTATCACCTCCTTTTTTCTGCTAGCCATTCCTCTTTGTATGCATCCAAGCATCCTTCTAGCTTTTGCCGTCACCTTTTCTACCTGTTTAGCTACTTTAAGATCATCAGACACAACCACGCCTAGGTCCCGCTCTTCTTTAGTGGACAAAAGTACTTCACCCCCTATACTATATTGCTCCCTTGGATTGCTGCAGCCCAAATGCAGGACCTTACATTTTTAACATTAAATCCCAGCTGTCAAATTCTAGACCATTCTTCAAGCTTAGCTAGATCCCTCCTCATGTTATCTGCACCTTCCTGGGTGTCTACTCTATTGCAGATTTTGGTATCATCCGCAAAGAGGCAAATCTTACCCGACAGCCCTTCCGCTATATCACTAACAAAGATGTTAAAAAGAATTGGACCAAGGACAGATCCCTGGGACACACCACTGGTAACATCCTTCTCCTCAGAGTGAGCTCCATTCACTTGTACTCTTTGTCGCCTTCCACCCAATCAATTTCTAACCCAAGCAGCAACTTTAGGGTCCATCCCTAGGGTGCTCAGTTTGTTTATAAGTCACCTGTGAGGAACAGTGTCAAAGGCTTTACTGAAATCTAAATATACCACATCTAGGGCTCTCCCTCGGTCCAACTCCCTGGTCACCCAGTCAAAGAAATCAATCAGATTTGTCTGACAAGACCTGCCTCTGGTGAATCCATGCTGCCTCATATCCTGTAATCCGCTGGACTCCAGAAACCTCACTATTTTCTCTTTCAGCAGCGTTTCCAATAATTTACTCACCACCAAAGTTAAACTAACCGGCCTGTAGTTTTCAACCACATCCTTACTTCCGCTTCTGTGTAAAGGCACCACATGAGCCTCTCTCCAATCCTTTGGCACCACTCCCAACTCCAACCAGGCATTGAAAAGATCAGTCAGTGGAGCTGCTAGAACGTCCCCAAGTTCCCTCAGTATTCTAGGGTGTATCCCATCCGGTCCCATTGCTTTGTCTACTTTAAGTTGAGCTAGTTTCTCACGAACACAGTCTTCTGAAAATTGTTCAAGATGTCCCTCACTTCTATTCCTGTTTGTGGGTGTTTTCTGAGGTCCTGCTCCTGGTTCTTCATCTGTGAACACAGAACAGAAATATTTGTTAAGCAATTCCGCTTTATCCTTATCAGCTTCTACATATTCCTCCCCTGCATGCTTGAGTCTGACAATACCACTTTTGCCCTTCCTCTTCTCACTAATATATCTGAAAAATGTCTTATCCCCCCATTTTATTGCATTGGCTATTTCCTCCTCCTTTTGAATCTTTGCCTTCCTGACTACTTTGCTAGCTTCTCTAAGTTTTTCCAAATACAGATGCCTGTCTTCCTCTCTCTGTGATCTCTTGTATTTCATGAAGGCCTCCCTCTTTTTCTTCACTTTTTCAGCTACCTCTTTCGAAAACCATAGCGGTCTCCTTTTCCTTTTACCTTTATTTACCATTTTAACAAAAAGGTTGGTTGCCCTTCAAATATCCCCTTTCAGTTTTGCCCACTGTTTTTCTACATCCCCCAGCTGTTCCCATCCCACTAATGACTCCCTGAGGTATTGGCCCATCTTGGGAAAGTTTGTCTTCCTAAAGTCTAAGATCCTCACCTTTGAATGGATTCTAACAGCCCTAGTCCTAATACTGAACCACACCATCTGGTGATCACTGGATGCAAAATTATCTCCCACTACAACATCAGAAACACTTTCACCATTGGTAAGCACCAAGTCCAGTATGGCCTCTTCACGTGTGGGGTCTGTTACCAATTGCCTGAATAGTTCTCCCTGTAGAGAATCCAAGATCTCCTTACTTCTAGATGATACTGCAGCAGGAATGTGCCAATCAACATCTGGCATATTGAAATCTCCTATCAGTAGCACTTCCCCTTTTCTAGCAATGCTGCGTACGTCTTCAATTTAACTCTCTGTCCACCTCTTCCTCTTGTGAGGGAGGTCTGTATATCACACCAATGCAAATAGATTTCTCTTTCCCTCTTTCTAGTTTAACCCACAATGCCTCCCCTCTCCCTTTTAAGCTCTGTAATTCCAAAGCTTTATTAGTAGATTTTACATATAGTGCCACTCCTCCTCCCCTTCTTCCTACCCTGTCCTTTCTGAATAAAGTATAGCCAGGTATAGTTACATCCCAATCATGGTTTTCTGTGAACCATGTTTCTGTAACTGCCACTAAATCCAAGTCAGCCACTCCCACCAAAGCTTCAACATCAGGGATCTTATTTCCCATGCTACGGGCATTTATACACACTGCTTTCCATATGTTACCCCTGTTACCCATTTCCATAAAGGTATTTAATGTATCACCTACCTGGGGGCTTTCTTCACCCATCCCCAACAAATCTAGTTTAAAGCCTTCTTGAGTATATTAGCCAGTCTACTACCGAAGACGCGTTGACCTTACTTAGACAGATGGATGCTATCTCTGCTCTGCAACCCTTGGAACAGCATCCCATGGTCTAGGAAACCAAAACGCTCTCGATGATACCATCCACACAGCCATGCATTCATCTCCAGGATGCGAGCCTCTCTGCCTTGGCCTTTACCCTCAACAGGGAGGATTGAAGAGAATACCACCTGTGCACCTAACTGCTTCACCCTCTGTCCCAGAGCCATGAAGTCACTTTTGATACGTTCCGAGGTATTCCTGGCAGTATCATTTGTTCCAACATGGATTAGCAACATTGTAATAGTCAGTGGGCTTGATGAGTCTCGGCAAACTCTCTGTAACATCTTGGATTTTGGCACCAAGCAGACAGCATACCTCTCTGGACATCAAGTCTGGTCGGCAGATGGACGCCTCAGTACCCCTCAGAAGAGATTCTCCAACCACCACTACCCTTTATTTCCTTGTGGTCACTGATTCTGTAACTTTGGGGTACTTGAGCTCTGGTTCTTCCCTTTCCAGGGATGCTTTCACCTCCTCCACTTCCAGGGCTGCACAATGGTTCTTCAATTCAAGGGCTGGAGAAGTTGGATTGGTGATTTTGCAGGCCCTGGTGACTTGTGTCCAACCATCGACATTCTGTTGGCACCCATCTTCTCCTCTGCTGGAGAGCTTGATTGCTGCAAGAAGCATCTCATCAATGTACTTCTCACTGTCTTGAATGCTCCTCAGCCTCGCCACCTCCTCTCTGAGTTCCTCCACTTGTTTCCTCAGAGCTTCAGCATGCAGGCACCCTGCACATGGAGCCGGTCCTTCAACTGGCATTAGGACCTCTGTCTGGACAGAGGCAGAAGCTGTAATGGGGGCAACAGCTTTAGCGATACAACTTTTCCCAGCCATTGTTCTGTTCGTGGAGCTTAGGTATTGTTGGTAGACCTGTAGAGCCCTTGTTAGGAAAGCCTCGGTGCTGGCCTTCTACCTTGAATGGATCAGTCCACACCATTGTTTTATGCAGCTTTTCATTATCCCAGCAAACTGGACATGGCAAACTCTATCCATCTGGGTGGCGGATTGCATATCCTTTGCCTATGCTCAGGCTTGTCTGAACCTCAAAGGTCATGTTGCATCCCATAATGGGCCACATCCATTGCCAATCTGTGCTTGGTCTCCATGGAGGAGATTTGCAGGGCTGCTACGTGGTCCTCTATCCACACCTTTACAGCACACTACTGCCTGGATGGGGATCCCTAGCATTGCAATAACTTTGGCCATGCTGTACTCCAGCATCTGGGACTTAGTTCAACTCCTTCCTTCTGTCCCTTCTGTCTATCCAGACTACCGAAAGAGTCATCCTGATGCAGATGTATGCTGTGGACATTGAACTGTGTGAGTCCCGAAAAGAAACTACACATGCTTTTTATCCTGGTTCTTGTTGCCCTTGCTGGGCTGTTTTCTGTGTTCAGTAGCCTATAGCTTGGGAGTTCCATATGTGAGGACTTCTTGTTCACGGAAAAAGCACAGTTACTCACCTGTAGCAGATGGAGTTGTTTTGGCTATTAGCTTTTGTATTCTACTGAGGATAAGATGGTTCTGTGGCATGCAGGAAGGCAGGTGTGCATGTACAATGGAAGCTCTCAAAAGTTTCCAATAGGAAGCTGGGGAGCATTCCCATGTGGGACTCCATTGGGAGATATCACCCATACATGATGATCTATTCCTGCTGTTCATGGAGAACACCTGCTATAGGTGAGTAACTATGCTAAACTTGAAGAATGTTTGAAAATTTGGCAGCTGAGATTTAATGTTAAAAAATGCAGGGCCATGCATTTGGGATACAAAAATCCAAGGGGGTGGTACAGTATAGGGGGTAAAATACTTCTAACTATGAAAAAAGAATGTGATCTGCGAGTGTTTGTTTCTGATGATCTTAAAGTGGCTAACAGATAGAAAAGGCGATTGTGAAAGCCAGGAGGATGCTTGGGCGCATAGGAAGAGGAATGGCCAGCAGGAAAAAGGAGGTGATAGTGCCTCCGTATAAGTCTTTGGTGCGACCCATTTGGAGTATGGTGTGCAATTCTGGAGACCGCACCTTCAAAAGGATATAAACAATATCGAGTCAGTGCAAAGGATGGCTAGCAAAATGGTCAATGGTCTTCATTATAAACCATATGGGGCCAGACTTAAAGATCTCAATATGTATACTTTAGAGGAAAGGCGGGATAGAGGAGATATGATACAGACATTTAAATACCACTGGCATAAATGCTTAAGAGGAGAGCCTCTTTCAATTGAAAGCAAGCTTTGTTATGAAGGGACATAGGATGAGGGTGAAAGGGGATAGACTCAGGAGTAATATGCAGAAATATCTCTTTATGGAAAGAGTGGTAGATGCATGGAATAGTCTCCCAGTGGAGGAAGTAAAGACGAGGACAGTATCTGAATTCAAGAAAGCATGGGACAAACACAGACGTTTTCTAAAGGAAAAAAAGGGACTATAGTAGTTGGTATGGAAGGGCAGACTAGATAGGCCATACGGTCTTTCTCTGCCATCATGGTTCTATGTTTCTATGTTTAAACATGCTGAATATACTGACCTGAGAGTTTCCATATTTCCCCTTTGTTTAGTACATTTTATCCTTCAATGGTTCCCCCCAGATAGAACCGCACAAGAATGTGAGGGAGTTATCAGGACCAGGATGAGCATCTTCATACTGTACAGGTTGTCCGCTGAGATGACGTATTTATTCAGCAGAATTTTTCTCCATCCCATACATGGATATACTCCAGGCGAGCTATATATTATTAATGTCTAAGCATAGAAATAAATCAACTAATCGTGCTTGAAGGAATACATCATAGTAATGGGTGGTTTAAATTCTGGACCTGGGACGGCTACTCTCATTCGAGCATCAAATTTAGCTCCTAGTTGTGCACTTTCCCATGGGTGATGGTACTGACCCCAGAGTTAGTTCAACCTTAAGCCTTGCACTTCTCCTGATTGTTTATCTGTGAATGCCCTGCTCTTTGCCATCCCTAAAGCTGCCACTATAGGCAACCACCTAGTTTGCCTAATGGATGGGCTACCCCTGGCGATGGGGTGAGCACGAGTCTAGGCTGATTGGTACTTGAAATTGGAAAGATCAAGCTTCTCTTTCCTGCTTTGAGAAGGAGGATGGTTCTGACTGGGGTAAATGAAAAGAGCTGTAGAGTGTGCATTTTTTGGTTAAGAAGTCCCATTTCTGTCTCCTCCTCCTTCTTCTTTTTTTTTTTTTTTAAGAAAATGTAATCTTTATTCATTTTTTTCCAACAAGAAAGCCACATTGGCACTGTTATCTCCAAATTATCCTCTGACATCAACCTCCTTTCCTATACTTTATGCATTCAAAACTACCTGAGAAAACGTCAGATACAATGCAATCTCATATCTCGACATACACACTAACTTACCATTAGACCCACTTTACCCTTCCCCACCTTGACCCAGCATTACCCACTCTATACACCAATCCACTCCTCACCCACTCAAATTCTTAACAACCCCCTCCACCTCTGTCCAAGACACCTTTGTCTTTGGATAGCGCCACCACATCTGCAGATAATCGCCCTCTGCACCATAACCTCCTCAGCACTTGGGGGGAAATACAGGCACCAGCTTATGTATCTTACCTGGTATCAAGAACAATCTGCGAAGTACCTTATAGCAATTTGCCACAAACCAGCAGGAGTTTTCCCATCATTATTTCTTATCCAGCTCCCTCCCTAAGCCAATTTATTGCTTTTGAAAAATCACTTTCAACCCCCTTTCCCTAATAACGTTCTATACATTTTGGAAATTCTCCTCTTGCATGCTGCCGGAAACCAGCAAAGGTTTTAAAAAAATCCTATAACCTTCTTTCTCTTCCCCTCCCACACTCCTTTGCTCCCAACCAGTGACCTGTAAACGCCCATGGAAGTCCCAAGAGCCAATACTGAAGTCCTCTTTCAGATGATCAAAAGATAGAAATGCTTCTCTTCTGTGAAAAACGGGGTCATTCAATCCAGATACAATTTGAATTTTCTATCATATACAGTAGACTGCAATGGGAAACCTTCCCCTCTTAATTGCCTACAGCAGAATAACCTCATCCATACTCTGTATATTTACTTACCAAATGGGTTAACTAGCTACTCCCCCTAGTACTCATCCCACATAGTACCAATAAATATTTAGCACTGCCAGATCCCCCTGTTCTTATTTTTACATTGGACCTAACAAGCAACTCTAGTGGCTCTTTTCTTCCAAATATAATGGAAGATATTTTTTTTTTTTGCATCTCCTCCAAATCCCTTCTAGGACCTCCACTGGAAGGGCTGGAAGACATATAGTATCCGGGGCAATGTGGCCATCTTTATACATGTTATCCAGCCCAACCAAGCAAAGACAAATGTGTCAGCTTCTCCAGCTCATCAAAAGTGGCTTCCCTCCTAGTGGATAGTTGAGATCATAACTTTTCCTCAAATCCTGCCTGATATGAACCCCTAAAAATGTAATAAATCTGGGAGCCCATTTAAAAGGAACGGTGCCCTGAAGATCTCTCTCCTCTTCTAGTGCTAAATTAATACTCAATGCCTTTGTTTTATCCAAATTAACCTTAAAAAGCAAGACTTGGCCAAACCTCTCAAATTCCTCCTGCAAATGGACAAGAGAAAATCCCAGGGTTTGGAACCACCAATCATCCACAAATAACAAAATCTTATTTTGAACAGCTCCTGAATCCCTTGTATATCCCCCATCCACGAACATGTTCTACTAGTCATTACAAACAGCAGTGTTGGCAGGGCACAGCCTTGTCTAGTACCCCTTGCCAACTCACAAAACTCCGAATAGCCCTGTGTACCTTCACCGCAACCTTTGGAATAGCATACATCGTCCGCACCCAAGTAATGAATGTATCCCCACTCCAAGTTTCACCAAGGTTTCCCACAAAAATTGCCAATGAATGCAGTTAAAGGATTTCTCGGCATCAACCACAAAACCATAGCTGTAATATTTACCTCCTTGGTTACTCACATGAGGTTCATAATCTGCTTAATGTTATCTGCCACCTGTCTCTTGATCATCGTCAATTAATAGGTGCATACTGTCTGCTCTCCTAGTCATAAAACCAAATTTGGCCAAAAGTTTGACATGCATATTTAAAAGTGAGATAGTCCTACGAAAGGCACAGGCTGTCATGTCTTTCCTTGGCTTAGGTATAACGGTAACATGTGGAAGGAGACCTGCCCTCCTCCCTTCTAATGTTTAGCGCTGCACTTTGGGCCTGTCGTGCTCTTAAGTAATGGACCAACCCCTAACTCATAATATTATTGCTTCAGATATTGAAATTTATAATTCAAAATTTCCAACTGTAGCATCTTTACTATGGTTCCCAGATGTCCCTGATTTTCTGGAACTGCCCCCGATTTTTGAACTGTGTCCCCAACTTCTATCTGGCAGTCTGCTGTCACCGATTTTAGCAATGGGGGCAGAAGGGGTAGAAAAGAAATTTATTTTCAAAGTAGTGGATTAAATAAGTTAATTTTTAGAATTTTTATTCATTATCTTTATATTTTGCACAGTACGGGGGGGGGACACATCACTGTTTCTATTTTTCTGTTGATTTGTCTTCTTGGAAGTAATATTGTTGCTGTTATGGGATGGATGCAGGGAGGAGGGGGCTAGGTAATGACTCCTCTTTCCTCCCCCATGCCTTGTTGCTGAACCTAAAATTACGATTGCCCTTCTTCTTCCCCCCCCCCCATGCACACTTCGGATAACTGTCTCAGATTTGCCTGCAAAAAATCTGTTGACCTAGTCTTCACACAAGCCTTAAACTCCTCCAAGGTAATCCTACTCCCAGCATCCTCCCCTTTCCACATGCTGCCATTCCAGGTCTTTAACCTGCACGTATCAGTCCTCCAATGTCTGCCTCCCATTGATTCTTCTTCAATGCTGCCCACATTAGGATCTTCCCACACAGAACAGCCTTAAACCCATTCCATCCCTATACCCACCTCATCATTGTCATTACATTCAAAATACTCCTCCATATCTTTCTCCAATTCTGCCACCACCTCTTTAACCTTAAGCAAGCTGCATTAATTCTCCAAAATCTCCTGCCCTTCTGGTGCCCCCAGGTCATTATCTCCTGCTTAGGTTGGCCCTTAATTGCCACATAACAGTCCGCAGCATGCTAGTCACTCCACCTGGCTTAGCCCTCCCCTTCCGCCCCCCCCCCCCCCCAATGTGCAGTATGTTTGCTGGTAATTCATATCCCTTAAAAGAGCATGCTCTCTTATCCACAAGTGGGTCTCCCAAACAAATGCAATGTCCCTTCTCAGGAGGTTGCGCTCTTTGAACAGCTACCTTTTCCTTGGCAAATTGAACCCATTAGCATTCCCTGCCATTATTCAATCCTCCATTTTTGCCCTCTCTCTCTCTCTCTCTCCCCTCAGTATTTTCTCTCCCCCTTTCCCTCCTATATTCGCCAACCCCCACCTTGTCCTCTACTCCTCCACGTTCCTCCCTCAACATCACTGCCCGTCCTCACTCATCAATTTCTGTACCGGAAGAAAGTGTCTGTCCCCATATGGTCCACTTCTCCTTCAACCCATGCTCAACATGTACTCACCCCCCCCCCCACACACCCCTTCAGCTGCCATACCCCTAACATTGCTCAGTTACATCCATCTTCCTGTACTCTCAATCCACTTGCTCACTCCAGCATCCTTCCAAACACCACACACACCCATTACACTCATATCCCTTAATTCTTCCTCCCCTCCCAAACTTCCCCTGTCATAGCAACAATATTCCACAACCCGTTCCCCCACTGATGTCAGTTTCCCAACCAGTGTTTCCATGGCTCTCCTCCAACCATAAGTATCAGCAGTGTTGCTCAGCATCCTTGGTTCAGTCCTTATCGTCCGTGAGTTCCTTTTGCTTCTTGCCTTTCAAGGGTCTCCTCAGGTGCCCCTTGCCTCACTCCACCTGCTGCCACCTCACTGTCTGGCATCTCTGCACCTGGTGCATATGTGGTAGTTCTTTCAGGCCAGCAAGTCCCTACTCCTTCAAACAGGCCAGCGCTTCACTTCTAGTCTGAGCCCGCACAGTCCTGCCGTCTTTGGTGACTACCAAAGAGAAAGGAAATTGCCATCGGTATCGAAGTCTCCGTTCACGCAACTTCCTCACAACGTCTCTCAAATCCCTTCATTGCTGCATTGTGCTCAGGGAAAGATCTTCAAATATTCATATTTTATCAGTGTCCCAAACCACCTCACCTTGCATTGGCCGCCAACTTTTCTTTCATGGCAAAGCTATGAAAACACGCCACCACATCTCTGGGAAGATTTGGTCATGATGGGCCCAGAGCCCCTTGCACTCTCTCCAACTGTACTTTAGGGTGCTCCTCTTTCTCCTCCATTCCTTCCAGCAACTAAGCCACTATTTTACTTATAACTGCACTACAGTCCAGATAAGCAGCTTCCTCTGGTATTCCACGGAACCTTAAATTGTTTTGGCCGCTGCGATTTTCTAAGTCTTCGAACTTCTTAGCCACTTCCAGGTTTGCTTGTTCCAAACTCACCATTTGTTTCACCAACTCAGTCATGCACTCCCGCTGCCCCTCCACATGCTTTCCAGGTCTGCCTGCCCACCTCTCAGCTTTGAGGCTAGTGCTGCAATGTCATCTCACACAGACACCATTTCAGCTTTTAGATCCTGGAACCACCTTCAGAATTTCACGGGGGACAGCTGATCCTCCACCTCTGAGTCTGTACTGCTTCATTGCCACTGCTCACCATTCCTCTTATGAAGCTACTGCTCTGCAGCTGCCATCTTGACCTGCTCCTATCTTGGAGCTGGGGAGCGTCTATAGGCAAACTCTTGCAGGTCTATTGTGCATTTTTGGTATCCATCCAGCACATACCAGATTCAGTGCTTGAACCAGCATTTTGCTGCTGTGATTGGGGGTGTTCTGGGTGAGTTTCGCTGTGAAATAGCTCGGTGGTTGGAGCCTATGCCATCTACTCTGGTGACATCACTTCCTCTGTTTTTGCCCCCTTTCCATTTCCTTTTGCCCATTTCTTTGGTTTTTCTGACCCAGTTGCTTTTTATACTCATTCAGAACTGACCCTTGTTGGGCTATGAGTCTTGAACATTAATTTGCAATAGCCTAGAGATTTCTCTCTATTTTAGAACTCCTTGCCTGTTCCAGTCATTGCAGCAATAACCCTTTCTCAGGGCTACAGGCTATGACTCCCTCTGGAACTAGGTTAACATGCTACCTGAGTCTGACCAGTAGGCGTCAACATTGACCAATGACTGGGATTCCTTTCTTCCAGGTTTTGTGAGCACTGCCTCTGTAGCAGTCCCAACCAGCCCAGGAACTAGAAGACTTGATCTTCTAAAACAGTCAATCAGAGGTATCATCTCCTGGAGAAGAGGAAGAAGAGAAGGACTGATGATCTGTCAGCCATTTTCTGGGCCCCTAGATGATTATATGCAGTCAAGACTGCTTAAGGAACAGATGTTCCCATGCGTCTCTTTCTGCACTCAAGGAAAGCTCATCATTTTTCTACGATGTAATAATGCCACCAGTAAGAGACGCTGTTGGCTTCTTAGATGGTATCCATGAATTTTCTGGAATTGTCTTCTTGTTGGTAAGATAGAAATAAGAAGGATTTTTTTTAATGTCTCAGGGTACATTCAAAATCTGTTAACAGTGGACCTCAGTGGGCTGATGGCTTCTTCAGTGAAACACCATCTCTGTGTGTGACAGACCAGGATCCTGTGTGCTGCACTTCTCATACAACTTTACTTGATTCTTTTGGAGAAATAGCTGTCGCCCTGTCCTGAAGGTACACGGGCCTGGTTTTCAGAATACCCAGAATGAATATGCATGGACATTTGCATATTCATTATGGATAACTTGAAGCCCACAGCTCTGGCGTAGAAGATGTTATATTACCCCCCTGCCCAACTGGAGCACAAGTACATTTTGATCAGTTTCAGACAGCTACCCTAACATATCACCCAGATTGCACTAGCGTTATGCTTGCGGGTAGATTTCAGTGATTACAAACTTGTCCATTGTTTTCCTTAGCAATTTGTGAAATCCCAAGATCCGTTGCCTCCCTAGAGCTGATATTTCTGAACGACTTCTCTAGGGAACACTTTATACCATTAGCATAGTTATGACAGAAACTGTAATTAAGCCCATTCATTAGTGAGGCCATATTGGGTTTGTGTGAGTCTTAATTTTCCTTCCTATTATTCATTTCCCTTGACACTGCACTCCTTTTTCATCCAGCTTCTTTTTAGATGCTACTTCAGCCTCACATTCTTATGTGCTTTGTCTCCTTCCCCTGGAATAGGATCTGACTGGATTGGAAGTAGCCAGGAGATGAACTCGGTTACTAAGTGTTCAGCTTCTATTTTCCTTAATTTGCCCCATGCCCCTTGCCACACCTTTGTCAATACTATGGAGAACTGCTACTCGGGATGTGTGTTCGTTTGGGAGCCTTAAAATTTTTAGTGTGCACTTATGAAATTAACAAACATACAATCCATCTGCTCATATAAAACAATTGCAACATGCATAAAAATACTGTTAAATGTGTGAAACAAAGAAAAAATAAACACCCAAAAATCTGGAACCCCCCCCAAAGGAACCAACATTTTTTTTTGCCTGTGCACATCCCTAACGGCTAGTGGTACTGGACAGAAGACAGTGAGAGCTTGCAGCCCCACATGTTATTTTAATGACATTTGAAGCTTGAGGTCATTCCAAGGTCATTACCAGGAAAGTACTGTATACTAAACTACTGCTTTCCTTTGGCTAACCATTACAGTAGGGATGTGCTATTGTTTTAACAAAACATAAAAAGATCAAAACTATTTGATATATTTTGTGCCATTTCCCATCTCAAACAATGCAAACTAACGAAATGCTGTTTTTGTTTGAGTATGGGCTGTATTTTATAACCCAAGTACCTTTGCACATGCTGTTTTGTGTGATCTTAGACAAGTCATTTAACTCTCCATTGCCTCAGGAGCAAACTTATGGGCTGATGCAGAAGCCCAATGATATATCTCTAGCACAGGGTTTCCTAATGTGAGTTTAATGCTGTCGGCAAACAGCTGTGTGCGGAAAGTCAGTGATAAATAAGGGCAGCAAGCCAGATACATGCGCACTGCACATGGCCTGGATTGTTGAAAGCAAAAGTCATCTCAGGTGAAGTTTGACCAGCAGCCCAACCCCCAAATCCCCGTTGATCTCAGTTCCTCCCCCCTCCCCCGATTTCTCCCCTAACCAGCAAAATTACCTAGTGGCTCAGTGGCATTAGGTCTCTAACTCCCTCTGATTCAAAAGAATACCGCAGTGGCCTAATGGCCCCTAACCCCCCCCCCAAACCAGAAAAATGCTCTGGTGGCCTAGTGCCCCTAGCCCCCATCCCCAGACTCTCTCGATAAGTTGTAACCTCCCCTTCTACCTTAAATATCAGGGGCAGGACCAATACCCACATGCTCCTGTTCCAGCGCTGCCATCTTGAAAAATGATGGCACCTGGCCCCGAGTGGTGCATCCTAAGAAGTACTGGGAGGGGTAGAACTGCCATATAAGGCAAAACTTGGGATGTACAATGTGGTGTCAGCTGTCCCAGGATGCACCTGGGAAGGATCACTGTCCTATAAGGCAGTCTGACCTCACTTGGTGCTTCCTAGGATGCGTCACGCAGGGCCAGGTGCTGCCATTTTTCAAGATGGCAGCATGGGGGCAGGAGGGGGCTAGGGACCACCAGGCAGGTGGGGGCTAGGGACCACCAGGCAGGTGGGGGCTAGGGACCACCAGGCCACCAGGGCATTTTCTTGGATTGGGGTGGGTGGGGACCAGAAGGCACTAGACTGCCAGGTCATTTATTTCCTCCAATCAAGAGTGGTCCACGATTGGGAGAGGGCTTTATTCAGGGGGGTCATCTTTACACCTGCTTCCAGAGTTAAAATAAAAGTAAAAACTGGGCTAAGTTTCAGCACAGCTTTTTTACACTGGGCATGATTAAACATTCATGATTTTGCATGTGATTAGTATGCTCACTGTACTATGTTTCAGTGAGGTGGTTTTCTTGGCATGTTTCCCGCTCTAGCTTGCTTTCTATATTCGAGAGCAAGACTAGCATGGGAAAATCACCAGCAAAATGCTGTGATTGAGCATAGCAGAGCCTTTCTGCATCAGCCCCTAAGACTGTAAACCCTCAAGGGGCAGGAAAATTTAATATGCCTTGAGAAAAGCATGAAATCCCCCCCCCCCCTTTAGTTAATTGCACACCTTGTGAAAAAAACAGTGCATGCTGAAAAATGAGACTAATGACATGATCAAAGCAAAACCAGATACATGGAGAATGAAATGAAAATACGAAATGAAACAGCACCCTTTTTGGTTCTTTTTCTGTCCGCTTTAAATTCTGCCACAAGACAAGAATTTTTAGGACCAGATGGCAACTTTATAAGGGTGAGTTTCTCATTTTCTGTATGGTGCCTAATTGCGAACGTAGGACTTGAAAGTCTACGTGGAGCAAGGTAATTTTTCAAACATAAGGCACCTGCCTCCACTGAATCTGAAAATGGTTTATGGTTTATTTGCTATACTGTCTTTTCTAGTTACATAAAGCAGTTTACAAAGCAATAAAAACATAGAAAATTAGAAAAGAAACTCCAACTATATATAGGACAGGAGAAAAGTAGATATGACGATATACAGTAGAACACACTTCATCTTACAGGAATACAGTTGCTGATCCCCAAGCTCCAGGCACCTCCTGGGCCCTCATACAGGAAGGTCATTTTCAATTCTACCTTAAAAGTGGAAAACGTGGGTTGCAGATGAAGCTGACTTGGGAGGCTGTTCCAGAGTGTGGGTGCCAGAAAGAAGGTGCCTTGTTACTTCATAATGTACCTGGTTTGGTGTTGGAGACACTTCTGCTGCAGCCAATCTGCCACCAGTGCAAGACAGTGGTTCATTGGAGCAAGATCTGAATTGCCAATCAATAGGAGTAAAAAGCAGATATTCCAGTACATACTTTGAATCAAAATAAATAAGGGGCTCAAGAAGATGTTAAAGACGGGTGCAAGGACAGATCCTTGTGGGACCCCGCAAGATCCTTGTGGGACCCCGCAAGTAAATGATTGTTGATGTGAACAAGGAAACAATGCCCGAACAGAAAAGACAGAGAACATTGCAGAACGGTGCCACAGAGACCGATTGAGTATAGTCAAGATAACGGAAGATCATGATTGACTAGGTCGAATGCACTAGAGAAATCCAAGGACACAACCAGAGCAAGCGGTTTTAGCTATAGAAGTTACATTATAAACAAGACCTCTTCAAATCACACATATGTAAGATGGAGGATAGGGGGCCAAAGGCTAAACTGCTACAGGACCATCATGTGACCTTTGGTCTTTCCTTTAGTTTCTGTCCACTAGGAGCCCTGACCTAGGTGAAGCATGATCCTAAGTGTGGGAATGAGCCCTTTCTCTCTTTGCTTTCTTTTCCCTCCTCACACTTTAAAATCCTGATAAATCAAGCCATGACCCCTTGACCCTCAGCTGCTGCTTTCAGATTAGTAAGAACTAGGGAAAGGGGAAGATGATTGGAGATCAATTAGAAACAGAATTTATGTAGCCTACCATGCCACTAGGTGTCACTGTTGAGCAATGGCTGGGACTCTGCATTCCTAACCACAGTCCAGGGACTGTGAATGTTTCCTTTGAGGCATCTCTGGCTCCAAACAGCCTGAGCAATAGAAGTTGGCCTCAGGAGCCAAATTTGGATTTCCCACATGACACTTCATAAGTGACAAAATAGCATTTACACTGCATCAGGCAGAAGATTTTGTGTGGTAAAAGTTGTCTCTTTTGCCCCAGGTTTGCTATGCTGAGTCTGGAGTTTGACTACATGTGCCAGTATGATTATGTAGAGGTTCGGGATGGGGATAATGTGGATGCTCGAGTTATTAAGCGCTTCTGTGGCAACGAACGCCCTCTTCCCATCAGAAGCAGTGGGAATTCTCTGCATCTGCTCTTTGAGTCTGATGGATCCAAGAATTTTGATGGATTTTATGCAACCTTCGAGGAGGTTACAGGTTAGTTTCATCATTTTATTGGTTCCTTGCAGTTTGGAAGCAGGGTGCAAAGCAAAAAAAAAAACCCCCAAAAGTACATTGAATTCTAAGACAGAACAAGGCAGCAAATGTATTCATTGAACCCCTAGACACTAGGAGGCAATAGCTATCCCCAGGAACCCAGCTGGCCAGTATAATAAGGGAAAAATGGAAGGGAAGAGAAGGTGTGATTTAAAAAGGATCCAAGCTTTACATCTCTATGAGAAATCTCATGGGCATTATGTGGTAGGTTGTAGTGTTGCCAGCTCAACTATGTCAACCCAAAGAGATTGGTCCAGTCTGGCTTTTGCACCTTGAAAGCAGGGGGATATAATCCATATCAGAACTACAATTCCATGCATGCAGTGGATAAGCCTTTTGATTGATCTAGGTGAGTTGGTTACTCAACACAGCACTTGGGGCACACTTAATCAGTTGGGTTTTCCAGATATCCACAATGAATATGCATGGGATAGATTTGCTATGTGTGCTCTGAGGACTGGGTTGAGAGCCACTGTCTGAAGGTGTGGATGTAGGACTTTGATTCAATTCTGAGCTGCCCTGTCTTTTTTATGGAACAAACATGCTTATATCAGATAACGTGTCAGCTTCTGCTGCTAGCCATGCCAGTGACTGATGGCTCCTTTTGCAGCTTGTTCTTCATCCCCCTGTCTGCATGATGGGACATGCACTCTGGACAAGATGGCTTCCTTCAGATGTGCTTGCTTGGCTGGATACACAGGGAGGCGCTGCGAAAACTGTGAGTATGCACTAGAGTGTGTCTCTCCTCTCACTGAGTCCTTTTCTTCTGTCGTTGACAACAGAATCACAAACTGGGATGGACTGAAGCTTGGCCAGCCACTAGGCCTTTGATTAGACCAATGCATGTAGGTTATTAGCTGAAGCATGCAGGCTATTCGCTTTCAAGATCTCACAAGCCTTCGCATCTCCGGGTGAAGGCAGAAGCAGCTGCTTTCATCTGTCTGCAGGAGATTCATGACTGTTTGTCAGGAACCAGATTATTATTATTCCTTTTTTTTAAAAAGAAAAGAAAGATCAACAGTTCTCAGTGCCAGCAGTGTTTATGCTGAGAAACGTGTTTCATGGCTGATATCTCATGCTTTCCTATTGAAACCCTACAGGGCTGGCTTCTCTTTTCCTCAGTGTGGACGCTCTTCATGCTCTGCTATGAATGCACTTGTTGTCTGTTTACTAGTAGGGTTAGTTTAGAAGCCCTATTTGCATTTTAAATGTAGATGCAGTGGCAGGGAAACGTGCAAATGACATCCATGTGTAAAACGTGACTTCAGAGAGGCTGTGGTTGAAACATTTTTGCCCTGGACGCAAATATATAAGAAATGTTTGGCCAAGAGATGTTCTGGGGGCATCTCAGAGCATGGCCTGAGCAGGGCAGATATCTGCACATGCATCTCCCATTTCATAATGGGGATGCACATTTATGACCAGAATTGCCCCCGCTGACATCAACAGGTTTTGCAAAAATGCTCTTTTTGGCCATCCCTTCACAGGAGGGCTTCTCTAATCTCCCCAGTATTCATTCCCATCTCCAAATTGAAATGTTGTGGCCATAGAGTCCTTTGTAGTCCATTAGCAGCATCTACATGTCCAGGTTTCCAGAATGGCCAGGGCACACATGTACATTCCAACATTTACACATGCACATTCTGAAATGCCCTAACTTACATGCGTGCGTTGCCGAGGTACCCTTGACTGGTTTTCCCACATGCAAAGTTGCAAGATGGCTCCACCCACTGCTCATGGATATGCATTTTAGGAATGGCTCCACCTTCAGCACAGCCGCTTCTAAAATACTGTCAGAATTGTAGATGTGGTAGCCCCCACGGCTTTGGACCCACTCCCATGTTTTTTTCTAAAAAGTGCCCTCATAGGTTTTCTCCCATTTTGCATCTATGGGAAAATTCTTGCTAAATAGGACCCTTAATAAGGTAAGGCATAAGGAAGAATAAAATCTAGTAGTGCAATAAATTCATTAATGCTAATAAAAAAACTCCTTTAGTCATCACAGCGTGAAATATTGAGGTCAGGACTTGCAGTCATCACCTGGTTTCAGGCCTTCAAATTTGTCTGTGTGTTGGCAAAGAGCTTGTCTTTTTCTGTGAGTGAATACCTTCCATCAGTTTGCATTTGTGACTGCTAAGTGGTAACATCTATCTCCAGGAACAAGCAGGAATGTAGTCTTCACTTATGGGTATCGTTGGTACCGACGGAGCCTGCGTGGCAACGGTCCCCAGCGTCCAAAGGAAAGCTTTTGGGAGCATCCCACAGTGCCTGTGTGCTGCCTTCCCGCCTTTCCAACTCTCCCTCTTCAGTTCTTCGTTTTCCATGGAGCCGACAGGATGCACACCCTGTCACCGCAGAAAATTAATTCTTATTCTTGTTTTTTGTGGTCGCGTCTGCCTTCATTCGATGCCTACCGGTACCGCTGGTTCTCTTTTCTTCTTTTTCAAAAAACCCCCCAAAAAACTAGCTTTCTAAAAGATTTTTTCTTTCAGGGGCTCTCGGTGCTAGGCGCCATTTTGGGCACTAGGCCCACTTTTTTTCAAACATGGAGAAACCAGCTAGTTGTTTCAAAAAATGTTCTAAGTGTGACGGTACCATATCCGTCACCGACACCCATGACTGGTGTCTCAAGTGTTTAGGTCCTGACTGTTCTCCATCGGAGTGTCTCTCCTGCAGAAAGATGACCAAGAGGGGCCTGCAGAATAGAGCTGCAAACTCAGTACCCTTTTTGCCACGGATACGATGTCAGTTGCATCAACATCTTCCAGGGCTTCATCTTCCTCCCATGGATCTCAGGTAACTAAACCTAAGTCTTCTAAGACTGGCAGGTCCTCAAAGGGTAGATCTCCTTCCAGGTATCGAGATGCCACTGGCGTTGCCCTCGAGGAAAGTTCACCAGCAAAACAGCCCCGGCGGGAGGCCTCGGTCTCCAAAGCATTAACGGGACTCCAGAATGTTCCAGAGGCTTCCACCTCTGCAGAACTACTGGTGCCATGTTCTGGGGTTGTTGCCGCTTCCACCGGTACCGACACCCAAGCATCGGCAGGAGTGATGGATCAGAGAATTCTCACTATTGAACGCAGTCTAGTGGCCCTCTTAGCAGCTTTGGTACCGCTAAGACCGCTACAGACAGTTCCACAGGTATCGGTACCAACATCAGTACTGGTACCGAGTACATCGGCCGGTATGCTTCCCCCCATGCTGAGCCTTGAGTCTAAGGTGTCGAAAAGCCGGTACCGAGATACCCCGACACCGACTTTGAGCGGTACCGGTACTGTGCATTGCAGGAACACGTGGCGCAGAGATACTTCGACTCCTCCGATTCTGATGACTCTGATGACTCTGCCAGTACCAGAGCAATCCTTCCGGAGGATCCATCTCCTTCTCCTCAACCCAGAATGTCTCCTCCAGAAGACATGTCCTTCCAGGATTTCATACGTGATTTAGCTTGAGGTCTTTCTATCACGGTGACTCCGGAGAAAGAACCCAGAGCAGAAGAATTAGAAATTCTTCAATACCTTAAGGTTTCTAAGGAGGCAGTTACCCTTCCCATTCCATTCACAGAATCTTGCATGATCTTATGCTAAGAATGTGGGAAACTCCCTTAACGGTGTCTCCACACTCTCGACGACTCGATATTATGTACCGAGTTCCAAGCTGTCCTGGGTTTCAAAAGACTCAGTTACCACACCATTCAATGGTAGTGGAATCGGCGATGTGTAGGATTAAGAGTGCTAAAATGCATTCTTCCAATCCTCCAGGCCGTGAATTGAGGACACTCAATGCCTTTGGGTGTCGATGCTTCCAATCCTCCATGTTGTCAGCCAGGATCAGCTCTTATATTCTCTATATGGGAATGTTCCTCAAGGAGGTGACAGGAGACTTGGCGCTCATGAGCCCTCTTCTCCCTGAGGAAAAAAGGAGGGAATTCCTTACTCTGGTCAAACATGCCCAGGATGTCTCTAAGTTTATGAACCATGCAACCTTTGATTGCTTTGAATGCATTAGCAGAACCTCTGCTATTTCCATCGGTGCATGTCGTATTGCCTGGTTTCAGGCATCAGACTTAGAACAATGGGTGCAAGATAAACTGGGAAACATTCCTTGCACAGGAGAAAATCTCTTTGGCAAGGATTGGCAAGACAAGGTCAATCAGTTTGAATCTGAAAATACTACCTTGAACAGACTATCAAAGTCTACAGCCAACGCAGCAAAGAAAAGATCAGTCAAGAAACCCTTTTTCAACAAGAAAAAGAGATTTTACCCATCTTACACCTATCAGGGCCATTGTCCAGGTCATACTCCCCAAAAGGGGCAGCAACAGACCAGACAACAGAGGAAGCCACAAGTTCCAAGAGCTCAACCGGCTCAGCAGACTCAGCCTCCTCAGGGGCTTTGACTCCTTCCTAGAGGACTTAGTCTTTCTGCCCCTGAAAGGTCCAGAACCCCTTACCATACCGGGCAGGTTATACCATTTTGCCAGAAGATGGCAACAAATAACATCAGAAAACTGGACTCTGTCCATTGTACGAGAGGGGTGCAGACTTCATTTTCACAGCATGCCCCCTCCTAGTCATAAGACAATTCAATTCTCAGGTCCCTGTCATCAATCTCTTGGGTCAGGAGGTCGCATCACTTCTTGCTCAGGGAGCAGTAGAAGAGGTACCCATATCCCAACAGGGTACAGGGTTCTACTCCCCCTATTTTCTCATCCCAAAGAAAATAGGGGGATACAGGCCTATACTGGACCTCAGAGAATTAAACAGATATCTGTTCCGGAAAAATTCAAGATGATCTCCCTTGGAACACTCCTGCCATACCTTCAGAGTCAGGATTGGCTATGTTCTCTAGATCTAAAGAATGCATTTACACATATTCTCATCCATGCAGATCACAGGAAATTCCTTCGATTCCTTTTCCAGGGAAGACACTTCCAATACAGGGTTCTTCCCTTCAGTCTGGCCTCTGCCCCAACAGTCTTCACAAAATGCATGGCAGTAGTAGCAGCATTCCTGAGAGCTCTAGGAATATTTGTCTTCCCTTACTTAGATGACTGGCTTATCCGAGCATCAACAGCTCCAGAAGCCAGCTTCGCTCTTTCTCGCACTATGCGAATCCTTCGGTATTTGGGCCTGGTCATAAACCTCCCAAAATCTCATCTCACCCCTTTTCAGTCTCTAAAATTCATAGGGGCTCATCTAGACACAAGGCAGTCAAGGGCTTTCCTGCCACAGTCACGTTGTCTTCGTATAGTACAGCTGGCCTCCCAAGCAGCTATGAAAGCTTTCCTGACTGCTCGGGTGATGCTTCAGCTTCTGGGGCATATGGCATCCACTGTCCATGTGGTTCCCTATGCTCGCCTTCATATGCGAGCAGCCCAGTGGACCCTATCTTCTCAGTGGACACAGGCCTCGGGTCGGCTAACAGACAAAATCAGAAACTCCACACATCTCATTTCGTCCCTACAATGGTGGCAGTCACTGAGAAACCTTCTCGTAGGTTCTCCTTTCCAGCAGCCTCTATGCCAAGCCACCCTAACAACAGATGCATCCAAGTTGGGTTGGGGGGCTCACTTGCACAATCTCTCAACTCAGGATCTCTGGACACCACAGGAGGCTTGTCTTCACATAAACCTCCTGGAACTCAGAGCCATTTTCCATGCTATTCGAGTATTTCAGGCCCATCTCAGTTACAAGACAGTTCTGGTCCAGAGCGACAATCAAGCAGCCATGTTCTATGTGAACAAACAGGGCGGAACGGGCTCTCTGCTTATGCAATGAAGTTTTGCGACTGTGGGCCCTTGCCAGAGATCTTCAAATCCACCTTCTAGTGGTATATCTTCTGGGCATTCAAAATCTTTGGGCAGACAAACTCAGTCTAATACTGCTGCCACATGAATGGTCTCTTCACTCAGACTACCTTGCTCGAGTATTTTGGATCTGGGGAACACCAGATATAGACCTCTTTGCAAGTCCACAGAATGCCAAACTTCCCCGATTCTGTTCCAGAATTCCAGCTCAAAACTGTAAGGCAAGGGATGCTTTCCTCCTCCACTGGGGTCGGGACTTCCTCTATGCCTTCCCACCCATTCCCCAAACTTTGTTCAAGCTTCAGAGAGACAGAGGTCATATGATACTCATAGCTCCACGTTAGCCACGACAAACGTGGTATCCTCTGCTTCTGGGTCTCTCTCAAGCCACACCTTTGGAGTTGGGATATGCTCCATATCTTCTTTCCCTGAAGAACGGGACCCTATTGCACCCGAATCCCCTTTCTCAACAGGTAAAGGATATCCTTGTGGCTTCCAGAAAGCCTTCTACAAGGCGATCCTATGCCTTTAAGTGGAAGAGGTTCTCTGTATGGTGTTCTCAAAGGGGACTTAACAACCAACTATTCAGTGCCTGTGGAATTGCTTCTGGAGTATCTCCTCCATTTATCAGATTCTGGTCTTAAACCAATTCAGTAAGGGTCGATCTTAGTGCCATTGCTGCTTTTCGCAAACCTCTGGATGGACAACCTATTTCCTCTCATCCACTCGTAGCAAGATTTATGAGAGGTTTACTCTTAACAAAACCTCCCATTAAGCCACCACCGGTGGCATGGGATCTGAATCTTGTTCTCGGGAAGCTCATGAAACCACCTTTTGAGCCTTTAGCCACTACAGCTCTAAAGTTTCTTTCGTGGAAGGTCATCTTCCTAGTTGCCCTCACTTCTGCAAGACGCATCAGTGAGTTACAGGTCTTAGTGGCCGATCCTCCCTATACAAGATTTCACCATGATAAGGTAGTTCTTAGGACTCATCCTCATTTTATGCCAAAGGTGGTTTCGTCTTTTCATTTGAACCAAGTGGTTTACCTTCCTGTATTCTTCCCTAGGCCTCATGCCTCTAATGCAGAAAGGAACCTTTAAACTTTAGATTGTAAAAGAGCCTTGGCTTTTTACCTACAAAGAACTAAGCAACATAGAAAATCTTCTCAGCTTTTTGTTGCTTTTGATTCTAGTCATTTGGGACTTCCAGTTTCCAAAAGAACTCTCTCTAGGTGGATTGCAAATTGCATATCCTTTGCATATGAGAGCAAGGGACTTTCTCTCAAAGTCCATGTTACAGCTCACAATGTGAGAGCAATGGCAGCCTCTATGGCTAATCTTCATTCTGTGTCCATTGATGACATCTATAGAGCAGCCACTTGGGCTTCGGTACACACCTTCACAGCCCACTATTGCTTAGACAAGGACTCCCGTCGGGATGCCTCGTTTGGCCAGGCTGTGCTCCAGCATCTCTTTCAGACTTAGTACAACTCCTACCCGCTGTCCTGGGTTTCGATGCCAGAGATCCATGGGAGGAAGCATGACCCATCTCACCTTGGGTTCGCAGTTTGCTGGGGTCATCCCCCTGGCATCTCTCAGCTGGGGAGTCCCCATATGTGAAGACTACATTCCTGCTTGTTCCTGGAGATAGTGTAGCTACTCACCTGTAACAGGTGATCTCCGGGAACAGCAGGAATTAAGTCTTCACAACCCACCCACCTCCCCTGGGAGTTGTCTCTATCTGTCTCTCTTTGTCTACTTCTCTCCTTTGGTCTCAGCTATAAACTCAACTGAAGAGGGAGAGTTGGAAAGGCAGGAAGGCAGCACACAGGCGCCGTGGGATGCTCCCAAAAGCTTTCCTATTGGACGCTGTGGAGCGTTTCTGCGCAGGCTCCGTTGGTACCGACGATACCCACATGTGAAGATTTAATTCCTGCTGTTCCCGGAGATCACCTGTTGCAGGTGAGTAACTGCGCCTTAGGTTTGAAGGAATACAATGGTGTGTATGAGTACAAGTCTATAACATCAGTATGTATAATGAGGCCGGATGCACATTAGTGGTTGTGATAAGATCATTTACAAGAAAACTACATGGAAAATGGCAGATATATACCCTAGCTGTCCTGAGGCGGTTGGATAGTCAGCTACTGCCCTATTCCTCCCTCCCCCCACAAAATGGCATAGTGCCACAGATGATGATGTAACAGGCAGGGCAGGTTGTTTATTGGTTAATCCGCCATTGCTGGGGAATGGATCTTACTAGTACTGAGAGCTGACGTCTGAAGACATTCATTAGTCTGCTAGAAGCATTGTAAGCATAAGGAACAGGGAATGTATTTTATGTGTCTGTACACTGCTCCATATGCTTGGTACTACTAAATAATAATAATAATAATAGTTGGTATGGTATGTAAGATTAAAATAAGGTTCGGCTCACATTCATTTCCAGTTGTCAGGCATTTTTCATGTTTGTTTCACATATTCATTCTTTAGGTGCCCAATGTATGTTCATTAGGACATCTTTGAACATGCAAATCAATTTCGCATTTGTTAATTCATAGGTGTACATACGTGCAATCAATTTGCATACATGTTAGGCACCCAAATGAACCTAGTGCACGCTCACGAATCCACATCTCCAGTAATTGCTTTCTTGTTATTTTTCAGTTTTTGTTTGGCTTTCATAGTCCTTCTTTTCTAATGTGATTATAAATTTCTTTGTAGTGGTAGAAATAAGGTCCCAAGCAGTGCACTTTCCCTAGGTAAAACGGTACCAGTACTCATATGCAGAGCTCGTTCATAACACATGGTCAGTTTTAGCAGGCAATGGAAAAGGTGCCAGTACTTGATACCAGCGAGTGCCCCTCATAAAGAGCCCTGGTCTCAAGCAGGCAAGACCTTAGTGCACTTGTGGCCAGCCTTTGAGAGCTCCGCTCCTTTGATCAGGACAGCGCTGAAGGAGTTAGGGATTGCATTACCCAAATATACAAGCAAATCAAAGGTTGCCTTCCAATGGGGGTGTTCAGAATCGCAAAAAGATCTCACCTCCATCTTGTTTGTTCACCTTTCTTTCTATGCACAGAATGAAGATTAACAAATTAATTTAAAAAACAAAGTGATTTCATTTTATAGGCTATCTTTATATGACCTTTGGGCTTGTTTACTAAGCAGCGGTAGCGGCTTCCGACCGATATCGGAGCCATGGCCCCATCAAATTCAAAGGGCCGTGGCTTCGATATCGGTTGGAAGCTGCTATCGCTGCTTAGTAAACAAGCCCCCTTGTGTAGCTTTAGAGAGCTGACACCCAGTGCCGGCCCTAGAGTTGGTTCAAGATGTTGGCACCCTTCTGGCTGTCAGAATCTATTGTTAGCTTTGAATGCCTCACTCTTTGACACCTACCAGAAATTGATTCACCATGCAGCCGCCTAGTTTACCTAATGGTTGGGCCAGTCCTGCTTTCATCCCTCTCCCCAGGCCAGAATATATCTGAATCCAAGTGCTTGAATATCATATGCTTACTATGTTACTGCACTGTTGGAAATGACAAAACTACCATTTCTACAATGGAGACATTTTAGTGTAAGATGTTTCCATGTCTTCCCTTTCTTCTGTCACAAATATCATAAGGCCATTGAGTCTCTTGAGAGTACCGTTGAACTATTTCATTTCACGTTTTCAATATTGCTCTGCTGTCTTCATACCCAGAAGGCATGCAGTTAATTAAATTTAGATATGTATTTCATTCTCTGTTCCCTCAATTAATTAGGGTATATTGAAACCATTATCATCATCTTCGTGCTGAACAGACGCTTCATTCCTCCGACTGTGCAGAAATTCCAAGTATTTCAGTGAGGAAACTCAGGATGGAAATCTGTTTCTAAACTGGCTGTAGTGTGGTGTGTGTTCATTTTTTCCCACTGTGTTGCCAAATGTATATTCAGTGTCTTCTGGGAAAGGAACAGGGACATAACAGCTCGATTATCTGGGTGGAACTGTGAAACCGGAAACATATCAGCTGCTGTTAATGATTCCTTTGTCGCCTCACCCCTTAACTTCCCGGGACAAGGCCTTGTGTACACCCTGTGTGAGGTGGGGCTGAAGCCTTCAGAGCTTCTCGGGCAGTAACAGGGATCACACCTGCAGTAGAAATTGTTCCATGACCTTGTCAGATGCTAAGTGCCTTAATTTTGTTTGCTTATACACCTTTTCAGGCCTGCCTCCCAGTTATTTATATCTAGGTGGATTATAGTTAAAATAATACAGCTAAAACGAATATCAATAAATTGATTTGTGAAACAACCGTGCCTTCACAGACTTAAGAGAATGCAAATAATTTTGCTGTTCTCTGACTTCAGTTCCATAAGGTTGGCCCAAATACCCAAATATTATCTTTCTTGTAGTAGATACCCCCACCTTCAGAAATCCATCCATCTTCAACAATAATTACTGCTGAGACGATCTTGCATTAGCACTGTGCTGACCTTCACCAGAACTCAGGTCATCCATCCTTATAATATGTTCAAGTCAGAAAACCTGTTAGTCCTTCTGAAGTGTCATTGTGGGGAGGGAAAGTCGGGGGGGGGGGGGGTAGGGTCAGTTGGCTCATGGAGAGTAATGGAGAGTTGGCTCATGGAGAGTAATGGAGAGTTGGCTCGTGGAGAGTAATGTTGGCTCATGGAGAGTAATGGAGAGTACTTCGGATGACGTCACCAAGTGTGGCTGACTCATCCTGCTTGTCCTAGGAGAAAGCCGGTCTCTGCTGTGTGTCTACCTGCTAGAAACATGTTAGATGCTAAGGAATTGCTCTTGATAACTGAACAGAGCTCTGGCACGATTTAGCCAGAAGGCTCCATGTAACACCCTTTTGCATGCATCCTACAGGTAGAAATGGACCTACAGGCTTTGCACCTGCGGTATGTACAACGGATGCAAAGTATCTCCTAAAAAGTACACATGGGGAATTGAGAATGGCTCTGCCCCCTGTTTCCACACACACTGTGAACCTGGGTGTGGATGTTTAAGTGGGGAGGGGAGGGTGGGAAAGGTAGGGAATTTTTCAAGGCCATTTAATGCAAGCAAATACATTTATCCACATAATAATCTTTGAAAACTGTCCACCAAAGATCTCATAACCATGTCACAATAACTGTGGCCATTTATTTTAACTATGCAAATAAGAGGCCAATATCTCCTGGGCTTATTATGCACATGTGAGGCCGGCAGGATGACCCAGTGCTTTTATATGGTGCTTATGACCCTGAATGACACATACAGTAATGCACATCATTACCTTGTAATTCAGTAGAGTACTAGGTCTTTGTCATTCATTTCTACATCCACCTGCCCCTACTGGGTGTTATGCTAGAGTGACCGCTCTTATTGGCTTGTGCAGAACAGTCTGAATGTGTATGCAAACCTCAAAGTACCTGGTATAGCAAACTACAATAGAAATGAACCAGTGCATCCAAAAATACTAACATCCATCTCACAAGGCACAAGAACCCCTCAAAAACTGCCTAAGTGGAGAGAAAGACCTCAGCGAGGAATATCACCAAGCCGACGCAAAGGCTCTAAGTCAAAGTAGCTAAACCAAATACATGTCATATACTACGCGACCACACCATCATGGGTCTAAAGAAACTCCACTCATAGATGCAATGTATGCAATATGTGCTGCTATCATGGGATCCATGTGTTGACTAATCAAACAATACACTTAGCTGAAGCATCAGTTATGGCATATCGTGTTGTATGGCGTTGTCCATTCAAAACAATGCCAATCCTCCGACGCCCTGGGGTTGATTGCGCTGAAGTTATTTGGCTTGGAAGTACCATCTGTTGCACAGTGTCATGGTGTGTGTGTGTGTGTGTGTGCATTCTAGGTATCCTTCTCTCTGAAGCAGCCTTTAGCGAAACACCTGGCATCGAAGGATGAGCATTGTTTTCAATAGACAACGCCATACAACACGATATGCCATAACTGATGCTTCAGCTAAGTGTATTTGTTTGATTAATCAACAGATGGATCACACGATAGCTGCACATATTGCATACATTGCATCTATGAGTGGAGTTTCTTTAGACCCATGATGGTGTGGTCGCATAGTATATGACATGTATTTGGTTTAGCTACGCTGACATAGAGCCGTTGCATCGGCTTGGTGATAGTCCTCACTGAGGTCTTTTTTTCCACTCAGGTAGTTTTTGAGGGGTTCTTGTGCCTTGTGAGGCAGATGTTAGAAATAAACCAGTGCATACAAAAATACTATTGTGCAGAACAGTGTCAAAATCTTTACTAAAATCTACATAAGAATATAAGACATGCCATACTGGGTCAGACCAAGGTCCATCAAAGTTTCCAGCAGTGGCCAATGCAGGTCACAAGTACTTGGCAGGTTCCCAAAAAGGCACACAGGTTCTACAGTGCTTGTTCTGAGGAAAGCAGTGGATTTCCCGAGTCCTCTTTAATAATACTTTATGGACTTTTCCTCCAGGACTTTTCCAAACCTTTTTTAAACCTAGCTACATTAATAGCTTTTACTACATCCTCCTGTAATGAATTCCAGAGTTTGATTACACGTTGAGTGAAAAAAATATTTTCTCTTATTAGTCTTAAATGGGTACATTGTAGCTTCATTGCATGTCCCCTAGTCTTTCTGCTTTTTGATGGAGTAAACAACCGATCTATGTTTACCTGTTCTACTCCATTATTTTATAGACCTCTATCATATCTTCCCTCAGCCGTCTCTTTTCCAAGTTGAAGAGCCCTAACCTTTTAAGTCTTTCCTAATAGAGGTATCCTTCCATCCCCTTTACCATTTTGGTGCTCTTCTCTGTACCTTTTCTAATTCCACTGTATCCTTTTTCAGATATGGTAACCAGAATTATTCAAGGTGCGGTCATACCATGGAACGATACAGAGGCATTATAATATCCTTGGTTTTATTCTCCATTCCTTAAGTATACCACATCTAGCGCTCTCCTTTGGTCTAACTCTCTGGTCACCTAGTCAAAGAAATTAATCAGATTTGTCTGGCAAGATCTTCCTCTAATAAAACCATGCTGCCTCGAATCTTGCAATCTATTGTATTCTAGAAGCCACACTATTATGTTTTAGCAGCATTTCCATTACTTTACTCACTACAGAGGTCAGACTGACCGACCTGTAATTTCCAGCTTTGTCCTTTCGCTTTTTTGTAGAGGAACCACCTGCTCCCTTCCCCAGTCCTCTGGGACCACTCTCGACTCTAAAGAAGCATTGAAAAGGTCAAACAGTGGAGTGACCAGATCTTCCCTGAGTTCTTTCAATACTCTTGGATATATCCCCTGTTGCTTTATCCACTTTTAGTTTAGTTAGCATCTCACCAACACAGTCTTCTGAAAAATCATTCAAGATCTGCCTCACTTCTGTTCTTATTTGTGTGTGTGTTTTTTGAGGTTCTGCTCCCAGTGCTTCATCAATGAACACAGAACAGAAATATTTGTTAAGCAATTTTGCTTTGTTCTCAGCAGCTTCTACATATTCCTCCCCTTCACTCTGACAGTACTACATTTTGTACTTCCTCCTGTCACTAACATATCTGAAAAATATTTTGTCCCTCTTTTTTACTGCATTGGCAATTTTTTCTTCCATTTTATTTAATAGGTTTTTTTATACCACTTTATCAGTTCAATCAAAGTGGTTTTCATTGTAACTTAAACTTGTTAATGTACTTTAAACAGGGACATTGATAACTTGGATTTTTCTGAGGCAATGGAGGGTTAAGTGACTTATCCAAGGCCACAAGGAGTGCTAGTGGGAATCAACCCCTAGTCTTTTGGTTCCCAAGACAGTGTTCTAACCATTCGGCTACTCCTCCATTCCATTTGTACCTTTGCTTTCCTGACTACTTTCCTAGCTTTATTTAGCTTTTCCAAATATTGATGCTTGTCTTCCTTTTTCTGTGATCTCTTGCATTTTATGAAGGCTACCTTCTTTGTCCTTAACTTTTCAGCTACTTCTTTCCAGACCCATAGTGGCTTCATTTTCCATTTATCTATTTGCCTAACAAAAACATTTGTTACTCTTAAAATATCTTTCAGTTTTGCTCCCAGATGTTCCTATCTATCTAATGACTCATTGAGGTGTTGTCCAATTTTGACAAAGTTAGTTCTCCTTAAGTCTAGCACCCTCACTTGGATGAATTCTCATCCCTGGTCCTAATACTGAACCACATCATCTGGTGGCCACTGGATGCAAAATTATCCCCCACTATAACATCAGAAACATTCTGCCCATTTGTAAGCACCAGGTCCAGTATGGCCCCTTCTGTATGCTGGAATGGTTCTCCCTCTAGAGAATCCAGGATCTTCTAGACGACGCTGCCATCTACCCTGACTTGGGAGTGAGGTTCAGCCTTCCAGTAGAGGTGATGGAGATGAGGGCTGTATCTAAATTCAAGAAAGCATGGGGCAAGTAGAGAGAATCTCTGAGGGATATAAGGGATTATAGGATAGCTCTTATGGATGGAAAGATTGAATAGGCTGTATGGTCTTTATCTACCCTCATTTTCTCATTTTCTTTGTTTCTATTATGTCATGTTATTTGCAAAACGAAAAATGAAGATTGGCAGTGAACACAAATCAACAGATAAGGGCACAGTTACTAATTGCATACAGCATATATCAACAAAAATCATAAAACAAAAAAAACAGTCAAATATAATACACTCAAAGTTGTTAAAAAAAATGCAGCATGTTTCGGCATTTTCCTGCATCAGGTTATCTTTTTAACATTTGAAAACAGAAATATACATATACATCCATCATATGCACTGTGGTAATCTTGAAGCCCTGAATGGCTAGGTGTGCCTCTAGGAAAGGGTTGGAGAGCTGTAGGAGGGAGCTGGCCCCTCTGAGGTTGCTGCTCTACAATGACCCTGTCTTTAAAGAATCTATGTGTGCTGCCAGTGCTCGGAGAATATCTGCATGCAATCAAATTTGCTTTTCCTGTTTTTCATCAGAACTGGAAAATAGTTTTTGTTTAATTAAGTCATTTTTCCCCAGCAGCAGTGGATTGCAACATCAGTTTAAATATTTATGTAGAGTGAAGAATTTATCCTTACATTCGTGCAAAGGGTTTGGAAAATTGGAGGTTTGTGGAAAGTATCATTTTGAAATGCATGAGACCTGCAGAACCAAGTCACGCCATTGGTTTGGGACGAGGTCATGTGGGAAGACAATAGTTATAAAAATACCGCAGAGTTTAAAACTGAGGAAAGCAATAATAACATCACAAACAGATTTTGTGCTCACAAATAAATATAATCTCCCGAGAACGTTGCTGCATTGATCTATGCCAGGGGTCTCTAACTCCAGTCCTGGAGAGCTGCAAACCAATTAGGTTTCCAGGTCATCCCTAATGAATATGCATGAGATATATTTGCATGCACTGCCCCCATTGTATGCACATTTATCTCTTTAGGGATAATCTGAAAATCAGACTGTTTTACGGCCCTCTAGGACTGGAGTTGGAAACCTCTGATCTATGCTTTCTGCTTATACTGATGGGTAACAACCCAGTGTCTTCGGTCTAGAAACAGATAATGACCTCATGGTCCATCTAGTCTTCCCAATTCCATCTCTGCTGAAATGCCGTAGATTCCAGCTGATCCCCCTCTCCTCTTCATAACCAGAAATTCTCCATGCTTATCCCATACATTTTTGAATCCTATTGCTAGATCAGTGAATGGCATATCTTTGATGGGGGGTTTGAGCAACTTAACCACTGTATAGTTCCGATCCGTCTTCTGTATGGCCTCCTGTTAGGGGGCAGAGAGAATATCTGATCTCCTAACTAGCACTAACAGAGGCGTTCAGAGGTGGTTCGAGACTTTTGATCAGAATTCAAAAATGATTCTTCTGGCTACAGGGGATTCATATTTTAAGTGTGTAAAAGACTTTTTGGAACTTATTAGTAAAAAGGGAGTGGAACCAATATCAAGGATTGGTGAGATGCACAGGACGTTCACAGGTTCGGTGCAAATTTTCTAAAAAATAGCATCTGGCTTAACTGCACCTGGCAGAAAATCACCACTGCACAGGTTGCAGCATCAACCAAAGTCAAACATTCATGACAACAGCCAGAACAAATACACATTTATATACAAGCACAGAGACACACATTGATTTAGAAAGATTTTTTCCTTTAGGAGAAACACCCTAGAATGATTAATGGATTCCGTGCATGTCTTCCACGGCCTGACCATTCCCATCAGGTTTCCCCCTTGTTCCAGAAGAATTTATTCCATATACAGTACCAAAAACTGATGAAGACCCTGTCCCAACACTGCAGTTCGTCATTCTTTCCTGATCACAGCAGTCAGATTGTTCTCAAGGAGCTCACAATGGTAAAAGGCATTTCAACAAGAATGAAGAGTTCTCTGCTTTTTATTTGTAGACTCTGTGCAAGAAATGGATTTTCCAGCACCCTGCCCTCAGATTCCTTGTAACATAGTAACAGTATATAACAGCAGATGAAGACCAGTATGGTCCATCTAGTCTGCCTAACAAGGTGGCAAGAGTAGGTGCACTCGCTGCCCTGTGCAGGTCACCCCTCCCCCCCATGCCTTTGATTAGGGTGTACACCCACCGCTCCATGCAGGTCACCTTTACTTGTTAAGATATCGGAGACAGTTAAGTTTATTTTGATTTTATCCTATTTCTTTAAAGGGATCCACTGTGTCTGTCCCATGCCCTTTTGAATTCTGTCACTGTATTTGCCCCCACCACTTTCATCGAGAGGGCATTCCAAGCATCCACCATCCTTTCAGTGAAAAAGTATTTCCTGATGTTGCCTTTCAGTTTACCCCCTTACAGCTTCATGTTATGCCCTCTAGTTTGATAGCTTCCCCGTCTTTGAAAATGGTTGGTTTTTTCAATAATACTCTTTAAGTATTTAAAGGTCTGAATCATATCTCCCCTGTCTCTTCTCTCCTCTACATATTTAGGTTTTGGAGTCTCTTCTCATAAGGCTTCTGATGCAGGCTCCAAATCATTTTGGTCACTTTCCTCTGAACCATTTCCAATCTTTTACATCCTTTGTGAGATATGGTCTCCAAAACTGAACACAATATTCCAAGTGAGGCCACACCAGCAACTTGTACAGTGGCATTAGTATCTCCTCCTTTCTGCTGGTAATTCCTCTCTGTATGCAACCCAGCATCCTTCTGGCTTTGGCCACCACCTTGTCACACTGTTTCATCACTTTGAGATCCTCAGAAACATTCACTCCGAGGTCCTTCTCCTGGTCCATGCACCTTGTAGGTAAATGCACTAGCATGAAGTGGCAGTGGAGCATCTATGTAATAGGAAGGGGCTACCTAATGCAACTGTGCCCCACTGGAGAATCTTGCATGGGAAGTCTGAGGAATGAGTGGCTTCTTGGCTGATGTTTTTGCTCAGGACCTCAATGGTGCAGGGGAAAGCAGTATAGAGAGATGGGCAGTTGGCAGTGCTGTAGATAACATGAGGAAGGATCTAGCAAATCTTAAAGAATAGTCAAGAATTTAGCAGCTGAGATTTAATGCTACAAAAATTCAAGGGAGTGGTACAGTATAGAGGATGAAGTAATTCTGTGTATGAAAGAAGAGCGCGACCTAGGGGTGATTGTTTATGATGATCTTAAAGTGGCTAAACAGGTAGAAAGGAGGCTGGCAAAAGCCAGAAGGATGCTTGGAAGCATAGGAAGAGGAATGGTCAGAAGGAAGAAGGAGGTGATAGTGCCTCTATATGTCTTTGATGAGACCTCATTTGGAGCATGGTGTGCAATTCTGGAGACCGCACCTTCAAAAGGATATAGAGAGGATGGACTCATGCAGAGGGCCAGGGGTCTCTGTGATAAGGCCTATGGGGACAGATATTTCCTTTGGAAGAAAAGCGGGAGAGGGGATGTACGCACTCCTGCTTGTCTTTGTCTGCCATTCTGCAGTGTCTTTTTGGATCTTGGAGAGAGTTAGTCATTGGCTTCCTCTGAGTTTGGCTCCAGCCTTTTGAGCCTGAGCCTGGACCTAGATCCTTGAACCCTAGTAAGGCACAAACATGGCTTCTCGTCCAATTTGTCAGCTACTGTCTCACCATTACCTGATAATGGGATTAATATATTGAACTGGTGCTAGCCTCATTGTTTTGTCATGCACTAGAGACTACAAAAAGGCTTCTTTTCATCCATCTCTACTCAAGGACATTGTTGTCATTGCTTGTTGGGTTGTTATGTTGGCAGAGATGTTTCGGTATGATTGGCATACAGAGCCACATACAGTATGTCTCCCGTGTAATGCGTGGTATGGTAGAGTTTTTATAAATTCCTTTTTGATACCATCTAGCATGCATATGCGGAATCTCCTAAGTGCCCTTATCGAATTGTATGTTTTAGCTCTTTCTGTCTTGAAGAGATAAGGTTCAGTTCTTTGAACCTGTTTAAGTAGACATCACACATGCTTTGGTTACACAGTCACTCGAGATTCGGAGGTGAGACATGGAATGTACAATTTTCTAGAAAATAAGATTGTTTCCATGGTTCCATTGCAGAAGAGATAAAAGTGTGTTTACAAAAAGCAGACACTGCGGAGTTGCACTCCAAAGAGAGATCGCTGCATCAATGCCCCCTTTCAGAAGCACACAAATAGAATCCAGATGGTTTCACATTTAGGAAGAAAATAAGACATCTTGTAATTTCTCCAGTACTGGTGCCAAGAAACAAACAACAAACACTGTGATGTACTGGAGAGCGCTATGCAGTCCCTCCTCAGGAACAAAACCTCAAGGGCAGGAGTGCAGGATTTGGTTTGAGTTAAATCTAAACTCGTCAGGACTGGGTGAATGTCTTTCAGTCCAGTCCCAGGACTAAGCAGAGGCTTCTTAACCTGATCCAAGTTCTGAAAACACGCTCACAAAGATTGAAGACACTAGAATTAGGTCAGATCCCTGAAGAAACTGATTGTCCTCTTGCTGATTTGGTTTGGGGAACGAAGTTGGCAGACTCATGGCTCTGTAGAAATTAAAATGATTTACAGTAGCTCCAGTTTTGTTTCTGTTTAGAACTAATTCTTGGAGGACTTGAAAGAGAAGAGAAAATGTGCCCTGTCCGAATTTTATGATATTGCTATGTTGTATGCTTAAACTCTGTTTATGTGCTGTACTGCCATCTGCCAACTTTTTAGGAAACTGCTTGAGCAGTTTAACACATGCACCGTCTTTATTCTGATTAGGGCAAGTGGCTAACGCGATCGTGGGAATTGTCTTTTATGAAGTAAATTCTCCATTTTGCCTCTCTGCCTCTTCAGTGGCATTAGAAGGCATTGCTTCTTGCCTAGCAATGTGGCAAACATGCACCAGTGACTCATAACAACTTCTGGCAAGACCTTACGGGGCATGTTTACTAAAGCCTGCACTATAACGTGCATATGGGTCCTATTCCCGGCATGGGAGGCCTATGCAAACCAGTGCGATTGCATCACAGCATCATGCAAGTTGGCATGCAGGTGCACTTAATACCATCCAGGGCTGGCACAAGGAGATGAGGTGCCCTAGGTGAACCTCATTCCTTGCAGCCCTCCCTCTCTTCAGCCTCCATTACCACTGCTTCCACGCCTCTCTGGGACTTGCAGAGGTGGCAGTGGCCTTAAAACTTTCAAAAATAAAAAGTGAGACTTTTCTACAGAAATCAGAGCTCCTAACCAAATACTTCTTTTGTTGGAACGTTTGTCTCGAGGACAAAGTCCTCCTGTAACAAACTCTCCTTTTAATCGTTTTAGAAATAGTGTATCCTAACACAAACATATCTGTGTGAAACATTATAAAAACTCCTAAAAACTGTTCATTATGCAAACTTGCAATTTAATTCTGCTGATGTCTAATTCCATAGCAAAGATAAGGACCGTATAACTTCTACTTCTGACGGGGAAAGTAGGGCTTCCCGTTCTATGAAGAGTTGTGTATAGAGTATTGCAATGTCCCATGACGAACACAGCACTGCGTTTGATTTCACTGAACAATCTTCCGAGCTCAACACTGAAAAGGAGATGCCTGGTGTCCAAATCCAAGTGACTCAACAAAATGGGGCTCTGCTTTTAAAACCGGCAGCATGTGACGTCAAAGGAATGATTGACTTAATCACATGATTCACAAACGCCTATAGTAACCATGTCAGATGGATAAAATTGTAACCCGATCCAAAAAGCACAATAAACTCCACCAGACTAATTCCTGATTTAGTCCATTGGGGGTCACAGTTGCCAATTTAAAAATATATGACTGTTCCAAAATTTGAAGTTTTTTAAGGCGTTTTTATAGCGTTTCACACAGATAAGTTTATGTTTGGATACACTTAGTGGTATTTAGTACACTATTTCTAAAATGATTAAAAGGAAATTGCCCTCAAAATTGCCGACAAAAGAAGTATTTGGTTAGGAACTCTGGTGTTTGTAGAAAAGTCTCACTTTTTATTTTTGAGGTTTCTATTTGGTGGACTTTATTTGGTCTAATTTTGTTTTTGAATCATCCTCATCACCCACTGCCAACTCCAGACTTCAATCTTTCCACCTTTCTTTTCCTTATGTCTGGAACAAACTACCCGAGACAGTACGCCAGGCTTGTATGGAGGCGAAAGCCGCTTCCACCCCCATCCAAGCAGGATGTTGGCATTCCACCCCCATTGCCCAATGCCAACATCCTGTTTGGATGGGGGTGGAAGCGGCTTTCGCCTCCATACAAAAAGAAGTCGGCATCAGAGAGGGCGGAAGCCAAACAACTTCAAGGCACCAAAGTTTTAAGAAAAGCACCACGGGGTTGATTGAGGCCATTGCTGCTTCTGCAGGTTCTAAAGAAGGGCAACTGCGGTGACAATGGACCAACCTTCTAGTTCATCTAATAATTATGCCAGCCTGATGCCACCCATTGAGGAAGCATTAAGTACACCTGCCCTAACCACAGCAAGCACAGTTAGTGTGAGCTATGAATGCCCACACTAACTGCCAATTGCTGTCAACACCTGTGGTCCACTCTAACCCACCCAATCTTATAGTTTCATTGAGTATCTGTTGGTGGCATTTTACAATGTTATGAGAAGACTGAATACAGGTTCTGGTTCTTTCCAGTCAGAGTCTTGTTGACGTTAACCCAGACCCTCCTATTTGTCTGTGTGTCTTGTCTAGACTGGTTATCTCCATGGAGCAGGGGTTGTTTCTTATATATGTCTGGCAGCTCTGATGAAATGACTAATAGTAGTAACAGGAAATGTTGGTTAAGCCATCATTACTGAATGCCAAGGTAAGGAGCTGTCAATGAGTAGAACTGGTTAGATTTAACCTGAACATCAGCGACCATGGCCTTAAATACAAACAGAAGCGTCTTTGTTAGTTCACGTGCTGTCTGATTTTGCATTGGGCATCTAGGAGGGTAATGTGACATCATGGTTGGGATGTGCACAATTTCTTCATTTTTCGGAATGATTGTTGTAAAATATGTATAAGGATACCAGGAAACACAATAAGTGCCCGCACATATAGCAAGAGTGTCTAGTTTAATAAGAAACATGTCCAAATGGCATCATCTGAGTCTTTGAGCACAGCAATTATGGAATCCAAGTGTTGGATTTTACAAGGATTTGAAGGGAGCAGTTCCCTAATTGCTATGATTCAGTGTATTAAAGCTTCTGTGCTGCAGGATGTGGTATGCTTTCTCCCACAGAGGTGCACTGAGCTTGAGGATTTTATATAAACTAAACTAAACTGGGCTTATTTCACTGGAACTCTTTGTTCAATCTGGTCCATTTTCAAACTCTGTGTCTTTTCCGTGGTTCGGTTCCCTCCTCTCCCCCTTCCCGCCACACACACACACCAAATTTAGTCCTATTCCAGTTACATTTTCTGAGAGTTACTTTGCCCCAGACAGACAAATAAACCCCTTATGTGTATTTTCTTTCCAACATCCATTTGGTTGGAAAAAATAAAGAGCCTACAAACCCTTTCAGGAATTTCTAAAATCTGAATCTTACCCTCATTACTGTACAAGACCTCCATCTTTCCCATTGATCCTTTCCAGTGCTTAGAACCGTTCCACACAACTGCTAATACCACTACTACCACTGATCATTTGTATAGCTCTACTAGGTGTTTGTAAGACATGAAAGAAATAGCCTCTGCTCATCAGAGTTTACAAACTAGTCAAGACAGACAACACAGTTGGAGAAAGAGCAGGAAACTAAGCGGATCAGGACACAAACATGGCCTCGAAAAGATGAGTTTTTAGCCTGGATTTGAAAAGGGCCAGAGATGACACCTGGCGTACGGTCTCGGGTAGTTTGTTCCAGACATAAGGAGCAGGAAGGTGGAAAGATCAAAGTCTGGAGTTGGCAGTGAAAGAGAAGGGCACAGATAGAAAGAGAAGGGCACAGATAGAAGGAGAAGGGCACAGATAGAAAGAGAAGGGCACAGATAGAAGGGACCTGCCACAAGAGCAGAGTTCCCGAGGAGGAGCGGCACAGTGAATGCACTTATAGGTCAGTAGGAGAAGTTTGAACTGGATAGAGAAACTACCATCTAGTCAGTCTCCCACACACCATTGTATGCTTAAGTAGCACTTGGATGTAAACTGTGAGAAGTTTGAGGCTTAGGAAATATGATATAACTCATCCTCTGTCATCTTTTATTCCCCCACCCCTGCCATTGCTTCTACAGAGAATGCAATATCGGATCGTGTCAAAGGGCTTCTTTCAAGTTTTGTGTTCATTCACCTTGACCACCAGGAGCGCCCCTGTGAATGATGTAGACCTGACCCTCTACCCCAGACTCACTGCACTCACAACCCAGCTGACTGTGGATACTCTCCGTAAAGACCAATGACATAGCGTAGTCAACTCTGCTTTCCTTCCAGAAACATTGTTTAGTATAAGCGATTCTTTACTTTTATAGGCTGCTGATAATTTTACAACACTAAATGCTACCACTGACACGCACTCAGTGGCAATATGGCAAGTAGCATGTGTGCCCATCACGATGCTTCTAAGGGCGTTGTTAGGTGCACCTGTGTGAATGGTGCTGCACATTCGGGTATGCGATTGAGTGCAACGTACCTGGAGCTTGCTGGACATGCCTCTGACAGCGCAAAACTGTTGCCCCAGCTGTGTGTTAGTTTTACTGCTAATTGCGTGGTAATTCCACACCATTAGTAAAAGCCCTTATTTAACGTGCCTCATAGGTGCGCCATGACCTCATTGTGTTATTTGAAATCTTATCCTTTTCTTGTCACTGTTTAGTTTTAGAGGAAAAAAACTGCACAGACCCTGGGAGTCCATTGAATGGCTACAGAAAAATCATTGAAGGTCCCGGACTCAAATACGGCCAGTATGCCAATGTCGGCACTGTTATGGCTTTCTACTGTAACAACTCCTATGTTCTTAGCGGTAGTAAACAGAGAACATGTCAGACAGAAGGAGCGTGGTCTGGGAAGCAGCCCATCTGCATTAGAGGTAACTTTTGGTCTTTCTTAACTTCTTATCTCAGCTAAAGGAGGGCTCTTCAGCGGTGGTGGTCAGCACACTGGCTGTTGCTTTAACTTCGGTCCGGATAATCAAGGTTGGGGATATATCTGATCAGTGGCAATATTCAGCTGCTGGCCGCCTTGCAAAACTGCCTAACTTTAGGAGAGCCATTCAGCTGTCCTAACTTTAGCCAGTTAGAGTTCACCGGGCAGCAGCTGGACATCGCCACTACCTGGTTAACTTGCGCCACTGCTTCTCCTGCCCTGGAACGCCTTTATGCTAAGCATTTAGCGTTGGGGCATTTAGTGGCCCAAACCAGGGTTAAATATCCTGCTGAGCGGCATTTACGTGGCTTGCAGGTCTGCAAATCGTGTACATGCCTTTGAATATCCCCCTAAAACATGCATGTGGACGTTGAAATAACGGACACGTCTCCATAGCCATTCCACAAATGACGTTCGCAGACGTCTCCAGTACAGGGGCATCCAAATAGGCAAGGAGGTGAGGTGGAAGTGTGTCTGAGGAGGGGCAATGGACTTACATGTCCCTGTTCAATCTCAGAAACGGCAGAGATGTCTGCAGGCATGTCCATGTTTATAGCAGCTCCAGGCACAAAGAGGCATCAGGAAATTGCTTGTTTTCACCCTAAAACATCCAGAGAAGGTGGAGAATTAAGTGACTAACCTTAAATCACAAAGGCCCACACTAGGATTTGAGCACTGATCACTTTGCTCTTAAGCCACTCTAACCATTATGCTATTAGATGTCTTGGTTCTGAAATGCTATCCTGGGGACGTCTGTACAGACGTTTGATATATGTGCATATCGGGCATGTCCAAGTTTCTGAAATCATGCCTGAATTTGCACGTGCCTGCTTTTTTTTCAGACATTCTGGCTTTGACGTCTCAGATTACATTTGTGAAATGTGCCTCTAAGCTTTTCATGGCAAAATGGTCCAGAGCATAGATCAAACTCCGTTTCTACTAGTCAACAAAATTTTGCAATTGTCTCTTTTTCAGTTTTAAAAAGAAATGTGTTAAATTCAGTGGAAACCCATTTTGAGGAATATTTCATCAGGTGTGAAACAAGATTTTTTTTTTTTTACAAACTCTTGGAGGACATTTGGGTGTCCAAGTTTTATCTAGACCAGTCCTCGAAATGTCTCCAGCAGCTCGGATAGCCAAATTAGGAAAATTAACCTCATTTTTGCAAGAGATGTGTGCCAGTCTACCTCAGAGTATTCGCTGTGGAAATCTTGAAAAACCCAAATCACTTTGTAACAGAAAAGGACTAGGGCTCACCACCCCTGATCTAGAATCTAAAGGGCAAGTTTATCAAAGGTTAACACATGGTAACGTCTGTTGGCACATGTTAGGCGCTACCATAACCCACTTTATTCCTGTGTATGTGGTGGCATTTAACGCATGGTACCAGACACTCCCAAATATAAACCTTTACTAAACAGGCTCCTGTAATGCAGAAACCCAGGGATTCATGACATCAGAGACAAAAGGAGAAATATTTTCCTTAACCCTGTGTAGGAAATACAGGAAGTATTCTAGAATCACAGAGAAAACAAGGGGAAATGCATTTTTCCTATTTCTTAAGTATTTAGAAATAAACGATGTTAAATGTTGGCAGTAAATTGACATATTAGAACATTGTGAATTTTTAAAGCTGCCATAATGGTGTATAATTGATGGCATGATCATTTGGCTCGCCTGAATTTGCTGTTGCTCGCATGATGATACGATCGGCATACTTCCGTTTATTTCTTTTTATGGAACTCTCCTTTTGCAGTCACATGCAGCCGTTCTGTTCCTGTTAAGGATAAATTCAAAGAGTGCTGATTTTGTGCACTCCCTATGTGACCAGCTTCTTAAAAGCTTCAACACAAATCCATCTTGGCACCTCATTACAAAGCTGATGGCCTGCCAGCGCTTCTCTGGTAGCAAGTTGCTTCGGACTCTACCAGATGTTTCGATATTCTAAGCCAAGAAGGGGAGTCTCATGGGAGAGAACGATCATTTTCCAGAAATGAGTGAGATTTGAGTCCTCAGTTCCACAGCTAATAAGAAAGAGCTGCCCCAAGGTCCTCATGTGCCTCTGGCTGGCACGTCAACAAGGGTATATAGAACTAGGCTGAGACCATGTCTGTTTCATGGATTTAATTATAACTTTGTAAATGTCACCAAGGGGGCGCTGCACATTCTTAGAAAGTCCTTCCATCATGAAGCCTAAGTCAGAAAGCAAAGGGGGAAATATTCAAAGCGGTTTAGCCAGCTAACTGGCTAAACCACACTTAGAAGATATTCCATGGCGCTAAACCATTTACTGCCTCTGAATACCCCTTGCTACTTGGTTTGTACACCCTGATGCTAAGCAGTTAGCATTGGGGCATTTTGGGGGCGGAGTGGGGGGGGTTTAGCTGCTCTGTGGCGATATTGAGCCGCTGGCTGGTTAACACTAACTGGCTAAAGTTAAGCCAATAAAAGGCTGGCCTAACTTTAGCCTGTTTAGCTATCTGGCTAGTGGCTCAATATTGCCGTTGACCTGATAGCTAATTCTCCATATGGCCAACCAGATATTCAATGCCAGTGGCCAGATGTGACCCCGGCATTAAATATCTGGGTCTAAATTAAAGTGATGATGGTCAGCCGCTTTACCCGGACTAGCCACCCCTGCTGAAAATGCCTCCCAGCCTGTCTGGTGGCACAGATTGCTGATCTTTATTGGTCAGTTTTCAGTTCTGAATTTGGGAAGATTTTCATTCAGATTCAGGAATCCTTTCAGATGAAAATCCACCTACAAACAGGGACCTAAATTTAGCCTGCAATTCCTTTTCCTGGCTTTAAGTGTCTGAGCTAGGTGCATAGTGCTGAAAATCACTATGCACCCTGTCAGGCCCTATAGTCCCTGACATTTTGGGACATGTTTATTACCCCAATAATGGTTAGTTTGGGGTTTAGCATGTGACAAGTGTGCTTGGTAACTGTTACCATGCGCCAAATATGTGGCCATGCTAAGAATCCTGCGCTAACCACCTCGTGCAGGTTGGGGCAGAGACTGCATGGTGCAGGAGCAAAGCACTCATGTTGTGCATCTTTGACACATGCCAACTGTCAACGTTTCACTTAGAGATATGTTTACTAAAGCATGGTAGACTTTTGCAGTAAACGCTGGATGTTAGTTGCAAAATTGCCACGGTAGCTGCATAAGTCACATGTTGTCTGTTGGAGGTGTGTCCAGCCTTTCGCAACAGATACTGCGCTGCACATGCAGGGATTGCGACGATATGACATCGCTGATGCAGCTAACACTACCCGTAGAGGTGGCATTAGCTGCATCTGCGATGACTGCAAAACATGCAACTACCGCACACTGTCAACACTCGTGATAACCGCATGGTACAGGCACGTTCAACCCCACGCCCGCTTGTGCTGCTAACATGCAAAATGCAGCTATCGCAAAAATTGTCTGTGGAAGCTGGATTTGGCCTGTGTTAGCTGTCACCGCAACGCAATGTTCTCGCATTGGCACCATGAGGACAGCTATCGCCCTATAGTAAACATCCCCCTTAGTTTGGGCGCATTTGCCATCACTTCAATGTACCCATGGTAATTGTGGCTCAGGTGTGGCACGGAACTTGTACCAACAATGTGGAGACATGCCAGGCATGCCTTCATTTTTTAGCATGGGTCTGGTGCAACCCCTGTGCTACATTTTGGGGCTGAACACACAGTAAGCTACTGCATTTTAGTAAAAATGGCCCTTTTTGTTTTTTTAATATGTTTTATTGTCTTCCACCTTGATCATTTTATTTTTGGAAAGCCAAAATAAAAGTTTGACTAAATAAAAAGATAGTTTTCAAAGAGGTCAACTTAGGTGTCAAACTGTCAAAGCTAGGCACCTAGGCCCTTAGAAAAGAGACCTCTGGGTCATTCGTCCTGTTCTGGTGGTAGCATAGAGATAGAGATTGCAGTCTGTGATGGCATGGTCTTACAAGAATGATGGCCAACATTTCTACAGGTGACTCATAATCCAATCAACCATTGTTGGTAAAGGGTTGGAAGGTACCTAACCCATAATATATGAGCTCTGAACATGGAAAAAAGATTGGGAAACCTTGTCTTTTTTTTCTAGCCTGCAAAGAGCCCAAGATCTCTGACCTGGTGCGACAGAAAGTTCTCCCATTGCAAGTTCAGTCAAGGTAAGAATGGACTATCTAAAGTTTCACTTGAAAAGATGCTCACAAGTTTTTACCTCTTGTAAAAATGCTCCTGGGAAGGTTTTCAGGTAGTGCAGACAGGCGCCTACTTGCATTCTTAAAATAGATATCCTCATGGCTAGATTTATGGGCATTTTTGTGCAGCTATTTCATGCCTAGATTATAAAGTCAAGTATATGGCTCTGTGTATGTAAAATAGAGCGTAAGTGGCACGGAGCCATGTTCTCATTTGAGGCGTGATCATGTACACTGGCACTAGAGCAGGTATGAACGCTCACACCTGGACGTCTACTGAATAGGGGAAAATTATAATATTTAATAATTTACACTCACCACGCAAACTCCACCCCGTGCACATCCACAATGAAAATACGTACAGTAGGACTTACGCTTATGCTGAAAGATTAGCGACTGGCTAAAGTGTGCTTGGAAGTGCCTATTCACATACATGTCCTTTAAAATAGGGGCTTACATGTGTAAATAGCACATAACGTTCCACACACCCCTTATAAAATCAGCCCCCAAGTGCATAAAATAATTCCTGACTTCCTAAAACTGTAGATATACATGTCTAGTAAACCAAATCACTTCAGATTTTTCAGGAGTAAGCTTCAGTCATTAACCACTTTGCAACAGGATATGAAAGCTAGCCTGAAAATCTATGAGGAGTCGGTGCAGATTCTCTAACAGGGGGAAAACATGTTCTCTAAAACAAATACCCCGTCGCCTGACTTAATTGAAATTCCTTTAAAGATGTTTGAGGTTGACCAACATAAATGGCGTTGCAGTAGTCTAGCCTTGATACGATTACAGCCTAAACTACTGAGGGAAAACTGAGGAAGCAGTTGGTGGTTCATCCACTGATAGCGCCAAATCCTGCCGCACACCAGAATCAGGTGCTTTATGCTGAAAAGGCATAGCCAAGTGCTGAGGCCAATGTGGGAATCTGATTTCCCATTCCATAGTTCTTCTCTTTTGTTTGAATTCAGCGTAAGTCTGTACCTCGAGAGAGAGCTTAGTTTTACTCTCTTCTTCCAAGCCCTAACCCCTAGATAATGTAAATAGCTTTGAATAAAAATGATAAAGCAGTATAAAAAGCCTGTTAAATAAATAGACGCTAGGAGGTACAAACATAGAGCCTCTGCAAAACTGTGATAACAAAAATCTAATACACGAATACATTTACACAGAGGTTCAATATAAATTTTGAAGAAGTCTGGAGATAAGACAGATCCCTGGGGCACTCTTCAAAAGAAACTCCAAGACAAGGACTAGGAGCGGCCTAATACTGCATTCCGGACCATGAGTCATAAATAGCGCAGACTTCGCTCATGCAGTTTGTGTTGGTAGAACTTTGCTGCAGAACATAGGAACATATACATGCATGGACCGATCTTTAATCACTATGGCTGGTGCTCTTCATTCAAAAATAATCTGGATATTCGGCCCTAGTATCTGGACTGTGGCCAGCGCTGAATATCCGGATGGAGCACAGACCACTAAGCTATCAGGATAATGGTGATAGTTTGCTATTTAGGTAATGCACCACAGCCTTTTTTTGGATAATTACTAGGACCACCTGTGCTCTGCCTGGCACTATACAGATAGAGGCCCATTCAGACATGTGTGTCTAGACATCCGGACGGCCTGGGGGTGCACCTGATTCTGCTCCGCAGGGGGCTAGATGTCTCCATGGGAGCAGAATCGCAGCACAGTGGCTGGACGTCTGGAAGGTGCCCCAGACATCCAACCAGTTCCCCAGCTAACTCAGCCAGGCTCCTCCATGGAGCGGCAGTGGCATCCTGTTTTGGGGCGCAATAAACAAGGTTTACCTAATTGTTGTCAGTCCAGGCTCCGCTCTTTTTGTTCCTTATTGGATCCTTTTTGCTCTTTCTTTGGTACCATTCCACTGCGGCACCATAAAGGAGCCACAATCACCAGCGCCCCCCACACCATTATTTCCCTGCAGCCCGACCCCCGATTGGGCTTCCCATGGCCGGGGTTGGGCTGCAGGGAGCCTCCTGCAGCCCCTCACCTCTTCGGTCCGGCTCGTCTAACCTGCCAACCCTGGGCGTACAGGGCAGACCTCAGAATTGGCCCTGCACATCCGAGGTCACTTCCTCTCCCATCGCCCGTCCTCTCTCCTTCCCCGGTGCACCCCATCCTGCCCACGAACAGAGCTCCCCGCACAAGTCGGCTATGCATGTGGGGATCGGATGTCCAGACCCGCTAAATGAGGATCGAATCTACCCCATAGTGTTGGGGTGATCAGTACTGATTTACAAATAGTGCCACTGAACAGAGGCACTTTTGGGGATAGCAGGAGCTGCTATATGGATAATGACAGTTAATAAAGACCATATGGCTTATGCAGTCCACCCATTCATAGCACATATTAAGCTCTAACACCCACGTGGGTGGTTCCTCTGCTCTGCCCTCTCTCTGTCCCTGGGGCCACCTTCCCTCAGGCCTGTTCCTGCTGTGGGAGCCAAGGCATAATTTTAGTAGGGAAGAAGGAGGCCAAATTTCCCAAATGCCTTTTTACTTGGGTCAATTCGTTTTAACCAGGGTCCATAACTCTGAAAAATGTTCCTCCTCAGTTTGATTTAATGGGAAAAAATAATCCCTATAACAAGCGATACTAAAACAGTATGACTGAATTACATCTGAAGAAAAGATCTTTACGGTCTCAGAACCGGAGCTCTCTGTGTGATTAACCAATCTGACTCCCCTTCTCTGCCCCAGCCACATGCAGTAAGTCTCTCTTTCTGAGCTTCCTGGAAGCCCAGTGATGATATCGGTGCCCTTTCTCTACTTGCGCTGCGCCGCTTGCGCAGTCCTCGCTATGGCCCCACTCATAACCTCAAGTTCTGCATCTCTTTTGCTGGTTCGTTATAGGTATTGCAGGCCTACAAAGATTACAACTTTCTCCAGGGCCAACAACACCTCCTTGAACTGAACTAAAGGGTTAGTCCTGGGACAGTGACGTGGGAGGGGTAGATGCGCATTTAGCCACTTTACAATCTCTTCCTGTGCACCGTTCTAGGGAGACACCTCTTCACCAGTTCTACTCTGTTGCGAGCGGAAAGAAAGAGACTGAAATCTTTCCCACTAAGAGGTCGATACTGCCATTTGGGGAGCTCCCTGTGAGCTACCATCACCTGCACACTCAGCTTCAGTATGATTGCATTTCTCCCTTCTACCATCGCCTTGGGAGCAGCAGGAGGACCTGTTTGAAGACAGGGAAATGGAGTGGACGGGCTCCCACATGCATTCCAAGTACGCTGCCAACAGTCTCCAAGGAACTATTTTATCTATTGGTTCTACTGGTGGGAATGACAGCTTTATTTGAGTCCTCAGATCAGTTAACGCCAAGTAGCTGACATGATAATTATAATTAATTATACAGCTTGGTCACTGATGGGGAATGATTTGCCTCTTAATAATGTCATTTACCTATTTAATTAACATTTTAAGAGGTTAAAGCACAACTATATCCTATGACAAAGGCTAATAATTAAGGGTTAGTGAATGCCAAAACACCAAAATCTAGTTTCTATAATTTTACGGACAGCAGGCACAAAGCATTAAGACCAAGATGCAGCTTTTACAGCCTGAAGCATCCAGTCTAGTTAAAATATGGTTCTGAGTGCATTCTCCCTTTGCCTGGGGATGACCATCATGTCTCAGGAGATAACTAGAGAGAAGGCAGCACAGAGGGGTAGGGGCGCTGCTCTATGCTTTACCTCCTTCTGACTCTAAGCAATGACACCCTCTACCTTCCTCAACAAATCTCACACTCTACTGCTTTGCTGAAACAGCGTCCTAAGAGGGATATTGCCCTATTAGACCAGAAGCAAAGAGACAGAGTTATATGAATGACCATATTGGGAGAAAGGGGAATGGGATGAAGAACATAAATATATAAAACACCAAGTGAAATGTGGCAGGGATGGATAACCATCAGGACTGGCCAAAGATTGATAAAGGCTAAAGGGATAAATCTGTGCACTGGGTCAAGGGTGAGGCACGAAGAGGCTGACGGAAGGAGATAGGGGAAAGCACTACACTCCCAGGTTCAGGAGTGAGGTTCAGTACTGTCATGGTATGTGCAAAAAGACCCCATGAGGCCTTAGATAGTGCCCCATGAGAAACGAATAGCTTGCTAAGGAAGGAAAGAGATTTTTGAATTATCTATGATTTAATACTAAGTGGGGAAGTGAGGTGTGAGTGAAACTCTTTAATGAGATATTAGTAAGAGACCCATGTTTGATGTGCAAATATATACGCTGCTTCTGATGAGCAAAACAAACACTCAACTTTTAGATGGCAGATTGTAAGGTACAGTAATTTTATGTGATACCGGGGCAATCAAAGCTTAAGAAAGTAACCTTTTTCTGTGGTGTTCGGCTTCCTTCCTACAGTGATGACATGAAAGCCTTGAAGTGTAGCCAAAAGAGGGCCCCAGAAGCATCTTCCTTAAATGGACAAAATGTTGAAATACTTAGCCTTTATAGAAGCTATAGTGTCCTTTGAGAACTCTTCCCCACCCCTCAAAGTAGGAAAGCCATGCAGGGGAGGGTTGTTATAACACAAAAGTTTCATGATGGAGGGAAGTCTGTTCCACTGGAGAAAATCTCCACCTTTTTAAACAGAGCACATAGAGGATAGATGCCCTTCTTAGTGCAGGTGGAAGATGAGAGGTTGCCTGCCTTTCTTAAAATCTAAAGACATTCAAGAATCTCTTGATCCAGCCTGCAGACCACTGATCCCGGGTCCTGCAGAGACGTCGGAGCAGCAGATCCAGCAAGGTGGTAAGCTTCACCCACAGCTCTAACAGCCATTCATCATATCAGCACACTCAAAAAGGACAGAACTCCTCCAGCTGCAGTCTTTCATTATCCAACCATCGCAGAGGGAGGCATCGCTGATCTGACCTGCACACCACCAATCCCAGGTCCTGCAGGGATGTCAGAGCAGCAGATCCAGCAAGATGGTAAGCTCTACCCACTGCTCTGACTTCCATTCATCGCACCAGATTATAGAATATATTCCATATCTCAGGCGCACCTGTACCTGGTGGGCCCACACCTAAGGGCCTCACCAAAGGGCTCTTTGGTTTGGCCCTTAGGCATGAGCCATGGTGGCACCAACACCACCAACATTTCAAACAACCCATCAGGACACGCTGCATTCTGGAACCAGCAGAACCATCAGTTAGACAACCACTTCTCTGAGAACCTGCATCTCTCCAACTGCCACCACAAAGCCTTAGCAAGCAAAATAACCTCAACATGCTCCAACTGTATGCCCTACTCTACTCCCTTTTTACCCTCCTCATCCTAACCATTGCCACACTCCCTTATAATCCTAACCCCAAGCCCCCCCCAACACTCATATCTCACCTCATCCACAACACAAACATCTACCACCCCACCCGCAACAAAAGCAGCTACCTCTTCCACCCCAGACTATGCAACCCACAATACCTCATCACCATTCCAATAAGTAAGGACCTCCCCCATACCCATACTGTGCTCTCATAAACACATGCTCTGCAAAGAATAAAATCACAATCATAAGAGACCACCTCATCACGCAGAACTTGGACCTCCTATACATTACCAAATCCTGGCTTGCAGTTAGACACAGTGATCCTGAATCAAATGAAACCCCCCTAACAATAGCTTCTTCCACTGCGCAAGAGCCCACCACAAATGAGGAAGAGTTCTCATCCTCACCTAATCAACCCTGAACCTCCGCAGACTAGCTGAGGAAGCAGAGAAAAGCCAGGACATACTTACAATATCTAACAAGCAACTAACACCTTGCCTAGCATACCAATCACCATCCATCCCAACCAACAACCTCTCCAACATACTCCAAATTATCCTAGAAAACAGCAACAAAAACAAAGACTTCATCCTACTGGGAGACCTCAACCTCAACTCTGCTCCAACAAAACAAGCAACAGCCTTCATGAAAAACATGGCAGCAATGGACGTCACCCAAATCATAATAACACCAACTCACAATAAAGGCAACATCCTGGACCTCATCTTCATAAACAAAAACCCTATCCATATTGACTCCTCCCCATCAACCCAGATCCTCCTGGTTCCCTGGTCCGACCAGAGCCTAATAAGCTTTCACCTACCTCTTAGCACATCAACAAAAAAGCCACCTCATAGCCACCACATAAGACATTTCAAACAATTTGACAAGGAATCATTCCTCTCTAACATCTCCTCACTCATCAACAAGGAAATACTCGACCTGAATGCAACCATGTCTTCTTGGAACCAAACTATCTCTGAAGTAGCCTCAACCTTGACCCTCTTACATTCTACAAGCTGTAAACAGACTTCATGGTACACCCCTGACCTCCATAAATTCAAAGCACAAATTCAAAACACAAATGGAGAAAATCAAGACTACCCTAAGAGCAAACCTGCCACATGACACTACTAAAGAATACAACCATCTTACAGACTGCTCCAAGCAAGCCTATCACACTAACCGATTGAAAGCTCACTCAACCAACCAAGAGAAATATTTGAACTAGTAAAGAAACCCACAAAACCCCTGCTGAAGCCACTTCAAACATCTCCATCACACCACAACAACTAGCCAAATACTACTCCACATGTCATTCCCAAGCACCATCTCATACAAACCAGTTGACCCAGATGACCCCTCTCAATCACTCATCTGCAAGAATACCCCAACAAGTGCATCATACTCGATTTGCAAGAACATGGATTCCGGCCGCACCATGGAGTGGAAACCCTGTTAACCTCACTCATGAACACTCATAAAAGGAATTCAAAGCACCCAAGGATTCATACTAATATTCCTCGACATTTCAGCAGCCTTTGACACCATCGATCACAACATCTTCCTACAACCCCTACAAGCAATAAGTTAATGTAAAAAGTTACAATTCCTTGTAAACATTGTTTAACTGAGTTTTATGTACACCGCTTTGACCTGGTGAAAAGCGGTATAAAGGTTTAGCCAAATAAATAAACTACACAGTAATAAGTCCAAAAATTGTAATAAGTGGGGGTTATAGACAAATCCAAATCCAGTATAGGTGAAGATATGTAACAACCTTTTCTCTTCTGGAGTCCCACAATAACATTGGACTTAGGTTGATATCAGACCATCATTAACTTGCTAAACAATTGTACTAGTTGAGTGGTTGCAGCTGACTACTATGTAGACTCTAAGTTTGGATAACGAGGTATTGCGACTCGCCCCAGGCTACCTGCCGCTGTCCTGCTGCCACCATGTTTCTCAGCGACGGCGGCACTGGCAGCAGTGAAGCAGATCTGATTTCAAATTAAAAAAACAAAACAAAACACGCAGATCTTTCTGACCCTGCACTTGTATGCAGGTCTAGTCCTTCCCTCCCTTCTCTGATGTAGGTCTCATCAGAGGAGGGAGGGCTCAGGTCAATCCTTCAAGTGTGGAGTTGCAAAGATACACATTTCAATGGCTGGTCTGGTCCCTCCCTCCTCGGATGCAAACCTACGTCAGAGCAGGGATGGATCTGATCTGCGTACAAGCGCGGAGTTGAAAGACCCACGTGTTTTTGTTTTATTTTTAAATTTGAAGTCAGATCTGTTCTGCTGCTACCTGCACTTCTGAGAAAACAAAATGTGGTGGCAGCAGGGCAAAGGGCAGCCGGCTGGACATGGAGGAATGGGTGAGATGTGGGAGGGGGGGGGGGAGCGAGCGCACAGAGTATAATTATGGCTTGTTATGGCCCTGTGCATATGTATTGTTTATATGGTGCCATCAGTTTGCCCTGCACCAGCCATTGGCTCCTTGGATATAGCGTCACTTAAAGATGTTAGAGGTTACTAGTTTTTAGAAGGATCTAGTCAGGTAACTCAGTAGTTCCATGGCTAGATCGACAGGCCTACAGATTGTCCCCTACTGAATGGGTAAATATGGTCACCTAATTTTACTAGGAGAAAAAGGTCCTTTGAGGGGGCAGAGTTGGCTAAAGAGAGGAAAATAAGCACGTCTATTTAATGTTCAGGTATACATACATACTTTCCAACATGCTGCCAATCTGCAGAAATTAGAAGTGCAAAATCCATGGGATGTTTTATAGCTAATTTTCAGATGAGGTCTTTCTCACTCCATGGCCTGTCCCTGATGGTTATCCACTGTTCCATACCCACATCAACCCTTCTCCAGCTACATTTCACTCAGTGGTTTCTAAATTTCTAGTAGGGTACTTTATTTTTGAAAATAAGGTACAAGATACACCAGTGAAGGTACACCCTGCATACCTTGGGTATCGATGGGGACAATTTTAAAACTGTCCCTAGTGAGACAAAGACTGTGTGTACTTTTTACTTGAAGACCTTTGAAGTTTTGAAAGAGAACGTATACACATACTTTCACTTTGAGACTTTCTGTGAGTACAACGTCCCTGCAGATATTTGAACCTCTTTTTACGCAGGTAGATTTTATTTGGAAAATAACACGCATAGACTTGAAACTGCAATATACAAGCGCTATTCCCTAAACATGACCTAGAGAATTGCTGGCTCTAAGTGCAGCTACATGTATGTGGATTATAGAACAAAGTGTGTTTCCTTTCGCCATATTGAGGAAGATGTAGTAAAAGCTGTTAGTGTAGCTGGGTTTAAAAAAGGTTTGGACAAGTTCCTGGAGGAAAGGTCCATAAACCATTATTAAAGTGGACCTGGGCATATCCACTGCTTGCCCCAATACAAGCATGGTGGAACCTGTGTCTTTTGGGAAAACTGCTAGGTACTTGTGACCTAGATTGGCCACTGTTGGAAACAGGATACTGGGCTTGATGGACCTTGGTCTGACCCAGTATGGCATATCTTATGGTCTTATGAAGTCTTCAGATGGCCTTCTTACCATATAAATTGATATTTATCCATGTAAATAGCTCTGAACATTGTCCAGACTTTAGAGATTTGCTCAGGATCACAGATTAAAAGTGACAGATAGGGAAGTTGAGCTATGGTCGCCATACTATGCTGCACTTTTAAGAAAACTCGGGTGGAGGGTTCTATTTGGCCATAGCAGATTCTACAGTATCGGCATGTTTGTATTCTGCTCTGCTGGTACGGAGGCCTTGTAGAAAAAGTGAATAAAACATCACTTATATTTTTCTGCATCTATAGTTTGTGGAAAGATTGAAAACTTCACTCTTCCCAAGCTGTCAGAGACAAGATGGCCTTGGCAGGCAGCCATCTATCGCAAAGCAAATGGGGTCAAGGATGAGAGCCTGAGGAAAGGGGCCTGGTTCCTGCTCTGCAGTGGAGCCCTGCTGAACGAGCGCACTGCGGTGGTGGCTGCACACTGCGTGACAGACCTGGGGAGGACGACGGTCATCAAGGCGGCCGAATTGAAAGTAGTGCTGGGGAAGTTCTACAGGGACGACAGTCGAGACGAGAAGAGCATTCAGAGTCTGCGGGTCAGTAAATGCAGCCCCCTCCCCCACCCTCTTGCATTCACAGTGCTGGGAGGAGACAATAAAAAGAATCCTTTCACAGTCCCAAATATGAAAGTGTGATAAGCATTAACCAAGCCGCAGCACATCCGTACAGGTAAGGGGTGGGGAACTGGCTTCCTTTGGGTTATGTCAGGTACTGGCCACAGGATACTGGGCTTGATAGACCTTTGGTCTGACCCACTGTGGCAGTTCTTATGCTTATTTTTTTTTAACTCATGTCTTTCCAGTAGTAGGTCACTGTGAGTTATAATCAGGTCCTGTAGGTATTTCCCTGCCCCGGAGGGCTCACAATCTAAGTTTGTACCTGAGGCAATGGAGGGTTTAGTGACTTGCCCAAGACCACAAGGAGAATCAGTGGGATTTAAACCCTGGTCTTTCTGGTCTCAGGTTGCTGCTCTAACCACTGAATATAGTACAAGTACAGTCTCTGCAGTCCAGACAATTATTTTTCCTAGACATGGGTTGTGATATGCAACATGTACTTATTTCACACACGGAAGCAAATCCTTCTGAACTTGGGCAAGTCATTGTCTCCAGGTCCTTACATAGTATATAAGCTCTTTGCGATACAGACTTATTGTAGCTCGGTACCTAAGAAAATACAATTCTGTACAACAGTGATTATCTGCAATTTGTGCACAATAATAATCATATTTTTATCATCCTTACAAAAAACATTATGCCCCTCATACAGTACTGAGTTGCTTTCTGGGTAATTGCCCAGTGCATTTGTTAAAGATACAGATATTTCAAACAGTAACTTCAGTTTCCAGTTTTACACTTCTAGAATGGAAATAACGAGGGTAAGATCAGAGTATCAATCCTGAGGGTCATTCCTACAAATGAAACACACAAAGAAGTAGATAAAAGCTACATGAGACTTACAAGAAACACTTGAAACTATAGTACCGGTATGAGAAATTAAACATCCCTAAGAAAATATAAAATTTATAAGAGGCATATTAAATATGGCCGTTAACCCATGGTCACGGCAAAACCATCCCATGTCATAAGTATTAAATTTGTTTATTTACAACAGCAACTCACAACGTTCAAGGAGGAACAGTAGGGCCTGATATTTGGTGGAGGCGGCTAACCGCTGCCTGCGCTGAACATTAGACTTAGATATTCAATGCCAGGCCATATCCGGATTGCCGTGAAGTAACCAGACAACGGTGAAATTCAGCCGCTGCCTGGTTGGCTTCAGAGGTGAAAATTAAGCCAGGCTTTACTGTGCCCAAGGGCCCCTGCTTAAAGATAGCCGGGCAGCGGCTCAATATCGCCGCTGCCCAGTTACTGACAGGTGCCACCCTGAACCGCCCCTGGAACACCCCGATGAGAACTGCTTAGTATCGGGGCGTGTGGCAGCGGTGCCCCCGGATATTGTTATTGCCACTGAATACCCCGGCAAAGGGGATTAACGTGGTTAGCAGGATTGCTGATCACATTAATCCCTTTCAATATCAGGCCCACACATTACGAAGCACTAAAACATGTCAGATCACAGCAAAATGCATAAAACAAAACACTAGTGGGTCATGTTTACAAAGCCCTGCGCCGGAATAGCGCATGCCGGCCACATTACTAGTGCAGAGCTGCCTGTTACTTGCAGGGGTGGGGGGGGGGGGGTACAGCCACCCACCTGTATTTACCCCGCTTCACTGTGGTAAAATGACCGCAAGAGCAACTAACGCCACCCATTGAGGTGATGTTAGTTGCACCCACGGTACTTACCCTGAGTGTAGGTAGCATGGGCTACAAATGCTCCCTTAGCAGTGCCGTGCTGAGAACACCCCCATCGCCCCCTGTCTCTGCCCTGACGTGCACTGTAAGGGTAGCACAAGGTTTTTAGCACAGGGTCCCCATGCTGCTTTTTAGTGTGGTGCCAACACCATGTGCTAAAGCACTTTAGTAAACACGCCCCCCCCTTTCAAACATGACCTATTAAAACCAAATATATCAAGAGCTTAAAAATGACCAAAGAATAAGATGGTTATAATGCTTTGACCATTGTCCTTCCAGGTAAACAGAATAGCCAAGGCACGGAGTTAAATAAATAGGTCAGGGCATAAGTCAAAGAAATGTACCGCAGAAAGAGCAGCGGCCTCCCTCGGGGAGCGGAAGGGGGAGATCTGCCTGTGTATAGTGTAAGTGCCAGGTTTTCCAAACTGCACGGCCACAAAGAGCCAGTTAGGAATCAAGCTTTGGATATCTGAGGTGCTTTTAAATGCTGGAGAGGTTCGCCCAATTCCCCCTCAATCACTCCATCGCAGCCCGGGTCAGAATGAGCACTTAACTCACACCTGGGAGCAGGGGAAGGTCAGCATTTAGAGTTTTTGAAGAATTTGTGTGTTTTCATTGCCACATAGGAAATGCCCAGAAGACGCATCCTTCAGTCTGTACATATAAGCAGCATCCTGTCCAGAATCATTGCACGTGGATGACTATTTCTGTGTGCAAATGGCGCCTGACCATTCGAAAATGACCTCCATAGATTGTAAATGACTGTTTCTAAATTGGTTTCTCTTCTCCTCTTTCGCTGTAGATTTCAGCCATCATTACCCATCCCAATTATGACCCGATCTTGCTGGATTCTGATATAGCTGTCCTTAAACTCTTGGATAAGGCCAAGATAAGCAACCGCGTGCAGCCGGTTTGCCTCGCCGTGGCTCAGGATGTGAGCACCTCCACAGAGGACTTTAAGATTATCATCACTGGGTGGAAAATACTGACTGACACCAAGGACCCTGGTTACAAGAATGACAGCTTGCGGTCAGGCGCCGTTGAGGTGACTGACTCGCTGCTGTGTGAACAGCAATATGAGGAGAATGGGATCTCAGTCAGCATCACCGAGAGCATGTTCTGTGCAAAGCAGGATCCCAGTGTGAAGTCTACTATCTGCCCCGCGGAGACTGGCGGAATTGCAATGGTGCCACTTCCGGGCAAAGAGACTTCTGAACTCAGCTGGCACCTCATGGGACTGGTGAGCTGGGGCTATGATAAAACTTGCAGTAGAGAACTCTACACCGGTTATACGAAAGCCGTCCTTTTTACAGACTGGATTCAGAAAAATATGAAGTAGTCCAGAGTTTCCCTTTATTTGCTTTCACTCATATCCCGTTTCTTGCCCGGCGCTCCTGTCCCCTTGCATTTATCCAGGTTTTTATCCAGGTTTCCCCAGTGCACAGAAGTTTGGGGCTGGTAACACCACCGAATAGAGGCTCTCACGTGTGCCACTTTAGGGTCATCGATAGCTGCAAATGGGTAGAGATGGCTAAAAAATATTTGCACCTAAAGTGAGACATGAAAATTGCATTTGTTTTTTAACTCTTGCAAATTATGTGCAAAATGGCGGCTTTTTATTTGTCATACCCATAGTAATATATTAGCGTTGACTCATCCATTTGCTGGGGAGAGGGGAGCAATGGGAATTTAAGTGCTTATTCACCCAAAGTGGAAGAAACACAACTGGTCAGACTGGATGGGCCAATTTGGTCTTTTATTGCTGTTATTTACCTTGAGATTACTATGTTGTTATGTTTTATTTTTCACTCAAAACTATCATCGATTTCACAAGAAGTTGTCATGTTTCATATTCGCACGTGAAACCTTCTCCATTATGCTGCTTGGCGAGGGGATGGAAAGTGTCGCATGCGAAGTTACTTATGAAGTGAAGAATTATTGCTTTCACACTTCCTTAGCAATGGGTCTTCCGTACCCCAGTAGGCTGGCAATAGTGCACCTTTAGTGCTCCGTGAGCTGGATCTCAGGGGGCACATTATTTTTAGACCAATCCTTTTTTATTGTTATCTGCCATGCAATGCATTTTCCAACATTACTTGGCGTCTTTACAGAACACAAAATATTAATACAGAGATATTAGATGACTGGTAGCATTGTTTTGCCTGATATGTCCATCATTGTACCAATGCATTTTGAATCATCTACTTCAGCTGTTAGCTCCATTGAATTCTGTGTAGGGCACATTCAATGGCAGTAGCTGGACTAGTGAAAAGCACTTAGCCGCAGTCGCTTTAAATAAAACCAGATATTCAGGGGTGGAAAATATCCGATCTCCACTGCTGAATAAATGGCGCTGCTTTCTGGTTAGTGTTGATATTCAGCTGCTAACTGGATAGCAAAAATTGGAAAAAGTTAGGACAGCTGTAGATCTGATCTAACTTTAGCCACTTTAGTTATTTGGTTGTAGCTGGGTGTTTTTTGGCAGTCTGCAGGGATATTCCACAGCACTAACCGGTTAGTGGTGCTGAATAACACGCTGACTGTGTTTTAGCCAATTAGAAGATCTGCTAACCGGCGAAAATGCTTTAAAAAGCCCACTGTGTTTTCTTGAAAATTTTGTACAATGAAAGCGTCATGTTGCAGACAAGCTGAGTGTCACTGGTCTAGAGAAATGGGCCAAACTGTGATCATACTCATTCTCTGGGTCCAAAGTTAGTGAGGGGCATCGGTGCCGACACATACAGAGAATGGAACCCCTCCGCCCTGTCCACCTCTGAAAATTGGGACGCTGCCGGCAGTGGGGGAAGCACGCCACCCCTGCCCGGGCCCTGGAACTCCCACTCAGGCAAGGGCTGCCGACACGACCTCATCGGGACTTGCGAAGGGGTTGGCATTGGCGCCGGGGCAAGCGGGGCGCTTACCACATGTTCACCCTCAAAAATTAGCATGGGGGTGATGCTGGACCTACGCAAAAAAAAAAGGAATTCTGCCCAGCATGTCCCCACGTTGCTGCACACCACCCCCATGCTAAGCAGTTTGCTGTGATAAATGTGGGTGAACTTAGTGCCACCCATTGAGGGTGCTCACATGAGCCGTAATGTGCACACCCTGCCCCTAAACTGCCCCAACCTGAGCTACAGCAGATACCCTGGGAATTATAGCACAGCTGCATTTTTGTCCCACAGTAAAAGTTATTGCAGGATGCTTGGTGCACCCTGAATCCCGTACTGTTAGTGCACAGTTGTGAATATGCCTCTGAATCCTCACTTGCAGTGAACTGACAGGGGGCATTTTTACTAACGACTGTGCTGGCTGCAGATGTTTGGGCAGGTGCAAGCTTCAGGACATGTGTGCATCCAAGCCCACAACATTGGCACTGCAGTAAGCCAGCAGATGGGTGCAGCTAAAGTCACTCATTGGCCTTCCGCCCCCTGCCCCTTGGCCCTTTCCTCTCCCTCTTCCCCTCCTTTGTATTCTTCATTGCTGAGTGATTAACTCTCTTCCCTATCCTATCTCTTCACTGTTCTGGCTTCTGCCTTCCTTTGGGGTTTGGAATTGTTATTAAACCATTCTGATGTCATAAAGGTGCAGTATCTAAAATGACAATCAAGATAAAGACTGAGGTGGCATTAAGTGCGCCCACACTAACGGCGACAATCGTGGTTAGTGCGCATCCATTATACCCACACGAACCTTGATGTGCCATCGACATCCACATTCTGCCCCAACCCCTTCTGTTTCCACCCAATCATGCTCTAGCCTAATGGTGCAGGATTTTCACTGTGGAGCGCTGCACTGAATTTCAACATGGCGTGCTTTAATCGCGCTGGACCTCACACTAGTGGTTTGCACCATTTAGTAAACAAGTCCTAGTGTGAACCATTGGGATTTAAAGCAGACTGACAATCAACTGAAATTAACAAACTGCGTATATGGCAGGACTAAGCCCCTCCCGAGTCAATAGATATTTTATCTTATTGGGTTTTATACTCTGAACTCTGCTCTCTCCTGGTGGGATATTAGGTTACAGCCTGATAGATGCACAATGACTCGATCAGCATGCTTCAAGGAAACACACGAGAGAGGCTGTCGCCTTAAGGCACCCAGAGAAACATGCATGGTATGTTTTCTGCATATTACAAAAAAAAAAAGGATTTACCATATTTTTTATGTCTTGTACATTTTAATAAAAACTAAAGTAATATGATCTGTAAAATTACTATATACCCCTTTGTTCTCTAGAGGTTGTGGCTTGTGGAGGATGACAGACTGGTAACAGTGATGGAGCATTTTAATTATAAGACAAGAGTGAAAAAGCCCCTCCCCCCATAGCTCTGCCTGTGTTTTTAAAAGGGGTTGCCCACAATTGTGCTTTTCATTTTGTTTGTTTCATTTTCCAGCTTTTCTTGGTTCATGTGTTTCTTTTGAGGGTTTTATTCAAACCCTCAAATGCCTTTGAATATCGGGCTCAGTATTCTTAGCCAGGACCATAATTCGAAGGCAATGATTTTCTTCCCATCTTTCTTCTTCGTGATCGACTTTAGTATCATGCTTCTATTTCACTCTTTCAATCACAGAAGGTACAGAGCAGAGTACAACAGGGAACACTCAAAATGAATGCACCTCTGTATATTTTTAACCCTGCTGTGTGAGAGGGAGAAGGTCCATTTTAAGGGATAATCAAATGGTTCTAATTTATGTACTAGTTAGTCCTTGATCCCTCTGATACAGCTTTTTCAGTTGCTGTTTTATGGTATGGGACATTCTGGTACTATCCAGAAAACACAGACTTACATCACATTTTAAGTGAAATTATTTCTGCTTTTACAGGCCATTTTGCCTACAGCAGTGGAGCACTTGAGGGTATTTCTGGTGTCCTAACACATTTCTTGAAGTCTGTGCGGTAATATGAGCTGGAATGTACCTGGAGAATTAGCATCTTGCATTGTACCGGGGTTTCCTTATGTATCTATACTTGGAATTTGAGAGGTGGATTTTTTAAGCTGCGTAGGTAGTTGCAGATGGGATTGTAAGCAAATTTCAAAGGGAAACACCTCTAGAATCTTGCTGTGAACATTGGAATTGCAAAAGATCATGCGTACAACATGCATCCCCTTTGTGCCCATTTTATTAGAGGTGCAAAGTCCATGCAGTAAAGAACACACAAGGATTTAGAAAAAGAAATTTGCATATGTGCTTTCTTTCCCCTGCCTCTGGCACTGCTCATTTTCCCTGTGCCCAGACATATACGTGCTGTGAAACCACAAACACTTTTATCTGCTGGCATACAGTAGTTTTAAGCCTCGGGTATTTACCTGGGTAACTGCTTTGTTACCTAGGAAAATCCCTTTGAATATTACCCTCTCCACTTGTAGCCTTAGGTGTTAATATGTTCAGTGTGCCTTGGGCAACTTAGCCCAGTTTCCTTCTGGGTATCCATCCTGCCTCTGAAGACAGCACAGCTATAGACTAATTCATAAGCAAGCCAGCAGATGGCAGCAAAGCCTCATTGTTTTGGCTGTTTGCCTATGAAAGCATCAATTACTGCTTGTGAACACACTAAATCACTCATTAATACCACCTTCTTAATCTCTCTTGTTCACTGTCACCTACGTTACACATGTACCTTATATCACCTGTCTACACCTCTCTTGCCATCATACAGCAGCTGTCTATAGCCATTATTGTGTGGGGGATCAATCTCTTGTTCTATATATCCAGCTTTCACCACCTTCTCTCTCAGCTTTTCTCACCCCCCCCCCCCCTCCATCTAGTAATCAGATGGAAACCACCAATTTCTCCATAGCTACTTTTCATTTGGATATTGACTTATAGAGAAGGAATACAGAGATAAATCGACTTCCAAGGCTTTGTGGCTTTCACCTGATGAAGCTTCCTTCTTGCCTTGGGCGTTTTGGGAAGGGCTGTGTGGGGACCATAAGAGGGGGGAGGGGTGCAAAGGAGAAGATGGGGTGCAGAAGGAGAAGAGAGAGGGTACATTAGGAGTGAGACGCTTTTGTACTAAGGTGAGGAGGAAACTGAAGCAGCGGATGCCTGAATTTTAGAAGTCCACTATCATTAAGATTGTCTGCAGAGACCATTAATTGCAGACTAATATTTAAACCCAAGTGAATTATCCAAAGATTCAGAAAAAAAGGAAGGAATCAAGAGTGTCCCCTATGCACTGACAGCTTATTATATTGTGGATTTTCTTTCTCATCCTCTTCGGTAAATAAAGTCATTCATGGATGCACCCAGTGGGCGCAGTTCACGGACTGGACCCCCTTGGGTTCTGCCACAGTCCCATCACCCCTGCTAATGAAATCAGCAGCTGCATTTCTGCCTGGCTCAGAGACTTCTCTTTTCAAACACTACTCTCTAATCTTTTAATTAAGAAAAAATGGCACGTGCCCTGCTAGACAGCTAAAATTACCTAATTAGTCCTGTCAATTGCTATAATTCCAAGGATGAGAGCATCAATGTCCCTATCCTGTAAAACATGCCAATCTTTTATCCAGTGTCTTTTACCCTTGTTCACAGCAATATTAGGGAGGGAGATCAGAATAATAATCTACAAAGAAAAATGGGATAACGCCTCGGCGGGCGATGCACATCTGAGATGCCTTCCTTTCTGACAGATTCACTTATAAATATCATCTGCTAAGAAGGCTGCAATAGCGCATAAAGGAAAAAGGAAACTTGCATGCTAGAACAGAACTGATTTTCCCATTCAATCTGTGGAGACTGCCATCATGCCTGTGGATGCTCTCCTGGTTTTTGTAAGAGGCTGGGGATTTAAAGAGTAACACCAGCCAGTGATGTCAGCTTTGCCTAAAATAGAGAGGGATAGACTGCAAATCCACAGCTCCAAGGCTAAACCCCTTCCAGTTCTGCCTCAGCCCACATCAACGCAAAGCCCCCTGAAGGAGGGAAAGGGAAGAGTCGAGAGAACAGGTGTCTTCCATCCCTCGTACCGGCATCCAGAGCTGAAAAGTCTGCTGAGGCAGGCAGCGCAAGACTTGGAGACTTCAAGGCTGGAGGGCACTGAAAAAGGCATTAAATCAGAGTTTGGAGGACCTGAAGAGCGAAATCTGTGCACCGTGCCTTTTGGAGCTTTGAGGATTATACCACGAATCTTATGCCACCATTGAAATAGTCAAAGGGGTACCAGCACCTGCTTTTCATATATAAATATTGGAGTTTTCTTGGAGCAGAAAGGTGGGAGTGTGCAGAAAATGACATCGACTGAAGGGTAAGATGGAATTTTCTCCCTTTTTTCTTAGTGCTTTCACATCTGTGCTCCTGTCTAGCAGGGCAGCAATCTGAACAACAAACAGAAGAACAGACCAAGGCTAAGCGAAGGGTCTCCTCAGAATCACAATATATTTGTAAGGCTGCGGCTTTCCCATTTTGTTTATCACAACAAAGCGGTACAATGTGGTCAGCAGGGATGGAATCTTATTGCTAGGAGCGACACAATCTGGATGCAGTGAGAATAAAACAAAATGTAGAGCAATAACTTTTTAAAAATAAGATGTATGCTTGCAAAGAAATGAAGATCAACAATTGAAGTGAATAAAATGAAAAATATCTCTACCCCCCCCGCCCTCAAATCTCATTGCCTATGGTGTCTTTAGGTGCAGGATTCGCACTGCATTGTGTGACTCCATGCAATGAGGAGAGAAACAGTCTTAAGTGGAATAAACAGAATACGCAGGGGTAGATTCATACAGGAGATCTTTGAGCAAAAATCCTCCTCTCGGATAAAAGATCCTTTACTATAGGAAAGAAGCAGCATGCAGACCAGGTCCCAAGCAGCGTTTTATGCTTTCACCGAGCTTTCTAATCTAAGGCAATCTTTGAACTCGGCACACTAGGGCTCTGTTGAGCTCTGGCTGCCCTCCTGTGATTTGGCACCATCATTGTAGCCCATTGTACCAGTGCGCTTTTATTCCAGAATGGTTGTCAGGTTGCATCACTACTAATCTCTTCTGGGCAGGCCCCTGGCAGCAATGTGCAAAACGGGATGGATAACTCTGGCTTTTATTGCATGCCTTTTTTAATTCTGCTGTGCTTGCAACTGGAGGAGGGGGTGGGGGGAAAGACTGATGAGGGGATAAGGACAAGATATGAAATTGCCTTGGCCAACATCAAGGACTGAAGCAAAGCTGTTGTGCTTGGAGTTGGAAAACCCACATGCACTTGATGTCTTTTACACACAGGAAAGAATATATGGTTGGCACATCTAAAATTTTACAAGCCAGATAGACAAAAACCAGTTCTAAAACTAAAAATCTTAAAGTTGGGATTGTAAGCATATTGCTAAAATATACAGGGTCATTTGAGATGCTCTCTTCATGAGTTGGATGTCTGAAAACAGGCATTCAGACATGCATATCACAGAGACATCCCTCGACCCGTTTAGAAAACAGGTCATACAGACGTCCCTGGTGTGAACACGTCCATGGAGCAAGGGGGCGTGGTGGAGGCGTGCCCTGGGTGGAGCTAGGGACATGCATGTCATGGGGCGATGTCAGAAGAGCACAAGCAGGTCTGGCCCTTGTTGTTGAGGTATCCATGCCTATACCTGCTCCTGACCACGAATAAGGTGCAAAAATGTGCCTGTTTCATGGCTGTAACACTTTCAGGGGGATGAGTAAAATGCCCTTTCATTATCACCGTTAATATTTCCTGGCCAAAGAATCCTGCATGTAAAGTCATACTTCAAATTTATTACTGCCCTGCCACTGCACATGTGATTATCTGAAATAGCCGGCCAGGATATGCTAGTCTCATAAGACAGTCACTCCCCTTCTGAAATACTTCATCTGACATGTTCAAGTACCTGCAGTAGTTCTTTGGCCATGCAATTAGGGGATGTCCACATTTGTGAAATAGCCTACACCTGTGTATGTACCCGGCCTTGCTATCTGCATAGGTCCATCACCAGAACCAGTTACTGGGACATTCTTCTTTTAGGTTGGAGACAGAGTGATTTCAGAAGACTCTTAGATGCGCCTCCCTTCACTGCTGTCATCCTCCCGGAATTTTGGTCGCTGTGATCTGGACGTCCCTTCTAAAATCCCACTTCACAATTCACAGTGCTTTAGATCAACATTATCTTTCCATTTCAGATCCAGATCCAGAGAGTTCAAGGGAAATTTCAAGCCTATGTTAAACTTTATTTGTTCCACTGTGATTTCACTTTATATTAATCATCTAACAATGAAATACTTCAATGTGATATTTGCAACAGATACAGAGAGATGCCTGGGACAGTCCAGCATTTCATAGGTGTGGAAGTATTTTATTGTCACAAGATGTGAACATCCCACAATGATGGATACCAACTTAATATAGGACAAAGGTTTTACGCTCTGGTTCCTCTGGCCCCCAAACTGATCACGTTTTCTGATTAACCAAATATGCAAACTAAGATAAGTTTTGAACGAAATAGATCAGCTATAACTGCTGCATATTCACTATGGTTATCCTGAAAGCCAGACTTGCTTGAGGAACAAGAGGTCGAGAATTTCATTTATTAAAAGTGTATATACTGCCAATTTGGCTAAAAAGTCATTCATTAACATAAACTTCCAAAGACATTCATTCCCCCCACACATAACATACATTGGGCCATAGAAGCCACTGCTCAGATATATTTTCAGTGGTTCTCAGCAAAGTCCTTGGGACACATCTAGGCCAGTTGGTTTTTCAGGATTCCCACAACGAATATGCATGAGATAGATTTGCATGCAATGAAGGGAGTACATGCAAATTTCTCTCATGCGTATTCATTGTGGGAATCCTGAAAATGCGACTGGCCTAGGTAGACCTTGTGGGCTGGCTTGAGAAACCCTGCATTAGATAATCCTACCAAACCAACTCCCTTATGAGGAAAGCATTGATTTGAGCTGCTGGAGGAATGACAAAAGATTTTTCTCCAAACGTATAGCAGCTTGTGGTTGCCAACATTCAGGCACTGCCAGAGAAAAAGCTCTTTTCCTCCGGACAACCTTGAGCTGAGCACAGATGCCTGTTAGGAGTAGACTTCTGTAAATGGACTGACATGAGCTTTGGCCATTGTAGATGGCAAGACTGGCCCCTTAACCCTTATTCTTCCTGTGGCTGTATCGGTAACCAGTGTAATTCTGCCAAACATGAGCACACACTCTCCCTCCTCTTCATACCTTTGACAATTCATGCTCCAGCGTTCTGGACCATTTGCAATGAATCCCACCATTTACACGGCATAGCACGTAAAGCATCTTACAACAATCACCTGCACGACAGCGCCAAATGCGCAGTGATCTCTTGCTCATGTACAATCTGCCAAACACAGTCTTAGAGGCTCGAGACAACTGCTGATACCCAAATCTCTCCTGCCCTAACCAAATGCGTAAAGATTTAACAGAAACTCCGAGTGGGATATCCCAATTATCAATCATGGGATATAAACAAAACTCAGACCAATCCTTCCAACCAAAACACCGACATTCAGGGGGGCACATTCAGTGGCGATGGCTTTAAATTATCCTCGGGTATTCAATGCCAGTGTCATATACCCAGTCACTGGATAGCTAAACTGGCTAAAGTCCTGCCGTTTTAGGTTAGCTAGTGGCTCAGTATCATCGCTGACTGACTAACTTTGGTTGCTGCCTCTATTCCATCCCCAGAATGTTAGATGCGCTAAGACGGGATATTCAGTGTACACACGGGGTGAGAGCCCCTCTTTTATCTTTATTTATGCACTTAATATATCACATCTTTACACGGGTACCAGGGCGGTTTACAATAAACAAAATTAGCTGCAGATTTAAAAAAATGAAAAGAACGCCAATTTCATTCAAGGATACAGGAGGGGAGAGAGTATGAAGGAGGGGTAGGAGGCAGAGGGGCTATGTGTGGGGTAGTGGGAGGTCAAAGGCGAGCTGGAACAAATGGGTCTTTAACATGGATTTGAATTTATGAAAGGACAACTCCAAATGGAGGTCGGAGGAAGGGGCATTGCAAAGGGCGGGACCAAGGAAGAAGATGGAGTTATGGGCGGCTTCTAGATGGGCCTGTGAAGTGGGGGAAAGGTGTAAATGATTACCGTGAAAGGAACGAAGGACAAGGTGAGGGGAGGGGAGGGGAGATGGAGGAGATCAGAGAGATACAGGGGGAGCCGGTGCAGATGGATTTGTGGACCATGGTGAGGACTATATACTGGATTCAGAACCTGATAGGTAGCCAGTGGAGTTATATGAGTAAGGGAGTGACATGGTCCGTCATGAGGCGTGAGTGATCGTGTGGGCGGTGGTGTTCTGAAGAAGCTGCAGATGGTGTAGCTGATACGGGGGGATTTCAATGAGTGCTACATTACAGTAATCGATGTGTGAGGTGACAAGAGAGAGAAGAAGAGTGGTCATGAGCAAAGGAGGCACAAAAGGACGAATAGCATGAATTTGTCGCAAAGAGAAAAAGGAACAGCAGATAAGTGAAGAGAGATGCTCCCAAAAAGACAGTGAAGAATCCAGAATGATGCCCAAATACCGAGGGGAAGGAGCCAGTGGGATGGGAGTGTCCAAGAGTGTGGGGGCCATTGAAGGACAGGGGCCTCAGAATGTGAACCAGATGGCTGCAGTTTTAGTGGGATTGAGGTGGAGAAAGTTTGAGGACATCCAAGAACTGTTCTGTGCGAGACAGGAGTTGAGGGGAGACAGCTTGGGAGCAGACAGACTAGTGTGATGTAGAAGGATAATGTCATCAGCATAGTAATATGCCAAGATGCTGAGTTGTTTGGATGAGTAATGTCAAAGAAGCGTGGAAGACGTTAAATAGGAGTGGAGCCAAGACAGAGCCTTGGGGGACACCACAGGGGAGGGGAATGAGAGGAACATAAGAACATAAGATATGCCGTACTGGGTCAGACCAAGGTCCATCAAGCCCAGTATCCTGTTTCCAACAGTGACCAATCTACGTCATACGTACCTAGCAGTTTCCCCAAAAAACACAGATTCCTCAATGCTTGTATTGGGTCAAGCATTGATATCCTGGGTCCCTTTTTAATAATGGTTTATGGACCTTTCCTCCAGGAACTTGTCCAAACCTTTTTTAAACCCAGCTACACTAACAGCTTTTACTACATCCTCCGGTAACAAATTCCAGAGTTTGATTACACGTTGAGTGAAAAAATATTTTCTTTTATTAGTCTTAAATAGTTTACCCTGTAGCTTCATTGCATGTCCCCTAGTCTTTCTATATTCTGATGATGTAAACAATTGATCTACATTTACCCGTTCCACTCCGTTCATTAATTTATAGACTTCTATCATATCTCCCCTCAGCCGTCTCTTTTCCAGGATGAAGAGCCCTAATCTTTTTAGCCTTTCTTCATAGGAGTATCCTTCCATCCCCTTTATAATTTTGATGGCTCTTCTCTGTACCTTTTCTAATAATGCTATATCCTTTTTAAGATGTGGCGACCAGAATTGCACACAATATTCAAGGTGCGGTCTCACCATGGAACGGTATAGAGGCATTATAATATCCTTTGTTTTATTTTCCATTCCTTTCCTTATGATATCTAGCATTCTATTTGATCTCTTGGCCGCCGCTGCACACTGGGCGGAGGGTTTTAACATGTTATCCACGATGACGCCTAAATCCTTTTCCTGGGTGGTGGCTCCCAATGTGGAACCTTGCATTGTGTAACCATAGTTTGGGTTGTTCTTCCCTAGGTGCATAACTTTGCACTTGTCCACATTAAATTTCATCTGCCATTTGGATGCCCAGTCTTCCAATTTATCAAGATCCTCTTGCAATTTTCCACAATCCTCTTGGGTTTTAACAACTTTAAATAGTTTTGTGTCATCTGCAAATTTGATAACCTCACTCGTTATTCCATTTTCCAGGTCATTTATGAATATGTAAAAAAGCAGCGGACCCAGCACAAGATCCCTGCGGTACTCCACTATTCACCTTTTTCCATTGGGAAAATTGGCCATTTAGCCCTACTTATCTATCTTTTAACCAATTCCTGATCCACAATAGTACACTGCCTCCTATTCCATGACTTTTTAGTTTTGCCAAAAGTCTCTGATGAGGGACCTTGTCAAAGGCTTTCTGAAAGTCCAGATACACTATATCAACCAACTCACCTTTGTCTACCTAAATAAACGTAAACGTACCTGTTTATTCACACCTTCATAAAAACATAACAGATTAATAAGACAAGATCTTCCTTGTCTAAAACCATATTGGCTGTCTCCCATTAAGCTCTTTATGATGGTTTCTACCATTTTTCCTGGTACTGACGTCAGGCTCACCGGTCTGTATTTTCCCAGATCACACCTGGAACCCTTTTTAAAAATTGGCGTTACATTGGCAATCCTCCAGTCTTCAAGTATTACAGATGATTTTAATGATAGTTCACAGATTACTAATAGCAGGTCTGCAATCTCATATTTCAGTTCTTTCAACACCCTTGGATGTATACCATCTGGTCCAGGTGATTTGCCACTCTTCAGTTTATCAAATAGTTGAGGAGAAGAGGAAGCACCAGAAAGAATGGAGAAGGACCTGGAAGAAAGGACTGAGTGGAACCAACGTAAAACAGACCCTCAGATACCGAAAGCGGGAGAGAAGAATGGTGTGGTCGACAAGGTCGAAGGCAGAAGAGAGATCCAGGAAAACAGCCAAAGAGATCTTGCCGCAGTTCTGGAAGGTGTGCAGCTCATTGAGAAAGGAAAGGAGAATGGTTTTAGTGCTATGACCAGGACGAAAGCCAGATTGATGGGGGTGAAGGACATGTGTGGGCATCAAGGTGTGAGGAGAGTTGAACAATTCCCAGTTCTCAAGGACTTTAGACAGGACAACAGTGTGCTAAGACGGAGGGGTCCAAGGTGGATTTCTTGGGAATAGGGCAAATCAGGGCATGTTTCCAGGGGGACAGGAAAGTGCTAGAAGAAAGACTGGTGTTGAACATGGTGAGCATAGGGGGGAGAAGGGCCAGGGATGGTTCAGTTAGCCAGTGAGAAGGGATCAGGTCAGAGCAGCAGGTGGTCCTGTGGGAGGAAGAGGAAGTCTGGAATATACCCCTCTCAGTTTTCTGAGTGTTAACATCCTGCTTGCCTACCTCCAGCTCATAAACGGTTCTTCAGATTGTCAATAGGCTGATGGTAATCTTCCTCCATGGGCACCAACAACTGAATTATCACCTGAACAAGCGAAAAAACTGATGCGAAATGAAAGAACAGTTAACACTGAGGTACTACCGCACCCTATCAATTTTGTAATTAGCATGGGTGCACTGGATGTCATCTCAGAGGGTGGCATTATGTGTACCTGCATTAAGGGGCAGGCTTACTAAGCTGGGCTAATGGTTGGCAAGGGCTGTTTGTAACTAGGTCCCATTGAATAATCGTTAGCCCAGCTTAGTGAACATGCCTCGGCCGCACATTAGGGTACTTTTCAGTGCGGTAACTGCCGGGAGACATGCTGGGCATGCTTGTGAAGGTGTGCACATGACTTCTGTATTTACTGCACCTTAATTTTCACTTTAGTAAAAGGGTACATTAGATTGTAAGACCTCCAGTTGCAGGGAAATATTCAAGATGAAAGCAGCTTTGGCAGTGGCTAATGCCTCTAGTCACATAGACTCACATGTCAAGAACTGCTTCAGGCGAGCACCAGAAAGACATTTTTGGGATCATTCCTGGCCTTGTAGAACTCTGTCATGTCACATCAGACCAGCTCCCCTCTCCCCTCTCCCCGCCCCCACCCCACCCCATCTGCCAGTTTTCAGAAACATGGCTCTTAGATGGCCGCTGCTCAAGCTCCACCCCCAGTCCTGTGTAGGAAATTGCTAATTTTTATCCCTTATGAGAAGACTCTATATTAAGCATACCAGTTTATATTCTGCATTTTTTTTTTGTTTTTCCTTTTTTCTCTCCCTCTTTCTGCTTCTCTGAAGCTCCTTGGATGTACTTTCTGTGTATTTATGATGTAGACTCTGACTTGTAGTAACATGCTTCTGGTTCTCATGTTGGAAAAGGGTGGCTTAAATAAACAAGGATGATGAATATGATGGATCTTTTATTCTGCAGGGTTATGCCGTGCTGCTAACTTTGACTGATTTATCTGGTCCTCGGACGTTCAGGATTTATGAAAAGTGCAATTTTTATTTTATGTGGAATTTTATGCTCTACCACACTTGTGAATTCATGAAACTGTGTGACGCAGAATATAGAGTTAACCTCCACACAAGAGCAGGATGTGGTCAAATGTGTAGTTACCCAGCATTTAGCCTATTTAAAAAATTAAAAAAGAGGGAGAGTGGTTACAAATGCAGGAAAAAGACAAGTTGTGGAGTCACATCTAATAAATAATGGGGCAGATTTTCAAAATGGCCGATAGTCAAATACCACGGTGACCAGCCCTGGTGCTTAAATATCACCAGGAATTTCAGCAGCTCTGTCTGGAAGAAACCGCCACTGAATCAATCCGGACAAGTGCCATGATTTACCAGGTCAGCGTGATATTCAGACAGCGCTTATCGAGGTTGCCATTTAGGCCTGCTTTTCCTGCAGCTTAAGATGCCCAGATTAGTGCTGGCTGAATATCACACTGACCTGGTAAGTACTGGCTGGCACACCTTTGCTCTACCCACAGATCGCCCCTGCACCAAGCAGATAGTGCCAGCATGGTCTGTGGAGATAGTGCCACTGAATATCTGGATATTGCCACTAAATATTGTGGTCAGCACCCTTAAACAGACAGTCTCCAATTGGCCGACTGGCTAAGGGTCTCAGAAAAACTGAAAAGACAAGACGCAGCCAGGACATACAAAGAGATATTACATTGAACCTCAATTAACAATCAAAGGACAATATTTTAAAGAAGAATGGTTTTTTTTTGTCAGACTCCAATGTCAGGATCATGCACTAAATAATCAACACAATCAATCGACTGTAAATTTAAAAGGGACACAGTCAATTGATTGTGTTGGTTATTTATTGTGCAATCCTGACATTGAAGTCCGACAAAAAACCCTTTTTTCTTAAAAGTTTGTCCTGTGGCTGTTCATTGAGGTTCAGCTTAGTATCAACCAGCTAAGGGTGCTGAATCATGCCATGTATTAGCAATTTTGCACAAGATGTCTAGGTAGGGACGTGCACAGTTTCCTGAGTATTAACATACTTCTTGCTGCATGCAGAGCCTTTTGTAAAACACATGCAAGACCATTGGAAATCAACTGCCGTTTGCCACCTATACAGTGAGAGCATCCGTTTTACACAGGAACGTTCAAAAGTCGAGCAGCATCACTTGGAGTTTTGAAGGTGTAAGTGCCGGCCCTTCACACAGGTACATAACAATTTTACAGTCTACACGTGGAGGCTCTGGTGCTGGAGTTTCCAAAACTGGACATCTAGAAGAAGCTAATTAACAAGCCAAACTTTAAAAAACTCTTAGCTCAATATTCAGCTGACTGGCCAAGATGGTTAAGTGAAATATGTATATCCAGCAGCTCTCTCCAGAGAGCAGCTGGCACTGACTGCGGTCAGCAGAGAAATTAGCCTCATAGTGCTGATATTCAGTCCACGCAGCCTTTTTTCTAGTGGTCAGTGATGATTTTCAGTGGCTCTATCCATATATTCCACTGAAATCGGCAGACATACCCAGTCAGCGGCATTGACCCAGATAGTAGGGCTATCTAATTTTTGAATTTTGGAGGTGGTTTTAAACACCAGAGAGGTAAGCATAATTGCCCCCTTAATCATTCATGCCAACCCCAGGTCCAAACGGTTAGTTAACTGCCATTAACACCTCAGCATCTAGGTTTTATTAAGAGTGTGCGTCTTGCTGTTGCAAAATCAGAAATCCATGTTGGTCCTGCCTACAACCCATCTCCTTCAATTGAGTGTACTGTGAATCTGGCATTTTGGTAAAGTTGCCACGTAGGCATGTAGGGCCCGAGAGTCAACGGGATAAACATGGTTAGTGCCGCTGAATATCGGCAGCTGCTGACGCTACATCCTTGATGCTAACCGGTTAGTATCAGAGCGTCGCAGAGGCGATCTGCGGGTGCTACCAGCTGATTCCTGGATGGTGGCAATATTAAGCCACTGTCCCGGCGATCGCAGAGTGACAAAAGTCAGACACAGTGAAGACTGGCCTAACTTTCACCAGGCAGCGGCTGAATAGCTTCATCACTATCCACGGCTCCGGCACTGAATATCGGTGGCAAATGTTCTAGCAGCAGCTAGCCACCGCCTGCAGGGCCATGCAAGCTTTCTAAAATGACTCCCTGAACGTCTGCACACTTCTTAGTGCCACTGACAGGCATTTATTGGGTGCATTTCTCCCACATTCAGGGAGACGGCTATCATTCACTCGGCACATTTCTTGATAAGCTAACTTTTGTTTTATGAGTCACTCGCTCCACAATGCTAATTTTCCTTTTGCATGTGCTCTGAGGGCAGAAACAACAAAAGAGTCCTGCTGATCTACTGCTGCTGAAATTGAGATAAAACACACGTACTTATTAATAAATATTTTAGAAAAACTCCTCTTTCAATTACAGTGATTAGCATTCTCCAGAGGCACCGAACTGACTGAACGTTTTGAAATGTTCCACGGAGCAGCAATTGCTTTTGTGGAGAGGTGTTCAGGCAAACGACGGTGCAACTGGGGTTTTTGCTCCTACATGGTTTTAATGGCTACATTCACTGCTACGTTCTGTTAGATCCCGAGATTGAGGTTGTTTTATGAACCTTTCTCGGCCACTGACATAGTTCAGCGTTTGTCCACTGGGATAAACTCATTTTCCTGCCGGAAGCAAGCACCGGTGTCTAGACAGCTAAGAAGGCAGGCCAACGGCCGTCTAAGGATAATGTCCTCATACGGCTTTGTTTTGCACATACCATGACAGGAACGAACCTCTCTCTTAAGGCAAGGTACACTGAGGGGTATTGCTAGTGCGCTTCTTAATATTTGCATTGTGCCAAAGAGTGCTTCCATCTGGAGTTTAAATGCTGCAATTGATAAAGGCAACAAGGTGTTCTTGGAAGGCCTTTTTAAACAAGCTGGTGATGATCAATACAATTGGGACTGTTTATTTCTCTCTGGTTGCATCTTTCTCAGACATGGTACAGTTCCTTGTTACCTGCTCTTGTATCTGTGATATCGCTCTTGTGCTTTTCTCGTTTACCGTGACTGAATGTCTCGTTTTCTTACTTGGTTCTAATGGGAATGTCCCAGGTGATCATTCTCTGCAATAATGTCAGGGTCTTGCTCCCAGGTTTCTGTGGGATGCGCCGCTTGTTTGGAGAACAACGAAGAGATGTCTACATGCAGCACGTACCGTTCATGAGGGATCGGTCTGTTAGACTGGTCATGACACATTCACACGAGAGGTTTTATGCCCAACAGGTGGCAGTAAATACAAAGACATATGTCAAACGTTTTCCAAAACCAGTTCGTTGGGCCTAAACATATTTTTAAATATTGCCAAAATTGATTGAAGAACTCTGAAAGTGATTCTAAGTGTTTCCTGCAAACATTTGAAAAATTCATAGTGGATCTTTGTCAAACTGGACGACTTGTCTTGGATTTTGTTTCCAAATTTCAAAACGAAGGGGCCGATTTTTAAAATGTCCGATATTCAAACGCCATGGCACTTAAAATCAGCGGGATATTCAGTGGTTATCTGGGCTGAGCGGTGCTATCCAGATAAATGGAGACCTTATCCGTGATTTTCAGATATCACTTATCCAGCTTCAACTTAGAACAAAGTCGCCATTTATGTGTTTAGGGCCAATGCCACCCTTGCCCCACACCCGACTTCTCCTTCACTAACAGGATAGCGCTGAGGCCGTCTGTGGATATATTCGGCAGCACTGGCCTCCCATTGGTTGGCTGGCTGGCTAAGGGCTTTGAATATTGGCTCGGAAGATTCCAGATTTCTTTTGAGAACAAATGCAATGGCTATTCCTAGCAGAATCTTGTAGAGAGTTTGAGAATGATGCGACCCTGAAACAGGCTGAAATCCACTGGGTTCTGTTTCAGATCGCATGCGTCTCGACCCTAACACTTTCTTGCCAGCAGCAGAACTAAAGGTGGCTTGTCGCTCCAAGTAGTTTTATTTGTGCCTCAGACCTTCTCTGCTTGCCTAGATTCATGACTGGAAGGTAGAGTTGATGTAAACAGGGCAAGCTCATGGGATTTTATTTTGGCTAAATAAACTATAAAACTACAATTGTAAGGATAACTCCCTCTCTTTAATCTCCCCCATTCCAGCACTGAGATCCGTCCTTGGCTCCAAGGAAAGGAAGGCTCTCTTTTCCCAAGTCTATCATCTTGACTGTTGTGTTGTCTGTCTGACTGGATTGTAAGCTCTTATGAGCAGGTACTGTCTCTTAAATGTCTCTGTACAGCGCTGCATAGTACTAATAGTAGTCAAAACATCTGAAAATGAACCACAACTTTTTAAAACTGGGCCCATCCCTAATATAAATGCAAAAGGATTCAAAATAATTTGGCAACACGCTCGGAACTAATCTATCCTTACTTGGCTAATGAGATAGATGAACACTGCAACTAGCTGCCAATATTCTGCTGAAGAGGGTCACCAGGTTGTGTCTGGCTGTGAGATGAGCTGTGACAGTCGCTAGCATGCAGACGCCCAGGTTTGCTAGCATGTGCCACATGAAGACATCCTTTCACTAAGCCCCTTACGGTGTTTCACTTAATGCACACTTGGCATGGAAACCAGCAGGAGTTAAGTTCAAAGCCTCCGTGTTAACTGTTGGGGGCATCACCAGCACGTTCCCGGTATACCCTAGTGGATGATACAATAATTCATTTGCACCTAAAGCCATCCATAGAAGTATCACTAAGTACCCCACACAGTGACACATCAATAGCATAACTGCAATGACTCTCTACGTCCATCCTCCGACCAAACCCTTCCTATTCACTGCCCTTCACGCGATGGGAAATTAACGTGCGTTTTAGTAATTGGTAGCTGTTCAGCCTGTCACCGTACTCCACTACTGTCCGTTAAAATGCATGTTACCCATTTATTTATTTATTTATCATTTCTTATATACCGCCTTTCATGATATCAAGGCGGTTTACATTGAACAAACTGAAATGACATTGAACAGGGCTTTATAACTTGGAGATAACTAGTTTACAGGGAGCATGGGCTATGGAGGGTTAAGTGGCTTGCCCAAGACCACAAGGAGCACCTGTGGGACTAGAAACCCCAGTCCTTCCGGCCCATGGTTGCTGTCCTCTAGTGGGATTTGAACCCCCGACCTTCCGGCCTGAAGTATCTTGCCCCAACCACTAGGACAGTAAAAGGGTCCCCGAATATTTTCTTTAATTTAAAACTGTGTTAAGATGCTGACGGCTCTCGCTGTTAGGCATGTGCTGCTCCGCTCTCACTTTCACACATGTGGTGTCTAAATCTGATTGCTGTTTACATTAGTGTGTTTGAATTATTGACCCAAACATGGTATTTGTGATACATGGGATACAACATCAAGCAAAGGTGAGCCTCAGATTGGCTGCTACCATTTTGGATGATGGTGCTATCGGAGATGGAACGACTGGGAATCACTCTTGCACTCCTAATAGTAAATACAGTTCTCCTGGTGGGAAGGAGAACGTAAGGGTGAAAGTCTGTAAGTACCACTTGGGAGAGGTTGGAAAGTGGCACTTTGGGGGTGGAACTGGGGGGGCTTCATGCTTCTTTTGACTTTTATGTGGGGGGGAGGAGGAAAGGTAATATCGCTCTGACCTAGGGCCTGAATTGGGAATTGAACCTACGTCCCTCCACACCACTGAGGCATTCGTTGGGTGCTTTAGTGGAATGGTTATACATCTTAATATTCTCAGAAGAACCACATATTTTCCCAGACCAGTGGGCTCAATAACACACTGCAAGAAAAACAATTCCTGATCATTGCAGCTTCCTGGGTCATTGTACCGAACACAAAGAAGGATTTCTGTTTCTGACTTACAGAGGTTTTGGAAATCCCCCAGAGTCAGAACATCCGTAGTATTACCAGTTGGAAAACTAGTTTGGATGCACAGATTTCTGTTTTGGTTTCAAGTTGACACAATTTCCTGAGTTATTTACTTCTTTGCTTGCCCACTGAGATGTTGATTTCTTGAGAATTTCTGAACGGTATTTTGCTCCCTTTTACTTTACAGAGTGGGATAGCTAATGTCATGCTGAGACCCTCCCCCTTTGAGGGCTTTTAATAAGAACGACTTAGACGAATTGGATAGTTGTCTAGGGGGGCAGCATTTGGGGAATGGAGGGAGAGAAAGAACACTCAAATTAAAACAATAGGTCCTGACAGTCCGGAAAACACAAACAGAGGGCAGTAGGTACGTTTACCCACAGGGAGGGTGGGCAGTTCATAAATTGCTTCTTTTCCCAGGCAAATGGCGTTTGGAAATTGTTGAAAGTTCCTTGAAGTGGGGTCCCAGGGCCCTCTGAAAAGGATTAGTATGGAGAATGGCTGGGAAGGTTTCTGACAGTCTGGAGAGAGATGTGTTATAAAAGCCAAGGTTGTCATTTAGGAGACAGACTGCTTTTTGTTTTCAGAATGCTGGAGCTGAAATGTCTCTGCTCTGACCTAGAGCATCTAGATAGACAAAGTTTGACGTAGAGCTGAATTTGTACAATGTTTTTCCCTAATAAAAGGAGGTGCGACGGCCTAGCTGAAGGGGTCGGGGGGGGGGGGGGGAATGATGAGAACCTGTGCAAGTGTGCATACCTCTGACTTCCTCGCTTAAGCTGAAGTTTGCACCATTTTATATAACTCTCAGTGCCTGTGCCTCTTTATTTGCAGTTGAGTTTAGAGAACTGAATTCCAAGGATCAAGGTTAAGTTTTGCTATCTGGTCAGAAGTAGGCCACAGGCTAAGAGATCCATTCAAAAACTGCCGTCATCATGTGCATATACAACAAAGTTTAATGTTTAAAAGGATGATGGTCCATCATGAGTTTTTACAGGGTTATTCTGGGAGGGGGAGGAGCTGGGGTGATCACGATTATTGAATTTAATTATCAAAATCTCAGGGGGGAGGGCAGGACCTGAAGGTTGAGGGGGTGCAAGGCCGAAGGTTCACCTGGATCCCTGCAAAGCTGGTTTCTGTATTTCAGCTCCTTTTAATTCTGCTGTTAGTCGCTACCTAATGTGTGCAGCGGCCTACAGAAACACATGCAGTAAATGAGAGTTTGCGCCGTAGCCTTTACAACCTAGTCAAAACACACAGAAGTGTGTTTACTAAAGCGTGCAGAGGCCTATGCTGACATTTGGGGGCGTATGCATCCATTCCTCTGCTGTTAGAGCATGTTAATGCATCATACCACACCAGCCAGCATGCAACTGCACCCATGCTAACAGCAACAGGCGTGGCTAGTGTGCCCCCAAAATTCCTGTGCGAAATTTGATTTGCTGTTACCATCCACATTCCACCCCTAAACCCCAAATGCAAGCTCACCGGTTAGCACAGGAGTTTTAGCGTGAGGTTGGTCTTAGGCTAAACTTAGCGGGCTTTCGTGGGATTTAATTGAGAAGAGGGACTGTTTACGTTAAAATAAAGTCTCTTTTCTTTGAAAATGCATATAATAAAATAGGAACTGGGGTGGGTGGGTGTGGGGCACTGTGGCTGGGACTGTAAATCTTGCTGCTGGAGAGAATGATTTTTCTGTGAAAATGACAAGCAATGTGGACTGCATTTGCTTCTCAGTCTAGCTTTGATGTTTGTTCATGGAGGCGGTGGATCACTCGAGCTAATTGTCCACATGTTTGCTAAATACAAATCTGTTCGAATTTTTAATTTCCCCACTCAATTTCATCAGCTCTGCATTTTAGCTACAGCATGCAGGTGATAGAATCTTAGCAAAATGAAGAGGTACTGATGCATTGACCATATTAGTAATGCCCCTCAAAATATGCTTCTCATAACACAGAATATAAAAGTCATAAAAGCTATTTCTGAAAGTCTATTGTTTTTGTTAAGGACATTACTGCAAGTGAATGTTGTAATTCTGCATTACTGGACATTGTGGGGTACATTTTACATGGGTAAAAAAAAAGAGTTTACTCACTTAGATTGGTTTTGTGGATTTAGTGGATCTTTAGCAAGCAGTATGTAGGCACCTACTTTCAAAATGTGTGCATTTTCAGCCACTTAGGAAAGGAGAATTCGGCGGGGGGGGGGGGGGGGGGGGGTTGGACATGTGTTTGGAAACTACATAGGCACATGTCAATTTAAAAGAGTTCAAAAGTGCGATCTTAGGGGGTCATTTAATAAGAAGGCACTAGGTTATTAGATCAGGAAGGTGCCTATTTTGATCTTATTTTAGAAAGACATAGGGGCATGTTTACTAAAAAGCACACAGGCAGCATGCGTTAGGGCCGCAAATCTAGCACGGAGGTCTGTGTGAAGTTCAGGGGGCATGTGCGTCCATCTCCTTACCGATAGCAAGTTGCAAACACGCAGAGGCGCGCTAACTGGCATGTGGGTGCACATAATGTCACCCAACACTGAGGCGATGTTAAGTGCACCTGCACCAACGGCGAGATTCACGGTTAGTGTGCGCTTATAATGCTCATGTTCTAACCACAATGCGCCATCAACACTCACGCTCTGCCCCAACTCTCCCAGTCCCCACCCAATCATGTGCTACCCAGTTACTCCAGTTTAGTAAACATGCCTCATAGACACCTACGTGTTTTACTAGCAGAAACCCCGCAGGATTGACACTTTCATTGCAGATGCGGATACATAGGAGCAGACACTTTACGCACAGACCCACGTAGAGTGTGACATCACCCATGCTCCGGTCAGACGCCTCACGCGAGCATAAGCCTTGGTATTTTTAGGCATGATCCTATTTTATAAGAGGCCTCTTATGTGCCTAAAGTGCAGTTTTTGATGCAAAAAAGGTACCTACTATGTGACACAAAGGAGCATTTCCCCTTCCTACATTTGGCAAATTCAGGCATGCCCACCTGATCTAGCAGCAGGGGGTGGTGTATGTGGAATTTGGGGGATGGGCAGTAGCCAGTATACAAAGAATGTGTGCAGATGTGTATGTGTGTATAGGGGTCTATCCCATTTTCAAAACAGTAAAATCCAATAAATAAAATTACATTTTTAAAATGCATCAACTAAAAGCAGAGTAAAAGGAAATATTTTTACCCCACATCTAAATGCCAAATACTCTCTCTTCAGTGAAGTACATAGTGAGTAGGGGCATCCAGGGCTTTGTGCAAAGACGCATGTGGGGCCTGATTTGTAATAATATTTGCATGACCATGGAGCCTCGGCATAAATACTTGCATATGTGCCAGAACTCATTTTCTTAAGCATTGTAGAAGAAGCTGACACGCTATTAAGTCTGCACAAATCAGAGATCTAGGAAGGAGAATGGTTCAAATGGCTCTTCTGACCTTGCAAGGTTATTTTTTATCACTTAGCCCATGATAACGGTGTTATTGTGTGTTATCTGCTAACAAGTCCGTTGTCTAAAATTGTCTTGGCGTCAGATAATGGAGCATGTTGACTAAAGGGCTCACCGGTAGTGCTTGTTGGTGCCGCAAAATTAGCAGCATATGGATGTGTTTATTGCCACCCTTTGAGGGTGAGTGCGTGCCCAAAGCACCCATGCTAGCTGTGAAGCATAATCAACACCCACATTACACCCCTAACCTGCCTAGTTCCAACCTAATCGTGTGCTCACTGGTTGGCATGGGATTCTTAGCACGGGTCCCCACACTTACGGTTAGCGCATGTTGGTAAACACGCTGTAGTGCGTGATAACGGTGTTTTTACACACCAAGCATTAGTTAATAGTAGAGTGTGCAGGACCAAGAAAAGTGTGCTGTTGTGTTAGATATCATCCCTAAAAAGACTTTCTATTACTCCACCAGATGGCATGCATTCATCAAAATATAGCACTCCGTGGTCATACAGGCAGCGGGATAGCTGTCAGAAAGGATTAAAGACAACACACAATGCTGTAGGGCAGAAGGTAATTTGTCATAAGCGATTCCATTACGCTACACCTGATTTTGGTAATCCCTTTAAGACTGTGTAAGATGGAGGCTATTTTTCCATTTTAAGAAACAGATTCCTTCCATTATTTTTTTAAATAAATCACGTTAGGATCCAGGTCATTTGGAAAAAAATAGGATTTCCGGACTCTTCCCATTCTGAATTCATAGTGTTTTATATCCAAAGATTCAGGAAATCTCATTTTGAATGAGAACCTTTCAAAAAGAGATTAGAAATGTGTGCTCTTCTGTGTCTTTGTTCCTAAACATTTAAGACTTTGTCTTTATTTGCAAATGCAATGTGTGCCAATGATCAATGCAGTAAGGTGATTTGCCCAAGGCCACAAGGAGTACTAGTGGGAACTGACCCCTGCTCTCTTGGTCGTCAGCTAGACATTTCAACAACTGGAAAATAATTCCAATTGAAGTTTTTGAGTCTTATTCATTAATGTGGATTTATGGAGAACTATTAGGTTTTGGGATAGATTTGGGAACTTATTGTTGAATGGGTCTAGGACGAAACCTTCTTGATTTCTCTTCCCCATTCACCTAAGACATACAAGCCCTATCCTGACAGATAAGGGAGGGAGGAGTGGCCTAGTGGATGGGGCAAGTTACCTCAGGCCAGGGGCTCAAATCCTGTTAGAGGACAGCAACCTTGGGCTAGAAGGACTGGGGTTTCTAGTCCCACAAGTGCTCCTAATGGCCTTGGGCAAGCAACTTAACCCTCCATTGCCTCAGGTACAAAAACATAGATTGTGAGCCTTTCAGGGACAAGGGAAATATATATACAGTACCTGAATGTGTGCACTTTGACTTGTAGAAAAGCAGTATATAAGCCTAGTTAAATAAATAAATAATATTATGGAGGGGGAAAGGCTTTTTTTTGTGATCAAACCCAACATTGCTGATCAGGAACCGGCAGGATCTCTGGTGCTCTACATGGTTATTTATTTATTTTTATTTATTTATTTACATTCTCTTATATACCGCGCTATTCTGCATCAGTGCGGTTTACATTGAACAAACTGAAATTACATTGAACAGGGCATTATAACTTGGAGATAACTATTTTACAGGGAACATGGGCGATGGAGGGTTAAGTGGCTTGCCCAAGATCACAAGGAGCACCTGTGGGACTAGAAACCCCAGTCCTTATAGTTATAGTTTAGTTCTGGGCAGTCGGAACCCATTTTGCTGCTTCCAGGACGTTCCAGAGCATATGACCTCCATGATGTGTCCATGACCATTTTTTTGACTCATTTGTATAGCAAATGTTCACGCATACACAAATGCATCTACAAATGCATTAATAATGAACCAAAGCAGAGCATTTGCAAGACTTTCACATGATATGTATTAAGGGAATTATCAGTGACGATGGGAACAACACATATGTTTTGGATGGCATGCATTAAGAGGGTAATTTTATAAGGATGCGTGTACTTTTGAGCTCAAAGTATATGCCTAACTGTGGGTTATTTTAGTCTTTAATGCACATGTGTGCACATATAGCATTTGTTAATCGGCTGTGTACTCTGCCCACACTCTGTCCATGCACACGCCCACAGGCAAAGTCTGCGCTGTCATGCAATGCACATAATTTAAAGCTGGCCGGTATTTTACAAGTAAATTGCCTGAACCACGTCTTGGTTCTGACCTTTTCAGAGTATTAAGCCCAAATCTCTGAGTGTGAAATGTCAGAACTTCAATTTCTGTTGAGTTGGATTTGACATACTGAACTGCAATCAATGTCTTTGACTTCCAGATATGTCAGGGATTAAACAACAGCTCAGGAAAACCAGACATGCTTTTCTTGTTTGTATGAGATATTATCAGGCGACTGATGGTAAGTTCATTTGCATTTCTGATTGATCATCTGACAGCGGGAAAGTAGACTTTGCAATGCTCAGTGGCAAGCTGCAGCGCTGACAAATCCAAACACATCTTCATAGTAAGCCTAATGCTTGGTGAGGGATCAGATTTACCATCATCATCATGGGTCAGTTTTTCAGTACTGTTGAGTAATAAGCCAACTGACCAAGGCAACTCCTTGCATGCGGAAAAGGCCACCAACTCCACTTGTGCCTCTCACCTGCTAAAGATACATACTGGAGTCCTAGTAATAACAAGGACACATTTTTTTCTTAATTGAAGAGTCTATTAAGTCATCATTTCACGCCATTGTCCTGGATTTATGTACTGAATCTGCCAGAAAGTCAACAGTACACTCCAGGTGTCCCCCTAATAAACGGCTATGGCCAATGATAAACCCTGCTGACGATAGGGCTGGGGAACTATCAGTTGCTCTACCTCTTCCCTCTCTAGGGCACCCTTGGACATTCTATAATAAATCCCCCTTTTAGGTTCTTGTAGGGGACTCTCCATTACCTACTGGAACCCCATCTACTTCCAAAATCCACTCTCGGGCATGTTTAAGGGACTCATCCTCTTGCAAGGCCCCCCTGAAGCTCCCTGGGTCTTCCCCCAGCCCCCACTCTGGGGAGGGGACCATTGTATTTGAGTCATTAGCACTGAACCATGAGCTATCCCTAGGGATTTCTTCCCTAGGGTCTCCCTCCCTGGATTCCTCCCGTAGTCGCCTCCAGGTTCTATTGCTGGTGTAGCTTTTCCTAGTGGCGCCAACTCTGGGACTTAGCAGACTTGGGATTCTTGGCATATAGATCTGGGTCTTCCAATGGGGAAATCACTGGGAAATCTTCCTGGTACAACTTAGAGGAGCTGTCAGTTAACTGGGCCCATATTGCTCCAACGTTTGGGTAGTCTCGGCCAATCAGCACCGGATATGGGAGCCAGGGCAGCACCACAACCTCGAGCATAGTTTGCCCTGCTGGAGTCTTAAATGAAACCTGTGCCATGGGATATTGTTGCTGCTGCTGCTGACCTTCTGCTAGAATCTGGAGGAGCCGCTCCATCCTGGCTTGTCATTGTTCTCTTGCAACACCACCTCAGCTTCCTCTTCTGTAGCTGAGTTAACCTTGCAGAATTCCAGCTCCAGCAAACGTTTAGCAACCCAGGAGCTTCTGGGTCGCCAGGAGTCAGGACTGACTTGAAGGCACACATTGCATTTAGTGGCCAAAACAAAGCCTGCCTGCCCAGCACTTATACCTTCTTCGAGCTCCCTAACTAGGGCAAGGCTAACCCTCTTAGTCCATACAAACAAACTAAAAAAAATCCTGACCTGCTGTACAGGCCCAGTCCTGGAGGGATGTGGATTTGCCCTCAGTCATGTGATTAGAGGAAATCCCACCACTGCCACCATAGGTAGTGTGGCATGCGGTGGGTAGAGTTTTCTTTAAAACATATGCCAGACAGCAGTTCAGAGAAAACAACAGCAGTTTTTATTCTGTCCAGCTTATTAAACCTACACAAAGCAAGCCCCAGAACAAACAGCAGATCAGGGAAAACAAAAATCAGCTTACTTCCATCCCAGCTTGCTAAACCTTCACAAGCTGGTTCTCCTGGCCCTTCCTCCAGCCCCAGTGAAAGTTCCTGTCTCAGGACTCCTTTGCATGGCTTGCCTCGGAAGTAGGGTTGCCAAGTGGCTGGTATTCAGTCCCGCAACCAGAGCAAAAAACCAACTTTTCATCAATCTCTCCTTGTCCCCCCACAGCCTCACCCTCTCCTCCAATGCAGCTGCAGCTCCTGCATCGTACAAAGCCGCAGCTGTGAAAACAAAAATCATTAAAAAACAAAACAAACCAATACCAAAACAGGTGCGGAGTCGCTACGCAGTCTTCTGTCCTCTGCTAATGAACCCCTGCTGCCGTGTCCCGCCCCCTCTAGCGTAACCTCCTTTTGGGGGCAGGACGCAGCAGCAGGGGGTTCAATAGCAGAGGCCAGAAGGCTCCGCAGTAGCTGTAAGATGCAAAAGCTGCGGCTGGATCAGAGGAGAGGGTGAGGGTGTTTAAAAATTCTTATTTCTAACGCAGCCAAGGTTCTCACTACCCATTAGGGACATCTGATCGCTGCTATCCGAGGCTCTCATTCCTACCTTGGCCCTTGTGGCTGCAGAGAACAATCAGGAAGTAAACCCCCAGCAATGTTCCACCCTCTGATGACATCATTTCCAGGATGACCTCTGTGAAAGGTCACCGGTGTGAGTGGTGGGCAATATTCCTTAGCCTGTCCCTTTGCATAGAACCTTTCATGGGTGCCAGATACGTTTTTTTGTGGCAAGATTTTATAGTGATTGTCTAAGGGGTCTTTGGCGAGCTTATGATTTTGCGGTATTAGTGATATCTATATTGATATCACTAATACCGAGTTGTTGGAGGGGTAGCTGATGAATTATCATGTGAAGAGTGGAGAAGGATGTGAATTTCTACTCATCCAGTTCTTGTAGTTAGAGGGCACTGGAATTGTAAATGAAGATTGCGTGTTTCCATTAGAAATATGATTCCCTCGCTTACAGCAAAATTTCATTTGCTTAGGAAGGACGATTCATTGCTGTCAGTGGCTTTATTGAATGTTCGCTTGGTAAAGAATAAGAATGATTTGATTCATGATTTGATATTTATCCATAAGCTTCTTGTCTCTGTGTAATGGAGACTTGGCTGTCTGATGGGACGCCGCAGGGTTATAAGGGTTTTCTAGGGGACAGAAATAGTAAGAGAGAGGGAGTGGCTATTATTTTCCATCAAAATTCACATAGAGGAGTAGCCTAATTCTTAGAGCACTGGCTTGGTAACCAAGAGACCAGGGTTCAATTCTCCTCGTCCTCCTAGTGGCCTTAGGCAAGTCACTTAACTCTCCATTACTTCAGAGGAAGGCCTGGTCACACTACCAAGAAAAGCCAGGAGTCAGCATTGCCTCAGAGGCACACATTGCATTGCCTAAAGCCCACTAGCAAGCTGGGCCTTTTTCGGACTCTGACAGATCTCAGGCCCTCTCTGGCTTGTGGGTCCAGGGCAATAGCCAGGTTGCATCCTCCTAATGCCAATTCTGACATCTGCTGTCTTTTATTTTGTACAATACAGGGGGAAATGCTTTTCTATTTCTCTTGTGTTACACTCCAAGCAGTGTCTGGCTTCCTGAGGTTTTAGTTGAATTTTTGTCTATATATTTCTCTTTTCGTTTTGTGCTCATTTATTGATGAAGGCTTATCTGTATTGTGTGATTGTGTGTGTGTGGGAGGGGGGTGTGCTGGGTATTCTGTTAGTATGGAATTTCTGTTTATGAACGTATAGCAATCTGGCTTGTTCAGCTTGGACATTGCCCTCTCTGCAATTATGTGGGGTGGAGCAGGGGGCGGGGCAGGGGGGGGTGGGCATTGGTGAAGCATGGCTAGCCATACAGGAGGTGGGTTTTTCTCTTTCAAAAAATTAACAACCCGACTTGGAAGTGAAGCAACAAAACGAGTAAGGAAAGAAAATACCCCGGACTCTCAATAGGAAACAAGCTGTTTTAATGTGCACAGACCCAGAGAAAATAGTTTTTCAAATTCTGGGCCCCTACCAGAGGACTCAGAGAGATTATATAGACGTCTTATCAGGTTATCACAGTATTTCTTCATGATTGGTCACTTTATTACAGTGCAGTCCCGATTGGAGAAAGTCTACTGTACTCTTATCTCTAGCGAAGCAGAGAGAGCAGCAAGACAAAGGAATAGGGGAGGGACAAGCATGTACCAGGGTATGACTTCACCAAAAGGGGTGTGTCCTTTTCACTTAACCCTTCCAGCTCTCAGCCCTGCCTGGATTTCTACCTCAGAAGGACTCTGACTCCACGGGCCTCTCTCTCTCTCCTGCAACCTGCTGGGTTCTTAACCTCTCCCTATGAGCCACGCCCTCCCAGCCCTGAACATTGGGCTGCAGACTCTCTTAAAGGGGACTGTTGATACTCCCTTTGGAAAGGGACGGGTAACATTCTGTAGACCTCATCGCAGAGTGATTCAATCTCTGTATTAGCGCAGACCCAGCCTTCTCTGCTGCCTGCCTGACACCAGCACTAATGCAACCAGAGGGCGCTGTGTTCACTGGCAACTGGCAACAATGAAAATACTTCTTTTGACAACTTAGATTGGATTGCAAGCAAAGGGCAAGATACGAAACAACATTTCCATGTTCCAAATTAATGAACTATGAGTTTGTTTATATGCCGAATGGGAGAATAAATCAATCTGTTAACATATTGTAATTGCCAGGCAGCAAAAGGCAAAGTTCAACACAACATCACCATGCTGAAACATTGCCCTCTCCCTAAGTTATTCTCATTGATAATGGAGCCTTAGTATGGGAGCAATGCGATGCAGGACTCAGCTCCCTAATGTGTTCACAGCTGTTTCGTACCACTTTAATATGATGCCTGGAGCATATTCACTGCTTAGCACATGGCAATAAAGTCCCAAGAATTTTGTTTCTTGAAAGTCCTTCATTCACAGCTCACTTCGGGCCACCACCATCAGTCCATGTGTCCCCTCCGCATCTCCCAAAACAACTGTGGTTTCTTCTCTTTGTGAAAAGACCACATCAAATCTTTTTCTACGGTTGCATTTTTCTTATAGTTGCTCATTCTCGGGCAGATCTTCTGCATTTATTATCTTCCTTTGTCTGTGATTTTTAAGGATTTCTAAAGGCCAAAGCAGGAAGTAGGGCCGGCCCCAGAGCTGCTTCAGGATGTTGGCACCTTAAGCAAACTATAACCCTTCAGCTCCCCCTGGCTGTCAGAATCTATTGTTTAGCTTTGAAGGCCCCAGAAACTGCTGCCCTAGGCCACCGCTTAGTTTGCCTCATGGTTGGCCAGCCCTGTCTGAGAAACAGGAGTAGTTGGAGAGTTTCTGGCATCCAGCTGCTGTCCTTTAGCCAACAGTAGAGCTGGAAAGTGCTTTATTTCATCCATTGTAGTGCTTTCTGCTGGCCTTAAATGAATTAGCATCACTATGGGAGGGATTTTAGAAGCCCTGTTTGTGAGTTGGACATCTGAACAGAGGCACTAAGACTTGCAAAGCATAGATATGTTCCCAGAGCCATTTTAGAAGCCGGGCGCGAGACGGTCCATGTAGCACGGGGGGTGTAAACAGCTGTTGCTGGAGGACTGAACTGCCTGACATCATCTGCCCAGCTAATTTCTTTTGATTTAAGCAGCTCCCTTGTAGGGTTGCCAACTTTTTCACGGAGAAAAACCCGACACCTGTGGCTCGCCATGCTCTACCCATTCTCCGCCCCTAGTCCCAACCCTGCCCCGCCCCCAGCCCCACCCACAAAAATTACCGAGGATACGTGTAGGCTAACTTCCTTGGTCAGATAATAATTAAACTGGGAACCCCAAAATCCAAACATGAAATGTACAACACTGGAGAAATAAAACGTTAAAGTAATTTCCTCTTGCACTAAACAAAAACGCAAAGATGTTAGCAATACACACTTCCCAGACCAGACATATTCCAGCTAATAAATTCAAAATAAAAAGTATTTTTCTACCTTCTGTTTGGGCATTTTTTCAGTTGCAATTGCTCCAGTCACTTTCTTCTGGTTTCTTCGTGTCTTCTGCGAGCTATCCATTTGTCCTTTCTTCTCTTTTAGATGTTTTCCATTCTCTCTCTATTTCTGCTTTAACATACTGATTGTTTCCCTTTTGCTCTTTCCCCCAATTCTTTCCTTATTCCTTTATCATCCATTTAAATTTCACCCTTCCATTTTCAAGCCCCTCTTACTCTCCCAATACCCAGCCCATCATAGACTTTTCTTCCACACAAAATATTTTTTCCCCTCTCCATTCTCATTCCCCATCCATTCTAGTCCTCCCCCAAAATCAGTTCCCTTATAGTTCTAGACCCACCCAGCATCCACTCCCTTCTAGTCCCATTCTCCAATGCCCCACATCAGCCCATTTCCAGTCCTATTCTAGCTCTTCATCAGCCCATTTCCAGTGCTAGCCCTCACATCACAGGCCATTTCCAGTCCTAGCCCCCACCATCACATCCCATTTGCAGTCCGAGTCCCCCTGCACCATCGCAGCCCATTTGCAGTCCTAGTCCCCCCCCCCACCATCACAGCCCATTTGCAGTCCAGGTTACCCCCCCCCCCCATAGCCCTTTTCCAGTCCAGGTCCCCCTCCCCATCACAACCCATTTCCAGTCCATAGCCCTTTTACAGTTCAGGTCCCCCCCCATCACAGCCCATTTCTTTCCAGTCCAAGTCCCCCCCCATAGCCCTTTTCCGGTCCAGGTCCTCCCCCCCATCACAACCCATTTCCAGTCCAAGTCCCCCCCCCCCCCCATAGCCCTTTTACAGTTCAGGTCCCCCCCCCTCATCACAGCCCATTTCTTTCCCTCCCAACCCCCCCCCCCCCCATAGCCCTTTTCCGGTCCAGGTCCCCCCCCCCCAATCACAGCCCGTGCAGTCCTTGGCCCCCCCCCAACCAGCACCTCGGCTGTCTGAGAGGCTTCAGAGGGAGCCGGGTAAGCTCGCGCGAGGCCCCAGCTCCCTCTGTACAGCAGCCAGCGTGAAGAGCCTTTTCCTTCACGCTGGCGGCTGTTTCTGTGAAGCCGCGAATGCTGGGAAAGGTTAAAGGGTATTGCCTTTAACCTTTCCCAGCAATCGCGGCTTTACAGATACAGCCGCCAGCGTGAAGGAAAAGGCTCTTCACACTGGCGGCTGTACAGAGGGAGTCGGGGCCTCATGCGAGCTTACCCTGCTCCCTCTGAAGCCCTCCGGTGTGTGGGCCGGCCCTGGGTGGGGGTTTTTTTGGACTTCGGTTCAGAAGAAAAGCCGATTTTTTGCTCTGGCCGCTCCCGATCTTGCGGCCAGAGCAAAAAAACGGCTTTTCAAGGGCCGGTTTTACATCTGCGCCGGCAGCCGGCCTGGCCATGGAAAAACCGGCCAGGCCGGCTGAAAACCAGCCAGTTGGCAACCCTACTCCCTTGCCCGATCACAAGCTAAGCTTACCTGCTCCAATCGGGGCTGGGGGAGGAGCCTCTCATGCCGTTAAACAGCTGTCGCCGTCAGGTGCGCCCGTGACTTGCGGGCCTGCGCCAGAGGGCCCTTGGGTGTGGCCCTGGGCGCAGGCCCGCAAGGCGGTCTTTCTGCTCTGGATCTGTGGCTTTCTGCACCTTGGCCTTCTCCTGCTGCATCAATGTCTGCTCCCTCTGCTATTGTCATCCTCTCCTGGGATTCTCCGCTGCATCATTGACTGTCTGCTCCCTTTGCCTCTTGATTGTATAGTATTTTACTGCCTGTTGTACTTATTGTATGCTTTGATTCCTCTTACCTTTTATTAATCTACTCTCTTCTCCTATCCCCTTCTTTTTTCTCTCTATACCCAATCCGTTGGTGTGCTTATTTCCTCTCATGGTTTTCAGTACCATCTCTATGCTGATGACTCCCAAATCTATCTCTCTACTCCTGATCTTTCTCCTGCTTTGCAGTCCCGGATCTCTTGCTGTCTCGCTGCCTTTGCTGCTTGGATGTTCCATCGTCGCCTGAAATTGAACATGGCCAAGACTGAACGTCTCGTTTTTTCTCCTAAAATGTCCCTTTCTCCTTCTTCTTTTTCAGTCTCTGTTGATGGCTCTGTTCTCCAACCTGTTTCATCTGCTCGCAATCTGGGTGTTATTTTTGACTCTTTGCTCTCTTTCTCCTCTCATATCCAACTCATCGCTAAGACCTGTCGCTTCTTTCTCTTCAACATTGGCAAAATCCGCCCCTTTCTCTCTGAGCTCACTACTAAAACCCTCGTCCATTCCCTGGAGTGGAGGAGTGACCTAGTGGTTGGGGCAAGGTACTTCAGGCCGGAAGGTCAGGGGTTCAAATCCCACTAGAGGACAGCAACCTTGGGCCGGAAGGACTGGGGTTTCTAGTCCCACAGGTGCTCCTTGTGGTCTTGGGCAAGCCACTTAACCCTCCATAGCCTATGTTCCCTGTAAAATAGTTATCTCCAAGTTATAATGCCCTGTTCAATGTAAACCACACTGATGCAGAATAGCGCAGTATATAAGATAAATAATCACCTCCCACCTTGATTATTGTAACCTCCTTCTTGCTGGTCTCCCTCAGTCTCATCTCTTCCCTCTTCAGTCTATTCAGCACTCCGCTGCCCATTTGATTGTCCGTCAGCCTCATTTTGCCCACATCACTCCTCTCCTCAGATCTCTTCACTGGCTCCTTATCCGTTTCCGTATTCACTTTAAGCTTCTCCTTCTGACCTATAAGTGCATTCGCTCTGTGGCTCCTCAGTACCTTTCTTCTCTCATTTCTCCCTACTTCCCCCCTCGTGAACTCCGCTCTTCTTCCCAGTTGCTTCTTGCTATGCCCTTCTCCTCTATTGCCAACTCCAGATTCCGCTCATTTCACCTTGCTGCGCCTTACTCATGGAATAAACTTCCTTTGTCTACGCCAGGCATCTTCTTTGACCCTCTTCAAACTTAAGTTAAAAGCTTATCTTTTCGCCTGTGCCTTTGGCTCTTGATTTTGCTGTTCTCATTCTTCTCCTTTTCTTGTTTTGTCTTTTTTAGATCGTAAGCTCTTTTGATCAGGGACTGTCTCTTGTATGTTCTCATTGTACGCGCTGCGTGCGCCTGGTAGCGCTTTATAAATGCTTAGTAGTAGTAGTAGTAGTAGTAATGGGGTCGTGGTCTGGGTGCAGCAAGGGAGATGCACATTGTTGTGTGTTTTCAGAATGGCACCAGCACAATGTGCCCTAGTTGTTGAGGCGTCCACACCTATAGCTGCTCCTGATCATGAATAAGGTGAGAAAATACTTGTTTCATGGCTGTAACATTTCAAGGTGAAAGTGCACAATGCGCCTTCATTGCCACAAGTATTATTTGCTGCCCAAGAAGCCCGCATGTAAATACATCCTCCAAACATACTACTGGCCCATTGCTGCACGTCTGACCACCTGAAGCTAGTCTCAGGACATAGCCACTCCACTTCTGAAATACCCTGGCTGGGGACATCCAAGTACCCGGTTCTGAGGCCATGCAATTTGGGGACCTTCACATTTGTGAAATGACCCATACGAGTACACGTTCCTGAGCATGCTTTCTGCATGGGGCCCATCTTCAAAAGCACTTACTGGGACGTTCATTTTTTGTGTTGAAGATAGAGCAATTCCAGAAGGTACTTACACGTGCGTCCCTTCACTGCGGCCACTCCCCTGGACTTTTGAATGTTTTGCTCTGGACGTCCCAGATGCTTCCTAGAAGTCACTGCTAAATTCCCACTTCATATGTATAAACAGCAGTGACACTGATACATGTGGAGGCCAATTCAGCTCAGGGCCATCCGGGCATCCAAAAATTGGACGTGCCTCAAAGACACCTGATTCTGCAACCATGGGAGCTATACATTCCCACAGTTGCAGAATCGGGGCATTTGGACAGCCCGGATGTGCCCCGATTCTGTCGTGGGAGATATCCTTCCCCCTGCCTTGCCAGCTCACCCTATGTCCTGCTGGAGCGCTGGTGCCGTGGCGTCCCGTTGCCATAGCACTGGGTCGCCCAGCAGGACCACAGGCAGCCTGACACTGGTCCCGGTCTCCTTTCCCTACCCCCCCCCACCCCTCGGTGGTAGCAACTAGGGCCACGATCAGGCAGTGAGGCCTTCACTGCTCTTCCTCTGACACTTCGGGTTCTGCATGCCCCAATCTCCTCGGACCCCCGGACTTCGAGCTGGAATAAGTTCCCCCTCCATCTTGGCCTCCCCGGACATACAGGGCCGTAACCTGAATAGGCCCTGTACATCCAGGATCATGGACCCGCCCCTGCTCCACCCACTCCCCGCCTCCAACACCCCCTCCCACCCCCATCCAGTGGTCCGCACACAAATCCTCTATATGTGCGAGAAGGACTGGATCTGTAATCGCGTCTGGGGTCTGTTCAGAGGTTCGACATCCATCCTGGATGTCCAGCCTCACTATTCATGGGTCAGAATGACCCCCATAGAGGATAATTATGTAAATTCTAGTGGACACACATTAGCATGTACGTATTTAGGGTCTACTTTATAAAATGAAACGTTTCTAATGGAGAAGAATGGGCTGGTGTGCTCTTGTGAAGGAAGTTTCCTGATACCAGTGTACGCCGAAGAGCAAACATTATTATATTACATGCTGTTGGCTGGATGATTCAAGCTAGGTGAACTGAACATTTTATAAAAAAAATTTTTTAGTATGTTGCAATGAGCAATAATTTTGTGAACTGTTTTGGATTTTGATTTGGAAACAGATGTTGATATTGCACATTGGTGTTGCTTAAAAAAGTATCTTGGAGTAAATGATGAAGTAACACGCTGAAGGCGTTTAGGGACACCTAGTGCAAATCGCACCAATAATGTCCTTTTACTGTGCCTAGAATATTGTTTTGATACCCCAGACACATCTTTATTCATTTAAGTCACAGTGTAGTGATAAATCTAGTACAAATAATCTTGAGAGAAGTGGTTGTGGCTCTGCTATATTATTTGAATAGTTTGTTTTTGTGCAGAATCAGTAAAGTCCTTTTTTCTTGATACTTATGAACTGGCAAAGATCAACAGTGTTTGGTGTAATAGTATTTATTATATATAAAAAGGCAATTCTTAGTACCAAGCAGCATATCTGACCAGACTGTAGAATATACCAGCTAATCTAATGCCTTGGAAAACACTATTTGATCATAAATATCACAAATACGTGTATACTTGGGTCCAATATAGAGGGCAGCAGTGGGAACAGATCCAAGGGGTTAGGTAAAAGACAAGGAGTGGGAAGGAGAATTGTCTGGGAATTTATCAGCCCATCTACTCAAGGTAATAGAGAGCCAGAAAGAAAACACATATTGCACTGGTCCAACTAACTCTTGTCTACTATTACTAACTACATTTTTCATGACTGATTCCACCTTGGTGAAATCTTTTCTTTCTGATAGCATGAAATAGGCAGTTTTGAATGGGATGAAATCTGTGCCTTTAGAGAGTTTGCCTCCCCTGGGCTCTGTCTTCTCTTCTTTGCTATTTAATCTGTTGGTCCCATAATCCCCATGGTTGAGCGATTTGGTATTATGTATCATGTTCACAGATGACGGTCAAGTGACTTATGTAGAGCAGGATCCATAGGATGCATTGTGAAAACTTGTTTGCATTGACTGATTGGCTTGAAATCAATAGGTTAATGTTGAATCTTAATAAGATGCAGTTACTACAGGTTAGTAGAGTCCAAAGGCTGCCATATATTAGAAGGATGTAGTTGAGAGCTAGTAAGATGGTCAAAGGTTTGGGAGCCTTTCTAGGTTCAGATTTCACCATAAAAAAGTAAATATCAGCAGTTGTTTGAATCTCATTGGTTAATTTGCATTGTTGCATTGAATGAGGTCATTCTTGAAGCAAGGGGACCTTGTGGTATAACTATGCAGCCTAGTCATGAGCCCAATGCAGTAGGTTATTCTAGTAGCCTTTATATGGTTGACATGGAAGGATAGACTAGATAGGCCATGTGGTCTTTTTCTCTTGTCGTGTTTCTCTGTATCTATATTGGCTTTCTGATGGCAAGCACTGCCGTGAAATGGGCTTCTCCATTGTTGAATCACATAACGTCAGTCTTGTACTCTTTGCATTGACCCCCAGTTCACTTTAGGCTCCAGTTTAAGCTTTCAAATCTGTTTTTTAGAGAACTTAATCAGGACAGTCCTAAATACCTTATGTACCAGGGTGGCGTCTTTGTTCATCCCAATTCTCACCTGTTCCAATATGGCTTCAGTGTACATGACAATGTACATTTGTGTAGTGTAGGCCAGGTTTATAGTCTTCTATTTGTAGTGAGCTGAAGATGTGACATTTTAATTTAGCTTTACGGGAAGGGTTGAACTATGGCTTTGGTTTCTCAGTTTGCTTTTATACAGAGAGTGGAGGGGAATGTGTTTTTAGTGCAGGGAGAAGGGGATAGATTGAATGCTTTTAATATTATTTTGTAACTCGGCTCAGGTGTTTAGAAAAAGCATGTCCTCAAGTAAAGTAAATAAAATGAAATCAGTTGCATGATCTGTTGAAACCAGTCTAAAATAGATCTGATTTCAGAGGAAGAATTTTGGCTTGCTTAGTTCAAGTCTCAGTAAACCGAGAGTGGTTTTAACTACCAGGGCAATGGCCCGAGATGAAAAAGCAATCTTTACCTCAGAAACTGTATTTGGAAATGACAAGTTTCAAGAGGTTTTGGAGAAAAGCGCAATCTGTGAATGGCTATAATGTCTGAGTGCTGTATGATTTCACTGCTAAAAACTACTATCTGTGTGGAGTGAGCAGACAGAATTCACTGCGTCCCGGGTTATGCATTGGGATTAGAATCCATCCACGAGGAAGAGCCAGAAAACTGGGTGTGAATCTATGAATAAGTTATGAGCCAAGAGGCGTCATTACCCCCAGGCAACAGAGCTGTTAAAACTCATCAGTCGAAAGAATTTTGTTGGGGTTCTTATACAGTGATATTATGAATGAACACAAGCAACAAACACGGCATAGTGACTTTGCTAGAGGAAGCGGCTCTATGTTTAGAGGTTCACACTCTTCATTTAGAAACAGATTGGCATCTCTGAATCCTAACGACTGCAGTTGGTGCTAGTACTAACAAAGACAAGTTTCAAACTTAAATATGGAAGCCAATGCTCTTGTTTAAAAAAATCGAAGCAATATAGCAGAGGTCTCATAAAGCAAACTAAGGGGCCCTTTTATAAAAGTGCAATGGGGTTTTGCAGCGAACGCACGTTTAGAGCAAAAACCACTGCACGGTATTTGCAACTGCTGTGTGCCAACTCCCAGGGGAGGGGGGTTCAGCATGTTTCCTGCACTTACCGCACTGAAGGTACCTTAACACGCCACAGCAGCATTGACAGTTACCATCGAGGTGGTGTTAGGTGAACCCATCCTAAGTGCAAGGGTTGCAGTCAGTGCACGGCATTTACCCCCATGCTAACTTGGCTCACAACACCCACTCTCCGCCCCAACCCACACCCTTACCACCCCAATGCGTGACTCATAGCATGAAAATTGACCCATGGTGTGTTGGCTCCATGCTTATGGTTACTGCAGGACTCAGTGCATGCTTAACGTGCAGCAAAATTCACGCTGAGTGCAGAGCGCACCTTAGTAAAAGGGCCCCTAAATGTTCATTGTTATTACCCAGAGTTAAGTAACTGAACCTTTGAGAAACAGGGTAACTCCCTTAGGATACTTGAGGGTAATTTTCTAACAGGACGCCTATATGAGACGTCCAGAAAGGCGCCTGTTTTAAAAGACAGTGTAGGCACTTTTGTGCCTTTTTAAAAAGAGACTCTGAGGTCCAGTTCCAGTAGCACACACTTACAGCTGCTCAGTAGGTGTAAATTTGTGTGTGTACTTGATACATGTACTCAGGTATTTTATAAAATACATGTGCTCATCACAATTCTGCCTCTGTACCACCCAAACTACTCTCCCGGAAATGCGTACAGGCAGATCGCACGAGACTAGGCACATGCATATGTGGTCTGCAATTTTCTGAAAGCCTTTTTTCTGCATGTAAAACAGGCTTTACACTGGGAAATAGCTTTATGAAGCAGGACTTAGCAGTTCCTGTTCCTTAGCTGTCACTGCCCTGCAGATTCTAAAGGCCTTCCATTGATTTGCTGGGTTGAATAGTCCGGCTCTGCTCACCAATGAGTTACGGTCATAAGTATAGCAGTAAAGTTTGGATTTAAAAATTTCTAGATCTGAACTCAAGGCAATTTCTCCACACAAGTTATTTGCCTGCTCAATGGGCTCATAGTCTAAATTGTACTGGAAGCAATGAAGGCTGAAATGACTTACCCTGATTAAAAGGAGTGGAAGGGGGGGGGGTCTCCTGTGACTGGCCCCCTGATTCTCAACCCTCTGCTTGAAATGCTAAGTCACTCTTCCACTTTCTTTCACCATTTTTAATGAGACTACTACAGCCCACCATGTTGTTAAGCTTATCTTGGCCAAATATTGTTAAACCTAGTTATCATAACGTGCTTTCTGGAGGGTCAAGAATTTTGAGTCAAAAAGAAGATACTGAGGTCTTGGGAAGGGGAATATTTGTAACCGTTTAGTTCTTTTTTTTTAAAAGAAAAATAAGAAAATATTAGCAATAGAAATGTGTAACTATCTTCAAAATAAGTGTGTCAAACAATTTGGGCAATTCTGGACTTGTTGAATTAATCTGATGAGATTTTTTAAAAGTATACTCAACACATTTACATTCAATTTTCACACATCTTCCATCTGAATTGGTCAAATTACTGCACCAGCTTCTCAGCAGGGCGGGTGGAGACCAAAACAGTGATAGTACTGAAGAAACCATGTGGTAAGCACAAAGAAGTCCTAGAAGCAAGGTCAAGAGGGTCAAACCCTCAATGTCCTCTCATGCTACATCAGAATAGGCTGACTAAACAATTCTTGTGGTCCTTATATACTATCATATTCTAGGCTTCTATGCAGTTTTCAAACATCCAAATTTTACTTTTCAAAATGTTTTTGAATTTTCTAAATGTTTTCCAAAATTTCCCAAAATCTCCTGTTAAGAATCCGATGGGAATTTCTGCTGGATATAGGGAAGCCAAGAAATCTCATTGAACTCTAACCAGGTTGAAATTCACCAAGTTGAAGGTTGACTTCAAATTATTCCCATGTCTCTAATTAGCAACCTAGGGGCTAGTGCTGGGCCCACTACTTTTTGACATAGTTATAAATGACCTGCCCTCACTTGGTTTGCAGCTTGTCGTGCTGTGAGGGCTTGTGTGCATCAGTGATGCTGAGAGCTAAACTATCGGTAGTTTAACTACTGGCAGGGTCTCCCAAGATGGACAGGTCTCAGCTGAGATGCCAGACCAAGACAAACCACCCATCTGGGCAGCAGCAGAATGGGATAGTGTTGATGGTGGAGGATCACATTTCTGTGACAACGGCAACAACACCAAACTTAAACTGCGCGGAAGAAAGGCCCGGCAATCTACTTCTGTATCTTGCCATGAAAACCCAATGGATAGTTACAACAAAACAAATTGTGCTGTAGTGCTGGAAGATGAGACCCCCAGGTTGGAAGGCACTCAACTAGCTACTGGGGAAGAGCTGAAGACTTTTCAGAGTAAAGCCAGCATTTATGATGTGGTTGGATCAAAGCCCTCGGGACGTCTGACTGCTGATGTAGCTGCGCATGAAATGAGAGTCAGAAGCTGTAAAGATGTCTTACACATTGGAACATGGAACGTACGAAGCATGAACCAAGGGAAGTTGGAGGTGGTCAAGAATGAAATGGAACGTGTACAACTTGATCTGTTGGGTGTCAGCGAACTGAAATTGACTGGCATCGGGCACTTTGCATCAAATGATCACATGGTCTACTATGCTGGAAATGAAAGACAAAGAAGAAATGGTGTTGCATTTATAATAAAGAAGAAACTTGCAAGAACTGTAATGAAATACAATGCAGTCAGCGAACGCTTAATCTCTATTCGTCTACGAGGAATGCCTATCAACACAACTATAATTCAAGTATATGCCCCAACAACAGCTGCAGAAAAGAATGAAATTGAAGAGTTCTATGAACAAGTACAAGCTGAAATTGACAGAACATGCAAACAGGATATCCTGATAGTCATGGGTGATTGGAACGCAAAGGTTGGCAACAAAGAAGAAGACAAAGTAGTTGGAAAACATGGACTTGGCAACAGAAATGAAGCTGGAGAAAGACTGATAGAATTCTGCAAGACCAACGATCTATTCATCTCGAACACCTTCTTCCAGCAACACAAGCGGCGACTGTACACATGGACTTCACCCAATGGATTGTATAAAAATCAAATTGACTACATCTGTGGAAGTCAACGATGGAAAAGCTCTATAACATCAACAAAGACAAAACCTGGAGCTGACTGTGGTACAGATAATCAACTACTAGTATGCAAACTCAAGCTAAAGCTGAAAAAGAGCAAACCACTCATGAATGCAGCAAAATATGACCTTGAGAATATACCACTGGAATTTAAAGACTGCCTGCAAAATCGATTTGCTGCTTTAGATACAAATGATAGAGTTCCAGAAGAGTTATGGAATGACATCAAGAAGGTTGTGTTGGAAGAAAGCGAGAAGTCTCTACAAAAGGTAAAAAAGAAAAAACGGCCAAAATGGATGACGGAAGAAACTCTGAAAATTGCCCAGAAACGCAGAGAAGCTAAAGCCAGAGGAGAAAGAAAGACAATCACAGAACTCAACAGAGATTTCCAACGTGCAGCAAGACAGGACAAGGAAAAGTACTACAATGACGCATGCAAGGAAATAGAAGCAGAAACTATTAGAGGAAGAACAAGATCAGCTTTCCTAAAGCTACGAGAGTTAAAGAAAAAGTTCCAGCCTCGAACTGGAATGTTACAAGATGCTCAAGGTTCTATGTTGAATGATGCTGAGAAGATCAAGAGAAGATGGAAGGAATATACAGAGTTTTTATATGATAAAGATCAAGTGGACCAACAGCCGTTTCAACCTGTACCTTATGATCTGGAACCATTGGTGATGAAAGAAGAAGTTAAAGCAGCATTGAAAGCCTTATCCAAGAACAAAGCACCAGGCATTGATTGCATTCCCATAGAAGTATTACAGCAATCTGATGCAGCTGTTACCGTACTTACAAGGCTCTGCCAAGAATTATGGAAGACAGCATCATGGCCAACTGACTGGAAAAGATCTGTGTTTATACCAGTACTAAAGAAAGCTGATCCAACTGACTGTGGAAATTATTGCACAATCGCTCTGATCCCACATGCCAGCAAAATTCTACTGAAGATTATTCAAAAGAGACTACAATCATACCTGGAACAAGAACTACCTGAACTGCAAGCAGGGTTCAGAAAAGGGCGAGGAACGAGAGACATCATTGCGGATGTGAGATGGATCCTTGAAAAGACTAAAGAATACCAAAAGGATATCTATTTGTGCTTTATCGACTATAGCAAAGCTTTTGACTGTGTAAACCATGAGAAACTCTGGGCCACATTAAGAAGCATGGGTATACCAGAACACCTGATCGTTCTCTTGCTCAATCTGTACATTGATCAAGAAGCAACAGTTCGAACGGAACAAGGAGAAACAGAATGGTTTAAAATAAGCAAAGTTGTAAGACAAGGCTGCATACTTTCCCCCTACCTGTTTAATTTATATGCAGAACAAATCATCAGAGAAGCAGGATTGTATGAAGACAACAGAGGTGTGAAGATTGGTGGAAGACTCATCAACAACCTTCGCTATGCTGATGATACCACATTACTGGCGGAAAGTGAAGATGATCTGAAACATTTGCTTCTCACAATCAAAGAACATAGTCTCAAAATGGGACTGCACCTTAATGTAAAGAAGACAAAGATCATGACAACTGGCATAATCAACAGGTTCATCGTCGAAGGAGAAGAAATTGAAATCGTGAATAACTTTAACCTACTTGGATCAACTATCAACAAAGAAGCAACAAGCAGTCAAGAAATCAGACAACGCATTGCTCTTGGCAGAATGGCTATGAAAGACCTAGATAAGATTCTCAAGAGCAGAGATGTCTCTCTCCATACAAAGATTCAACTTGTTCAAGCCATGGTATTTTCAATAACATCATATGGATGTGAAAGCTGGACAGTGAAAAAGATAGACAGGAAGAAAATTGATGCCTTTGAATTATGGTGCTGGCGGCGAATACTGTGTATACCATGGACTGCCCGAAGAACAAACCAGTCGGTTCTAGAGGAGATCAAACCTAAGCTTTCTTTAGAAGCTCAGATGACAAGACTTCGACTTTCATACTTTGGACACATCATGCGGAGAGAGAGATCGTTAGAGAAAGACATCATGCTTGGCAAGATAGAAGGTCATCGCAAAAGAGGAAGGCCAGCAATGAGATGGATCGATACAATAACAGCAGCTACGGGTACCAGTCTGTCAACAATGAGCCGCCTGACTGAAGATCGAACACAATTTAGGATAGCTATCCAGAGGGTCGCCATGAGTCGACTCCGACTCGACGGCACTTAACAACAACATAAATGACCTGCAAATAGAAACAATGAGTGAGGTGATCAAATTTGCAGATGACACAAAATTATTCAAAGTTGTTAAATCACAAGAAAATTGTGAAAAATTGCAAGAGGACCTTGAGAAATTGGGAGAGCGGACATCCAAATGGCAGATGAAATTTAATGTGGACAAGTACAACATTATGCATTTAGAGGAGAACAACCCAAACTATGGCTACATGATGCAAAGTTCCACATTAGGAGCTAACAACCAGGAAAAGGATGTAGGTGTCCTCATAGATAATACATTGACTTCTGCTTAGTGTTCACCAGTGGTCAAGAAAACTAACAGAATCCTAGGAATTTTAAGGAAAGAAATGGAGACTAAAACCAAGGATATCATAGTGCATCTGTATTGCTCCATGGTGCTGCTGTGCATTGCTTATCGTGTGCAGTTCTGGTCGCTGCATCCCAAAAAAAAAGATATAGTGGAACTGGAAAGGTACAGAGAAGGACAATCAAAATAATAAAAGGGATTGAAAGATACCCCTATGAGGAAAGGCTTAAACGGTTAGGGCCCTTCAGCGTGGAGAAGAGATGGCAGAGGAGTAGATCGACAGAAGTCTGTCAAATAATGTGTGGAGTAGAATGAGTAAACGTGAATTAGTTGTTTATTTCTTCAGAAAATTTAAAGAATAAGGGACATGCAATGAAGCTAATTAATCTCTGGAATTCTTTGCTAGAAAATGTAGTAAAAGCTGTGAGTGTGGTTGGGTTAAAAAAGGTTTCAGCAAGTTCCTGGAGGAAAAGTCAATAAACTATTATTAAAGTGGGCAGTATGGAATCTATTTATCTTCTGGGACCCTGCCAGATACTTGTGGCCTAGATTGAAAAAGGGATACTGAACGTGATGGACAATTGATCTGACCCAGTGTGGCATTTTCAGCGGTGGTGACCAGACCTGCCAAAGTGGCTGGCCATCACTGCTTTAGTTAAACCCAGATGTTCAGTGGCATTGCATTATCCAGTGACCAGCACTGAATATCCGGTTTTGCTGGATTGCTGTTTGCAATACAGTTAGCGGCGATATTCAGCCTTTCACTTCTCCTAACTTTATGCGGTTTAGATAACCGGCTAGTGACTGAATATGACTGCTAATCAGCTAGCTAGCGGCACTGTCCCTACTCTGCTCCCAGAAAGCTCTGCTGCTGTCAGTAGCTCTGGGAGTGTTTAAATCACTTGGGGCAGATATTCTGCAGCAATATTGCCACTGAATAAAACCTTGGTGTGACCACGCCTTGAATATTGTGTGTAATTCTGGTTGCAGTATCTTAAAAAGCTTATAGTAGACTTGTAAAAGGTACAGAGAAGATCCACCAAAATGGTAATAGGGATGGAAGGATACCCCTATAAGGAGAGGCTTAAAAGGTTGGGGCTCTTCAACTTGGAAAAGAGACGACTGAGGGGAGATATGATAGAGGTCTATAAATTAATGAATGGAGTGGAATGGGTAAACGTAGATCGGTTGTTTACTCCTTCAAAAAGTAGAAAGACTAGGCAGGGTTGGTGCTAAGGTTTCTGGTGCCCCTGCAACCTATAGAGCAGTGTCCCCCTTCCTCATTACTCTTGGTTGTGGTTGCCCTCCACCCCCTTTTTTCCAAAAAATCTTTGTGAACTCTTTTCATATGCTAATATTTCTCCTTCAGACTGAATGTTGTAAGAAAACTACATTGAAGGGGCAAATGCAAAGCTGGAATACAAATAAATACGGAGCAGTAAATATTTAGTATGTATGAACAGGCTGATAGTCTGTTTAATTTGATAAGCAAAAAAAATATATTTATTTATTTAAGCAATAAAAAATGAGGTTCTACAAAGGTTACAGCCAATGTTCCTGCTAAGCTGTGTTGATTCCTCCACCGGCATTCCTGGGTGGGTGCAAAGTGATCGCGAAAGTGATTGTGCTTAGGATCGCACAGCATTGGCAGACACAAGAAAAAGACGGATCCAGTTAATGCTGTAATATGTGTTCCTTCTCCGAAGCAATCATGTGATTATTTTGGCCTTGAGTTTTCCATAGGCCCTGTCCCACTTTTCTGCCCCCTCACAAAACTTGGGATGTTTCTCATTTGTCCCCTTTTTTCAGCCACATGTCTTATGCCCATCATCTCTCAAAGTCTCCACTTGGCAAAGATCTGCTCTCTTCCTCCTCCCTATTGTAGGCAAAACCAAGTATTCATTGAGAAACTATTCTGGGTTTTCCTCTCACTCCTAGAAGATAGCACAAACATTTTTTAGAAGGCTTTACTTCTGTTGATAGCATCTGTCTAATATTTACTCTGCAGATGAGTCTCAGTCAGGAAGGACAGGAATCTGAAAGCAATATTGAATACATCAATTTATTAATTTATTCACCATAAAATGATTTATTCCCCATTGTTCTTCAGATTCCTCTTTCCTTGCTGCGACTCATCTGCAGAATAAATATTAGACATATGTCATCAACAGAAATGAGGCCTTCTAAAAATGTCAAAGAACAGCCAAGTAGAAAAGCCTAAAAAGCAAAGGTGTTATTTAAATAAAAGAAACCATATCAAGCAAAAGATGTCGCAACCATCACTTACACAAAAGGGGCGCTTTAGGTGTGTATATGTGTGTGTGTGATGTGGAGGTGGGATGCCTGTGTTGTGATACTACTTCGACTGCTATGACTTATTATTTATGTAGTCTACAAGGCGAACACAGCGCTATACAGAGACATGTAGGAGACAGTTCCTTCTCCTAAGAGCTTACAGTCTAGACAAGATAGACAACACATCTGGGGACTAGGATATATCTAGAGGAATGGTAAGGAAACACATAGGAGGTAAACAAGAGACTAGGGGGGGGGGAGGGGCAGGATCCAAAGGCAGTCTCAAAGAAGTGAGTTTTTATCCTGGATTTGAACAAGGCCACAGAGGGAGTCTGACGTATCATAGTGTGATGCGGAGGTGGGATGCCTGGGTATGTGCGTGTGTATGTAATGTGGAGCTGGGGTGTGTATCTGTTGTGCCGAGTTGGGGAGCCTAAGTGTGTGGTGTGTTCTGGGGGGAGGCGAATGCACCTTTCAGCAACAACTTGTACTCTTCCCTCTCCCCTCCAACTCCTCTCCTGCTGACTCCCTTGCAGATTGTCCCCAGTTCACCAAACTCCCTAACACTCCCATCCCCTGTCCTAAAATCCCACCCCCAGGGCCAGGCCAACCAGTAGGCAAACTAAGGTAGGAACCTCTGGCGGGTAGCAAAAGCAGGCCATTCAAAGCTAAATAATAGAGGGGGTGTAAAGCTTGAGCTTCGCCTAGGGCTCCAACACTTTGGACCAACTCTGGGGCCAGCCCTACCCACCCCCATCCTACCTTTTTATAAGCCTACTGCCTCTTTACATTTTCCCTGACTTATCTACCTCAGTTCCTCCTGACTCCTTCCCACACACATAAAATCTTTTCATTGCTGCAGAGATTGCCAGCCATCCCCTTCCTACTGCCCAAGGGAATCCGATCTCCCACGGACAGACACAAGATTTCTCACAGCTCCTGCCTACAGGAGATTGGGTCCCTGCGGGCAGACAGCTACAGTGATGCCACACCAGTGTTCTTCTGTTGAGTAAGTGGCTGCTTTACTACTTTGATTTAAATGGCAGATGATTGGCCCATTGGTCCCCCTACCATCGGCACCCCCCATACTTACCATGTAGCGTTGGCCCTGAGACTAGGGGACATGCAATGGAACTACATTGTGGCACATTTAAAACTAATTGGAGAAAATATTTTTTCATGCAGCATGTAATCAAACTCTGGAATTTGTTACCAGAGGATGTAGTAAAAGCTGTTAATGTAGCTGGGTTCAAAGCAGGTTTGGACAAGTTCCTGGAGGAAAAGTCCATAAACCATTATTAAAGAGGACTGGGGAAATACACTGCTTACCCTGGGACAAGGGGTAAGCAGTGGATTACACCGCAAACCACATAAATCTCTTCGAATATGCCCCTTATGTTCTTTGTTGGTTGTTAGCCCACTGCTCTAACCACTAGGCTATGCCTCCACTTGCCCCCCTGTGCTCTTATGTTCTTACTTGCTGCACTATAACTACAGAAACACAAATGACTTTCTTCAGTAATAAATCCATCATAGGGCTGCATCTTCACCTGAATAAACCTTTTTATTTCTGAGGTCTGAATCATCATCTTAGATGCCAGCCTTTTGTCTTTTGTCTCACCAATTACCGAGACCTCACAAATCTCCTCTGTCTGAAACCATAAGAACACATGACCAGCCTGTAAATTGTATATATTGTTATTGTATATAGTTACCCTGTTAGCCAAGTTGATTCTCCTGTTCATATGTAAACACAAAGTACTATTGGAAATGTGTATGTTCGTTGTTTATTGTAAACCGCACTGATGCTGAATAGCGCGGTATAGAAGAGACTTTAAATAAATAAATAAATAAATAAATATTTTATCTTGCGTTTGATCAGTTTAGATCTTTATCTCCCTCACTGTTTATTTCCTGTCTCTTCTTCTCCAGTGCCAACAATATGCCGAAGCAAGTTGAAGTACGAATGCATGAAAGTCATTTAACATCTACAGAATTGCGACCACAATCCCATTTCTTGAGGTTATGGGACAAAGTCAGGGGCAATCTGCTATTGTCACTCACAGTGGCTGGTAAGAGTTTGTGTGAGGGTGTATATCTGCTAGTATGTTCGTGTTGAATCGAAACTCCTACAATAGGCAGAATTTACTTCAATTTCCCACCATTTCAATAGAGTTCCATATGTAATTGTTCTTGCTTTCACAAAGCATATTGCTTGCATATAGTAACTGATATTTGATAAGCACCCTCTGCTGGCTGGAGGTCAGACTGCAGTGGAGACTTCTGCACTAGGCTTTTTAGTTCATGAGTTGCTTCATGAATATAGATTAAAATGATGATATTCGGTTTCAGACAATAGGGACAAAATACGGCAGCATTTCATCTTGCCATTTTATGGACAAACAGGCATTTTATTAAATTTTGATTAACAACTGGGTTTTCTCAGATAATTATTTAAAATGAAGCATATTTGGAAACTATTTGGATAATGCTCCAAATTTATATGTTAGGATGCAAATATTGACCCGGGTGCACAAGACTTAAGAACATTGCATAAACATAAGGGGAATACCTGACATGTCGAAAATCCATCCAACCACAAATATCAACCTTACCGAAGTTGGGGTGTCCTATAATTGAGGGTCTTGTGCTCAAATTGCCTTTCTCCTTAAAACTTTGACTTTGCAAGCACAGGATTAAAATCCCTCAGGATATGCGAAACTGGCAACCAGCCGATGATGTGATTAAAGCTATTTACTGGCCGGTGTTCCTTTCTAGAGAATTCCACTGGAGTTTTCACCAAGTTGAAGATATTCCTCTTAATCCCTCCTAAAAAAAGGGAAGGCCAAAAGTAGCACTTTTTATATCCCCCGCATAACTCTGATCGACTAAGACCATCCATGTGTAAATCGGACCCTGTCTAAAATGGCCATTTAGTCATCGATGTGATTTCCACAAGAAAAGCCCTGGAAAATGCAAATAAGGCTTCTAAAATAAACCCCAAAATGATTTGTATGAAATCTGGTGTCATAAGGTTCTATTTTGAAAGTAAGCAAAATGTGACAGAATTAAATTAAAAAAAAAAATTCTTGAAACATAACTTGCAAGTCACAACTCTTAGTTGGTAGAACTACTTGCAAAGTACAATTGGATATAGCAAACCGCTGTCTAATAAGTAGTTTCTTGAGCTTCTCAGTTCATTCATAAGGCTGTTTTAGGAGCCAAGCAGTTAGAACCTGTAGACCCAAGTTTTAGTCATACTTCTGAACTCAGTGTGCAACCTTAAGCTAGAAAGTTCTCCAGCTTACTGCACGAACTCTTTCTCTACTTCAGGGCATAACGTGTATCTTTGTAAAATAGTCCAAAACAGAATTAATAGATAATTTATTACCATGCATTTGCATAGTACTCTGTTCAAAGCACTGTGTAATTAAATAATCAATATACATAAGAGGAGGAGGTAGAACCTATTTCCTAAGACTATAATTGTAGCACCAAGATTTTTTACATTTCTTTATACAGTGCATTGTGAAACTGCTTTCAGATCAGTTGAAAGCTACAAAATATATTGCATTCAACCATCTTGGAATATATTGAAAAGATGGTTCAAAGTCACCGTTGATTAAAGTAATTGATCACCATGTTGATCCACTTAGCTATGTGGAAGCTGTAGGCAAGAGCTTTCAGTTAGGTTGACTTGGTACATTTGTGACTTGATTTTGGGAGTTATCCTTCCTTTGCAGGTCAGTGGAACCTCGTATTACTTACTTTTCTAAACCAAAGCTCAAGGTACTTTCAGATCCAGGAGGTATTTCTCTGTCCCCACAATCTAAGTTTAGACCTGTGCAGTGAAGGTGAAGACAGTCACTAGGCATGTCCCTGGAAGAAGTGAGGTTTGGTCTCCCTGGTTTTCGACATGTTGCTCTAATCACAAGGCTATGCTTTCCTGCCAAATAAAAAGCTTTTTACCTACAGCTCTTGTTTCCACACTGGATATGAAATTCGTTTCCGCTTTCCTCAGGTGTTATCTTGGGAGCAGTTTGTGGGAGCCTCCTTCGTTTTGCTGCCCCTATCCATCCTGACATCGTCATGGTGATAGGATTCCCCGGGGATATCCTCATGAGAATGCTGAAGATGTTGATTCTACCATTAATCATCTCCAGTTTAATCACAGGTAAAATATTAGCACGGGGCCATGTCCTTATGAATCACCTTGGATTCCCTTCGCTCTCCGGACATCTTGCCAAGCAAGGATTTAATTAAAAACTGAAATCCGAGAACAAAATAGAAATCATGACTGGATCGAAGCAGAGAAAGAGACACTGCACATTTGGGCTCGCAGGACTGGAAACATCTGCCTTTGTGTAAGCTTCATTTCAGAAGTATGCAAGGGTCCAGGGAGGTGTCATTTCATGGAGTATAGAGAGCACAATGTTTTTATCAGAAGCTTTCCATGGAGGTGCTATGATCCACCGCTCAGCATTATGCTGTACAAGTCAAGAGACTGATAGAGATATGAGATCAAATTCTGCCCTGCCGCTGTCTAGACCTTATTCATCAAGTGTTTCTCGATTAGTAAAAGACAATGAATTGGGATCTCTGTGTGATCTTGGGCAGGTTCCTTTATCTCTCAGCACCTTGGAGGTAATACACTGTCATTTGACAGAAATCACCTTGTTCATTCTTCCCTGGGTCCTTTGTGAATTTCAAAGTTTACAGAAGTGAGCAGCTGCTCCTTATAGACTTTGCAGTTCTAGATGATTAAAGGGCAGTTTTATAAGTGCACCCGTAGGGAGTTATTCCAAACCATGAATAGTGGGGATGGACGTCCCAATGGCTGCAGGCCCCCAAGTAACTTCCCCACTAGTTGTGCAGGGAAGTTAGTTGGGAGTGGAGAAGAGGCAGCCCGGGGGCAGAGAGTGGGTGGGCGATGGGCGTACAGGGCTGATTCTAATGTTGACCCTGTATATCCAGGGCCGGCAAATTGGCCGGGAAGGTTACTTCACCCCCAGGGTAGAATAACCCCCCTGGACATTTTTTTTTTTGCTGATTCGAAGGGACTGGGGGGGGGGGGGACAAAGTTAATCCCCTGCAGTCGGACTCTGGCCTTAGGAGGCCGGATTAGGGATCGGGCTGTGGGGAAATAACTTTTTGGGAAGCGGCCGGCATCGCGGCTTTTAAATGGAGCCACGGTGTCATGGCAATAGGATGCTATGGCACCACAGCTCCATTTAAAAGCCCTGGCTGAGTTAGCTGGGCAGTGCCTGTACGTGCAGGCCGGGACTGAATTGCAGTCCTGGCCTGCACGTACAATGCTGTTTGCAATTCTAATCCCGCGGGGCTGGATGTGCCCTGCGGGATCAGAATCGCGATCTCCTTTGTGCGTCCGGGTCAGCCCGGATGCACAAAGGAGATCTATGTCTTCAATGGAATTGGGCCCATAGGAAATAAGTGCATGCACTTTGCCAGATTTATTTTGAAAATTACCCCAGGAAAATAATTCACTTCCATTTACACCTGCTACTTGAGATGCACGGTTTTTACTGTTAAGATATGTGCATATGTTTACATTTTCAAAAGTATGGGCAGAAGCGTAAAGTTCTCCCTAATCCCTGCACTTGGATACAGCTCCTCAAACTTCCTTGTACACCTGCTGTACACCTGTACACTTACCTACATATCAGGCAGGTAATTTTGTAACAAGGCTGGAAGTGCCTTTGAAAATAGCCATCCCTGTGAATTAGCAGAACCTCACCCCTTCCTCCCCCCCTTTCTCCTGCAGGTTTGTCTGGACTGGATGCTAAAGCCAGTGGCCGACTGGGTACAAGAGCTATGGTTTACTACATGGCTACGACGATTATTGCTGCGGTCTTAGGGGTCATTTTAGTTCTGAGTATTCATCCAGGAAACCCCAAACTCCGAGAGCAGTTGGGAGAGGGTCAGAAGAATGATGAAGTGTCCAGTCTCGATGCTTTCCTGGATCTCATTCGAAACCTCTTTCCTGAAAACCTGGTCCAAGCCTGTTTCCAGCAGGTAATCCATTTTATTTCCCAATGACTTTTTAATTTTCGAGGGGGGTAAGAGTTCCTTCTTTATATACTTTTCTTATTTTTCTTTTGAAACAGCAAATTTAGCGCTCATAAATGATACCAGATTGACAAGCCTAGAAACTTAAGTCTACCAAAGGGTCTCAAAGCTGTTCTGGAGGGGCTATCTCTTGAGGTGAGAGATCTCCATGCCCACCCAATGCTTAGCTTTTCATCTGTGACTATCACTAAGAGTGCCAAATGGTGCCTGCTAAATGTGAATAACATTTTCTACTAAGAACTAGGTTGAAATCATTACTTGGTTTGGCAAAAGTCAAACTTCCATTGAAATGTACCAATAATCCTGGGACAGAATCAAACCAGTGACGGAGAGGTAAAATGGCTTGGTCTCAGTGTTTATCCATCAAGAGACCAGTCACCCCAGCTCCCTTCTTCTATTCTATCCTGGATAATAACTTTGTCATTTGTTTGTGAATGTCATCACCCCCCCGGAGAGTGCAAAGTTGGTTAGTAAAAGGGGAGCGTGCAGGGCTGGGGGAAGGGAAGGGAAGAGTGCAGAAGGGAGGGTATTGAAGGGTAGGATGGGAAACCCCCATGACACACACAGACATTCACGTACCTCCCAATGTTTATTTATTTTATTTATTTATTTAAAAGTATTTGTATCCCGCTTTATCCTTGAATCAAAGCAGATTTCACGGCAAACCAATCAGGTAGGGTAGTGCGGGGGTGTCGGCATGCAGTGGTTGTGAAGGTAGTGTTCGTGAGTGTGTGGATAGGTAAATCTTGATTTGGGGTGCAATATATACAGGTTAAGCTATCTACATTGGGCTATATACATTTTATTGGGAGTAATAGGATGCTTTTACGTTGTGGATGTCATGTCTTGTGGGGTTTTTAGGGTGGATTGGTGATCTTCATTGAATTGTTCAATGAATAGGGTGGTTTTAAGTAGCTTACAGAATTCTTTTATATCTGTATGTATGTTTGTGACGATGGTTGTATTTGACTCTATTTGGTAGGTCTCTTGCTGTGAGATTTGTAGTACGCAGATGTGTATAAAGGTCGGTATATGGTAGGGAAGTATGATTTATTTATTTATGCTTTTCTTCTATACCGCTTTTTCCAAAGATCAAAGGCGGTTTACATTTAACATATAATGAACATGGTTTTACATGGAACAGTGTTTTTCATAACTATGTACATTTAACTTTTCATGATATGCATATAGGGGGGAGCTTGTAAGGTTGTAAAGTAGTTGGTGTAGTCAAATGCATCTGTTTGGTAAGAGCATAGGGTAAGAATTAGTATACAAGCATACATTTTTAGGACAAGTGTTCTTTTATGCTTTTGCTGTCCATGTAGGCAGTACTTGTGTGCAGGAAGAGTGTGTTGGGGTTGATGTTCCATGTTAGTGTCCTCCATGTGACCTCACACACAGGTGCGCACACATATACACACATCTGATTGCTCGATACGGACACATGTAAACACCCTTCTGCCAGCCCTCATGAAAAACACATATACATACTTTACACATAAACACACAGGTGCACCCTGATACCTCTATGACAAACACATACATGCACCTGCAATATCCCATGACACACTGACATACACTCACACATCCCCTGACACATCCCTTCCCACACACTCAAAGCAACACTGATAACGCCCTTGACACATAGGCAAAGGCATCCTCAACACCCAAAGACAGACACACACACTCCCAACACTCCCATGATACACACAAACACACACACACACCAATACCTCCTCATGACATACACACATATTAGCTGCTTCTGAATTAGAAACATAGAAACATGACGGCAGAAAAAGACCATTGGCCTATCTAGTCCACCCTTCTATATAACCCACTATAGTCCCTTTTGTGGGGAAATTGTCTTGAGTTCAGATCAGAGATCTTCTGTGTTTGTCCCATGCTTTCTTGAATTCAGATACTGTCTTTGTCTCTACTACCTCCACTAGGAGACTATTCCATGCATCTACCACTCTTTCTGTAAAGGAAGATTTCTGCATATTACTCCTGAGTCCATCCCCTTTCACCCTCATCCTATGTCCCCTCATTGCAGAGCTTACTTTCAATTGAAAGAGGCTCTCTCTGCATTTATGCCACAGAGGTATTAAAAGTGTCAATCATATCGTCTTTATCCCACCTTTTCTCTAAATTATACATATTGAGATCTTTAGATCTGTCTCAATATGATTTATAACGAAGACCACTAACTGTTTTGGTAGCCACCCTCTGCACAGATTCCATCCTGTTTGTATCCTTTTGAAGCCATGGTCTCCAGCAATACTCCAAATGAGGTCTCACCAAAGACATATACAGAGGCACTATCACCTCCTTTTTCCTGCTGGCCATTCCTCTCCCTATGCACCCAAGCATCCTTCTGGCTTTCGCTGTTGCCTTTTCTACCCTTTTAGCCACTTTAAGATCACCAGAAACCATTATGCCCTGGTCCTGTTCTTCTTTAATGGATAGAAGTATCTCACCTCCTATAATGTCCCACTCCTTTGGATTTTTGCAGCCCAAATGCATGACCCTGCATTTTTTAGAGTTACATTTCAGCTGCCAAATTCTTGACCATTTTTCGAGCTTAGCAAGATCCATCCTCATGTTATCTACTTCTTCTTGGTATCATCTGCAAAGAGGCAAACCTTACCCAACAGCCCCTTTGAAATACCACTAACAAAAATGTTAAAAGAATCGGACCAAGGGTAGATCCCTGTGGCACACCACTGGTAACATCCTTCTCCTCAGAGTGAGCTCCATTTACCTGTACCTTTTGTCGCTTCCCACTCAACCAATTTCTAACCCACTCAAAAACTTTAGTATCTATCCCTAGGGTGCTCAATTTATTTATAAGTTGCCTATGCAGAACAGTGTCAAAGGCTTTACTGAAATCTAACTACACTACATCTAGGACTACTACTATTACTACTACTGATCATTTGTATAGCGCTACAAGGCTTATGCAGTGCTGTACAGACACATTTAAAAGATGGTTCCAGAGCTTACAATCTAGTCAAGACAAGCAACACAACAGCCGAGGACAAGGATATATCTAGGGGAATGATAACGAAACACATAGGAGACTAAGCAGATCAGGTTCCAAAAGTGGCTTTGAAGAGGTGAGTTTTCAGCCTGGATTTGAAAAGGGCCAGAGATGAAGCCTGACGTACAGACTCAGGTAGTTTGTTCCAGGCATAAGGAGCAGCAAGGTGGAAGGATTGAAGTCTGGAGTTGGCAGTAGAAGAGAAGGGCACAGATAGAAGAGAACTGCTCTCCTTTGGTCCAACTCTTTGGTAACCCAGTCAAAGAAATCAATCAGATTTGTCTAACAAGACCTGCCTCTAGTAAACCCATGCTGCTTTGGATCCTGCGATCCATTGGACTCCAGAAATCTTACTATCCTCTATTTTAGCAGCGTTTCCATTAATTTACTCACCACAGAGGTCAGACCAACTGGCCTGTAGTTTTCAACCTCATCTTTACTTTCGCTTTTGTGCAAAGGGACAACATGTGCCTTTCTTCTGTCCTTTGGGACCACTCCCAACTCTAAAGAAGCATTGAAAAGGTCAGACGGTGGAGCCACAAGAATGTCCCCAAGTTACTTCAGTACTCTCAGATGTATCCCATGCAGCCCCTTCGCTTTGTCTACTTTTAGTTTAGCTGGTTCCTCACGAACAGTTTCCAAAATTCATTCAAAATATTCTTCACTTCTGATCCTATTTGTGGGTATTTTCTGAGATCCAGCTCCTGGCCCTTCATCTGTGAACACAGAACAGAAATAGTTGTTAAGCAATTCTGCTCTATTCTTATCAGATTTTACATATTCCTCCTCTTCACCTTGAGTCTCACAATACCATTTTTGCACTTCCTCCTCTCGCTAACATAGCTGTAGAAATGTCTTGTCCCCTCATTTTATTGCCTTGACTATTTCTTCTTCTTTTTGTATCATTTCTTTCCTGACTACTTTCCTAGCTTCTCTAAGTTTTTCCAGTATTGATGCTTGTCTTCTTCTTTCTGTGATCTCTTGTATTGTATGAAGGCCACTCTCTTTTTCTTCAGCTTTTTGGCTACTTCTTTTAAGAACCGTAGTGGCCTCCTTTTTCCTTTTACATTTAGGTTATTACCTTTAAAATATCCTCTTTCAGTTTTGCCCGTTGCTTTTCTACATCCCTCAGTGGTTCCCATCCCACTAATGACTCCTTGAGGTATTGTCCTATCTTAGCAAAGTTAGTTTTCCTAAAGTCTAAGACCCTCAATTTTGAATGGACTTTATCAGTCCTAGTTCTAATACTGAACCTCAGCATCTGGTGATCACTGGATGCAAGATGATCTCCCATTTTAATGTCAGAAACACTTTCCCCATTGATAAGCACCAGGTCTAGTATGGCCCCTCACATGTAGAGCCATAGATATTTGATAGGATTGGATTTTCCAAAGTATTATCACAGGCTGGACTGGATTTGCATCTCAATTTGATATTGCTGGTCAGGTAACATAAGGTACTGCTAACACAGTGGATGCCATTTTTTTCTGATATTTGGAGGGTTGGTATTAAATTCTTCTTTTCTGTGGTTGGATTCCAGTACATCCCACGGCTAACACCACTTACAGTATGTTGTAGACAATGCTGTGTTTTTTTATTTTACTACAGAAGAACAAAAAAGTACATAAGAACATAAGAACATAAGATATGCCATACTGGGTCAGACCCAGGTCCATCAAGCCCAGTATTCTGTTTCCAACAGTGGCCAATCTAGGTCATACGTACCTAGCAGTTTCCCTAAGAGACACAGGTTCCACAATGCTTGTATTGGTTCAAGCATTGATATCCTGGGTCCCTTCTTAATAATGGTTTATGGACCTTTCCTCCAGGAACTTGTCCAAACCTTTTTTAAACCCAGCTACACTAACAGCCTTTACTACATCCTCCGGTAACAAATTCCAGAGATTGATTACACGTTGAGTGAAAAAATATTTTCTTTTATTAGTCTTAAATAGTTTACCCTGTAGCTTCATTGCATTGCCCAGTATAAACACTGGGCATCACACAGTGAAATCTGAGGCAGAAACATATAGATGCTGGCATTTTTTACAATAGTTACAAAGCTCTTTATGAATCTAGCAAATAACCACATAGAACTTCCCAGTCCCTTGGAGAAGCAATACTAAAATGCAAAGGAAAAGTCTCTCTTTCTAACTTAAGTCATAATTTCTAGAAGTATGCATGGTAAAAACATTCTGTTTGTTTTTATATTGTTTCAGATTTTTTGACTGCTTTTTGGGCATTCTTTCATTTAATTTCAGAAATTAATGCTTGGTGGGAGATTGGAGGCTGCTTGGGATAGATAAGAGGATGAGAATTGGAAGGGCCATGATGATGAGCAGGGGATCAGGGCCATTTAATGTTTGGGACTGTAGTAAATGCGTTGCAGGAAGCACGGATGTACTTATCATACTATCTGCTGATGCATTTATCATGCAGTAAGCGTCTGCCCTGAGTGGTAAAGCAGGGCAGATGCTGCGCAGGTTTTACAAAAATGTACTACACTTTAATAATCATGCCCCTTACAGGGTAATGTTATAAAGTCGTGCCTAGTGAATGCACATTTTCACACACATATTTGGTGCCTCTTTTATAAAACGCGTACTTGACTTTATAAAATAGTAGCATAACTGGCAGAGATTAAAGTGCATCCATACATCCTTATTCTATAAAGTGAGGCCTTGTGTGCTTTAGGTTATGAAACAGACTCCCAGTATGCATGCAGCAAAGCTCTTTGCGCTGCTATAAAATTACTCCCTAACTGTGCATTCTCAGCGTGAATAAAATTTCCTAAACAACACTTCAAATCAAATGCATATTTTCAACTACACTCTCTCACTAATACCAGTATTTACATATTGAGCTGAGTTCAGCTGAACTCCTGAAGATAAAGGCCAAAAAGAAACATAATCCCCATTTTGATAGCAGTAGCAATGTCATAAGCACCTTGTGCTCTCCTCCTCGGTGCTTTTCTTCCACTTCATTTATGTATTTTGAAGAAAGCTTATATATGCAGCCAGCCTTACCCAGCAGGTAACAAAAGCTAATTAGTGAAAACTCTTCCTATTGTCTGTCAGCCCTCTTCAGCCTACAGCTGACACACAACAGCAGATTTGAGGGCACCGCTACAAGATATGTATAAGAATAACGTAAACATATTTCTTGAAAGACTGGTAAGGGGGACTGTTGCTTCTGGAGGGAGATCTGCAACTGTGAGTATTTACTTCTGGTAATTTTCTAAAAGGAATTCTTTGTATTAAAGCTAATTAATCTGTGATCCACTATTTTTGTTAAATCAGTCAGGGCCTAGTAGCAGCAGTTTAAGTTTACATTTAAAACACAGAGGAGAACTCTCTGGTTACATTTCATACCCAGCAGAGAGCTTGTACTTTAAATTTAATAGTCACTCAGGGCCTAGTAACAGCAAAGTACTTTTAGTTTAAATTTAAAACACAGAAGAGAGCTTTCTGGTTACATTTGGAACCCAGCAGAGAGCTTGTAGTTTACATTTAATAGTCACTCAGGGCCTAGCATCAGCAAAGTTCTTTTAGCTTAAATTTACAACACAGAAAAGAGCTTTCTGGTTAAATTTAGAACCCAGCAGAGAGCTTGTACTTTAAATTTCATAAGAGGTTAGAGCCTAGCAGCAGCTAAGAGCTATAATTTAAATCAAATCAGAATCTAGCTTACCTCAGCAGCACAAGACAGGGTACTGTGTAGCAGCCCTCTTTTAATAAGTGTTAATTCCCTCCCACCCTCCCCACACCCACCCACCCCTGGGATAATCGTAGCTTTATAGGTACTTACACATCTTAAAAGACAGGAGGTGCTCTCAGGTGAAGCTCATTACCCAAATCAGTCATACACTAAGGACCTGAGATTAGTTAAGCTTCAGGTGAACAAGGTATATTACACGTATTAGGTTCAGTTTTATTAGTAAAAATATCCATAGCAACCCTTAGTAAGTAAAGAACTTAGATCTAAACACAAACTTAAAACTAAGATGCAGACAGCAGTCCAGCAGCGGGATGGGGGCTTTCCAGTCTTTTGCATTGAGTGTCACATGTATGATTTTCTCCCAGTTGGTGAGAGGTCTTACGTGTGCACTAGGTGCAAGGAGCTCTTTGCTCTCAGGGAACGAGTCCGTTCTCTAGAGGCTAAAGTAGCAGACTTGGAAAGCATAAGACAGACAGAGAGGTACATAGACGAGACCTACAGGGATATAGTCCTGAAGTCCCACCTCCAGTCTGGCAGCATCCCTGTTGCCATGGAGGAGAGAGGTCACATGACAGGAGAGCATCACCCTGGTGTGGCAGGAAGTGATCCTGTAACTAGGACCTGTCCTCCAGGTGATGTAAAACCCTCTCGCACCGAGGAAGTTTCTCCAGGGCCATGTGCCCATGAGGGAAGGGTTAGGACAGCTGTTATAGTTGGTGATTCGATCATTAGGCATGTAGATAGCTGGGTGGCTGGTGGACGTGAGGATCGCCTGGTAACATGCCTGCCATGCCTGCCTGGTGCGAAGGTAGCGGACCTCACGCGCCACCTAGATAAGGTCTTAGATAGTGCTGGGGAGGAGTCTGCTGTCTTGGTACATGTCGGTACCAATGACATAGGAAAATGTGGTAGGGAGGTTCTGGAGGCTAAATTTAGGCTTTTAGGTAGGAAGTTGAAATCCAGAACTTCCAGGGTAGTATTCTCCGAAATGCTTCCTGTTCCACGCGCAGGACCCAAAAGGCAGACAGAGCTCCGGAGTCTCAATGCGTGGATGAGACAATGGTGCAGAGATGAGGGGTTTGGATTTGTTAGGAACTGGGGAACATTCTGGGGAAAGGAGGGGCTCTTCCGAAGGGATGGGCTTCACCTTAACCGGGATGGAACCAGGCTGCTGGCATTAACCTTTAAAAAGGAGATAGAGCAGCTTTTAAACTAGATATTAGGGGAAAGCCAACAGTCGCCCAAGAGCAGATGGTTCGGAAGAATGTATCTTTGAAGGATACTACCAAAAGCAGAGAGGTTCCACAAAAGAGTAAAGTAGCCCAAATGCCCTCAAGTATGGAGCAGACAGAGCTTAAAGATCCCAAATTACTCATGTCTAACAGACAAATTAATATGGATAAAATACATTCTCTAAAATGCTTGTATGCAAATGCTAGAAGTCTAAAAAATAAGATGGGAGAGTTAGAATATATAGCACTAAATGAAAGGTTAGATATGATTGGAATATCAGAGACATGGTGGAAGGACGACAACCAGTGGGACACTGTGATACCTGAGTACAAACTATATCGTAATGATAGTGCTGATCAAATTGGTGGAGGGGTTGCTCTCTATGTTAGAGAGGGCATTGAGTCAGAAAGGATTAAAGTTTTGCAGGAAACAAAATCTGCTGTAGAATCTATATGGATTGAAATTCCATGTAAAAGGGGGAAGGCAATGGCAGTGGGGGTGTACTATCGAGCGCCTGGCCAGAATGACCAAATGGATGATGAAATGCTCAAAGAAATCAAGGAAGCTAACAAAAGTTACAGCACAGTAATAATAATGGGTGATTTCAACTACCCCGGTATCGACTGGGTCAGTGTCACGTCAGGACATGCTAGGGAGATAAAGTTCCTAGATGAAATAAATGACTGCTTCTTGGAGCAGCTGGTTCATGAACCGACCAGAGGGGAAGCCATATTAGACCTAATCCTTAGTGGAACACCAGATCTAGTGCAAGAGATAAGGTTGTTGGGGCCACTTGGCAATAGTGATCATAGCATGATCGCCTTTGATTTAATTAGTGGAGGAGGGATAGTAAGGAAATCCACAGTATTACCTTTTAACTTTCGAAAGGGAGACTATGATAAAATGAGGAAAACAGTCAAGAAAAAACTAAAAGGAGCAGTTGCAAAGGTTAAAGACGTACATCAGGCTTGGCTGTTGTTGAAAAATACTATCTTGGAAGCCCAGACCAGCTGTATTCCATGCTTTAAGAAAAGTGGAAAGAAGTCCAAAAACTGCCAGCATGGTTTAAATTTGAGGTCAGAGAGGCTGTTGTTGCCAAAAAAGCATCTTTCAGGAAATGGAAAAAAGAGCCAAACGACGAAACCTGGAAACAGCACAAGCACTGGCAAGTCAAATGCAAGGCAGGCAAAGGGAGAATTTGAGAAGAAGCTTGCTGCAGAAGCAAAAACGCGAAGTAAAGACCTTTTCAAGTACATTCGTAGCAAAAAACCTGTGAGAGAGTCAGTTGGTCCATTAGATGATAAAGGGGTTAAAGGAGCACTAAGAGGCGACAAGGCGATAGCGGAGAGACTGAACGAATTCTTTGCTTCGGTCTTTACTGAGGAAGATGTAGGGATGTTACCCATGACTGAAGTGGTATTTAAAGGTGCAGAAGAATTCAAGGAAATATCGATACATCGAGAAGATGTATTACAACTATTAGATAAGCTGAAGAGTAGCAAATCACCTTGGCCGGATGGTATACATCCAAGGGTATTGAAAGAACTGAAATATGAGATTGCAGACCTGCTATTAGTAATCTGTGAACTATCATTAAAATCATCTCTAATACCTGAAGATTGGAGGATCGCCAATGTAACACCAATTTTTAAAAAGGGTTCCAGGGGTGATCCGGGAAACTACAGACCGGTGAGCCTGACGTCAATAACGGGAAAAATGATAGAAACCATCATAAAGAATAAAATTACTCAGCATGTAGATAGTCATGAACTAATGAGAGACAGCCAACATGGCTTTAGACAAGGAAGATCTTGTCTTACTAATCTGTTATGTTTTTTTGAAGGAGTGAATAATCAGGTGGACAAAGGTGAGTCGGTTGATATTGTGTATCTGGACTTTCAGAAAGCCTTTGACAAGGTCCCTCATGAGAGACTTTTGGCAAAACTAAAGAGTCATGGGATAGGAGGCAGTGTACTATTGTGGATCAGGAACTGGTTAAAAGATAGAAAGCAGAGGGTAGGGCTAAATGGCCAATTTTCCCAATGGAGAAAGGTGAATAGTGGTGTACCCCAGGGATCTGTGCTGGGTCCGCTGCTTTTTGACATATTCATAAATGACCTGGAAAGTGGAATAACGAGTGAGGTTATCAAATTTGCAGATGACACAAAACTATTTAAAGTTGTTAAAACCCAAGAGGATTGTGGAAAATTGCAAGAGGATCTTGATAAATTGGAAGACTGGGCATCAAAATGGCAGATGAAATTTAATGTGGACAAGTGCAAGGTTATGCACCTAGGGAAGAACAACCCAAACTATGGTTACACGATGCAAGGCTCCATATTAGGAACCACCACCCAGGAAAAAGATTTAGGCGTCATTGTGGATACCATGTTAAAACCCTCGGCCCAGTGTGCAGCAGCGGCCAAGAGAGCAAATAGAATGCTAGGTATGATAAGGAAAGGAATGGAAAACAAAACAAAGGATATTATAATGCCTCTATATCGTTCCATGGTGAGACCGCACCTTGAATATTGTGTGCAATTCTGGTCGCCGTATCTTAAAAAGTATATAGAGTTATTAGAAAAGGTTCAGAGAAGAGCCACCAAAATGGTAAAGGGGATGGAAGGATACTCCTATGAAGAAAGGCTAAAAAAGTTAGGGCTCTTTAACCTGGAAAAGAGACGGCTGAGGGGAGATATGATAGAAGTCTATAAATTAATGAGCAGAGTGGAACGGGTAAACGTAGATCGATTGTTTACCTTATCAGAATATAGAAAGACTAGGGGACATTCAATGAAGCTACAGGGTAAACTATTTAAGACTAATAAAAGAAAATATTTTTTCACTCAACGTGTAATCAAACTCTGGAATTTGTTACCGGAGGATGTAGTAAAGGCTGTTAGTGTAGCTGGGTTTAAAAAAGGTTTGGACAAGTTCCTGGAGGAAAGGTCCATAAGCCATTATTAAGAAGGGACCCAGGATATCAATGCTTGAACCAATACAAGCATTGTGGAACCTGTGTCCCTTGGGGAAACTGCTAGGTACATATGACCTAGATTGGCCACTGTTGGAAACAGAATACTGGGCTTGATGGACCTTGGTCTGACCCAGTATGGCATATCTTATGTTCTTATGTTCTCATGAAAATTATTTTTTAATATAGTTTTATATTTTATATTTTATAATTTTTTTTAAATAGTTATCTCCGAGTTATAATGCCCTGTTCAATGTAATTTCAGTTTGTTCAATGTAAACCGCCTTGATATCACGAAAGGTGGCATAAAAGAAAAGTTAAATAAATAAATAAAATAAATATTAAGGATTTTATCCAGAACTAAACTTGTATCTGGTATGACAGTAGGTTATAAAACTGGACAGATTTTATTGCCTTGAGTTTTACACTGTCACCAAGTTCTCCTGTTCATAGGTGAAGGATCCCAACATCCAGTCCTTGAGGATCCCAGTTCAGTCTAACTTGCAGGATTTGCACAATGAATATGCATGATCGCTGTTTGATTGCACTGCGCGCAATGTATTCAAATATAGCTCACGCATCGCATCGCGGATCCTTGGCATGTTCAACCCGCTCTTTCATTCAGTTAGTAAAGTATACATTTTGAGAATACCCGCAAGACTGTCTTTGATACACATGTGGTTCCACCCCCTAAGTTGAAATAGAATAAAAGCAATTTGTTATACTGTTTGTACCCAAATCTTTTCCTGGAGAAGGGGAGGAAATTACCCCACTGCTGTACAAAAGATTTGGCTTGTTAACTTTGGGGTTTCACTGGACAAAACTTTAATGTTTCTGTTTCCTGCCTCATTGCCTAGTTTTATTTTATGAGAACAAATCATTGTCTGGGTAAAGTTTGACCAGGTAAGTGGGGGGGGGGGGGGGGAGAGGTTTGCCGGGGGTGTGGTTAGAATTGAACTCTAGAATGCTGATATTTCAGTGCTCTCTAGTTAAAGATAAGCAATTAAGTCTAGCTAGAAGAATCGCTTTTTTAAATTTAATCTTTATAAAGTTATCATTAAACATTCATATCAAATCTGAATGGCAGGAATAAAATTGCATGTGTACAAGGAAAGAATTATCAAAGAAAAAAATAATATATAAATCTTCAGCCACAAGAATAAAGGGGTCTAAGAGAAATAACAAAGACAATTAAAAGAAATCTGAGAGATACCAAAACCATCCATCAGCTTGTACTAACTCTGGGATCCAAGAGCACAATTCACCCCTCTTCTCTAACCAATTCAAAAATCTACAAGCTGTTTGGGAGCAAAGGGCAAATAATTCTTACCCTCAGAAGTTACGTAACAATTACAAGGAAATGTTAAGTTAAAGCTTGCACCCAAGGCTAAGACCCTCAGTTTAAGTCCCAAGAAATCTTGATTTCTTTTCTTTATTGCTTTAGATAAATCGTGAAATACAGAAATCGCCTGTAAACAAAGCACAATGTTCTGATAAGGTTGAAGAGCAAAAGTCACTAGTAGAGTGAGCGATCACATCCAGAGTGTGCTCTAGATATCCCTCGGGCTTCCTTCTGTGCATTCAGGAACAGATTTCCTCCACCTCCAAGCAAAGCTATATACTGCGCCCTTAGCACGGGGAATTGGGCTTCAGTTGGCATCTGCGCTATATCCACAAAACATTTCCACACCATATTCACTGAAGTGACTGGGGAGACTTGGGAAAGTTCAAAAGCCTCAGATTGTCCTTCCTAATTAGGTTCTCCAAGCACTTCAACTTTTGATGTAAGAAATCTCTATCCCTAATCTGAGCCATATTAATATCTCACACTACATCCACTCAAGGGTCTAGTAGCATGTTGGTCCACCACCTCAGCCTGTTTGCTGACTGAACCAGAAACTTTATCTAAGTCATTCTTAATCTTTCCAACAATTAATAATAAGGATGAGTACACACCTCGGATAGCCACACAAAGTGACTCCACCTGACTTCTTCAACACTGAGAACTCCATCATGAAAATGCTGTCCCTCTCCTCTGTGCAAAGTATCTTTCTTTACTCTTCCTTCTCCTACTACTAGGCTTAAAGGAGAGGGCTCCAGTCAATGACGCTGAACCACGCTACCCACTCGAGCCAGTACCCACCTCCTCTCACAGTATCGATCACTTCTGGGACATTGCTGGGGGGGGGGGTTGTTCTTGCTTTGGGGGCTCAATGACGCTCCATCTGTGCTGTGGTCTACTGATTCCTCCAGAGTCCCAGCTATAGTGGCAGCCTTCCTGGGTGTGGATGAACACCAAAGCCCTCCAACATCGTCTGTATCATTATGGGCCACCAACCCAGCTCAGAGGGGTATATCCAGGTCCTCCTCTTTCTCTTCCCTATTAGCAAGCAGCAAGGAAGGAACCACTTCATTACTCTCAGTTGCCATCTTGGCCCCTCACCTTTTGGAAGAATCACTATCTTAAATTTAACTGGATTACATATCTGTTTTTTTTAAGATAACAATTCTTAGTTTTTTTTGTGAAATTTCCCAGTTAAAGTTAAATGGATAAGTTAACTTGAAGCTGTTAAATCCCATTGAATATCAACTGCTGTCTGACAGGGAAAATTCTCTCATCAGAAGTATTCTTAACCCTGGAATTACCGAGATTTTTTGCACCCCACGACAAATTTTAATTGTTAACCATGAAAAATTTAAACTAAACAGACAAAATATTATTCCAAATTAATTATTTATTATATGAAGGTTAAATGTTTTGAAATTTAATGCTTTATCATAAAATTACATGAAGAAGAGTTGCCATGAAAGCAGTTTTTGCATGCATTTGATGACCACAGTAAAGTACTACAGTCATTTGCATGAGACACAGACAATTTCTGAATGTTCTTTGCAAACATTGCGCTTGCAGGAGGTGCAAACTATGTTGCTTTTCTTGTCTTTTTCTCTGGAAAAGCAGTGACACCTTGCCCTTTTCTTTGGGATCCCGACATTGCAAACAGCATCAGTGGCTTCTTCAATGCTGGAAGAAGTCTCGCTGCAATTACTCTGAAGCAGCTGCTTTCCTAATTCCAAGAGGAATAGACAACGTCTGTGCTTTGACTTGGACTGCCATTCTGGATTTAGTGACATCCAAACAATGAAGGCGTTCAAAACACTGATGTCCAACATGTTGTAGAAGATTGTCACTGGCCAGCGTCTTGTCATTCATTTTGTGGTATACGTGTGCAACATTTGATCTGCCGTATCTACTCCACCTTTACTAGAATTATAGTCCAAGATCATGCGTGGTTTTTTGTCTGGACATGTGTTATCTACTTCTTCTTGATCATGCAAACTGCTCAGAAGAACAACCACTTTTCCTTTCTTCGGGCAATAGGAAACCAGAGTGGCGTCATCGCGAAAGGCAAACAGTGAAGTGAATACCTCTCAGCCCTTTGCTGTTACAAATTCTGGAGGTAATTCTTTTCTGTTCTTTCGAATTGTCCCCAAAACTGTCATTTGTTTTTCTAGCAATTTCCGTGACAGGGATAAACTGCAGAAGAAATTGTCAACAGTAACATTTCTGCCAGATTGCGTCAATCCTTCAGTGACTTGCAGCACAACCCTTTCACCCAGATTCTGTTCCCTGTTTTGTCCGAGTTCCCTTCCTGTATATACTTGAAGACGCAGAACATATGATGTTGCACTGTCACACAACATCCATAGCTTTATGCCATATTTCCCAGGTTTGTTGGGAATATATTGTCTGAACGGAACACGGCCATGAAATGTAAGCAGTTGCTCATCCACGGTAACATTTTCACCAGGAACAAAGGTGTCACTTAGAGTTGCTTCCCAGGTATCAAAAATGTGCCTGATTGGAGCAAGCTTATCCACGCCTCGTTGTTCACGTCTGTTGGTTGCATCATCAAATCTGAGAGCTCAAGAAATTTGCTGAAAACAGTTACGGGCCATATTTTTGCCGAAAAAAGAACGACCATCTTCAAGGTTCCACAACTGAACTATGGATTCATTTCATAACTTGTACACGCCTGAGAGGATCAGAAGTCCAAGAAAACGTTGAAATTCTCCATCTGTCAAATCTTTCTAGGTGTCGTCATAAATGTGTCTTCCTTGTTTGCTCGTCCACATCATGATTTCATTCAATAAGTTCTTCCTCATGAACAAGTGGAATGCTGCGAGAGGGCCATCAACATTTCGTACAGCATACCTTGTAGGATCTTGTTGTACGGGCATGACATTAGCTCTGGCGTATCTTCCAGCAGTTTGCTTTATAGGTTTCCTGTTCCATGATGTGGCATCCTTAGATACATAGGCTTCAATGGCAACATTTGTGCTTATAGTTGATGACCTCTTAGCTCCTCTACGAACACAACTAAGATTCCTCACAGATGATACTGACACAAAGGACTCCTGCCTTCTTCCCCATCCAGCACAGCCTCGACCTTTGCCTCGACCTGTAACTTGACTCTTTGCTGCAGGCGATGTTACCGGCTCAACATCAGTCTCACATTCACTTGGCAACCAACTGCTGTCGCCATCTGAATCATGACTGTCATCATCAGATTTTTCACCCGAACTTGGCTGATATGCTTCTTTGCTTGCTGAATATGCTGCATCATCAGACGACTCAGAGCCGTCACTTTCAGCATCTCGTTGCAATAATTCTCTTACTTGGGCAGCTGAATACTTTCGTTTTGACATCATAAACAATAACCTAAAATAAATAAACAAAGATAAAGTTGAATAAAACGCAAAGCAGTTTTACTATAGGTGTACAATAATTGTGATGAATGAGCTGAAAGCCTTTAGATTTCATCGGAAATAATGAGAGAACGTATGATATCAATTACAGAAAATGTGTAATTTTCATAAAATAAGAGTACAAAAAATAAATGATACATAATTAATGATAAATACCTTTGTCAGATCAAAAAATTCGCAAAACTGCAAATTGTATCACGATCCAAACCGGACGTAAACAACTGGGGTCAAAAATGACCCCACTGGTACTCTGTGCTGCAATTCATCACTAGCGTCACCTAGCGGATGAAAATTATTCCTCTCATGGCGCAATATAAAGAGAATATTGACATGTGAAAAGTCATAAAAAGATTGCATTCTTGAACAACTAGTTTCCGAGATACGCGTTGTGAAACGTGCAATGGGGTCACTTTTGATCCCATCGGTACTCCCAGGGTTAAGGTAACACTGACCGAAATGTGATTTCCATGACAATATTAACATTTACTTTTTTTATAGCAACAGAATAAAATCAAAATAAATTGAACCATCTAACTTCTCAACAAATAGGGGTATCCTGCATGGAGCGGTGGGTTCATCCCTAAACAAAGACATGGGGAGGGGTGGCCTGCACAGAGTGGCACCTACTCCTGCCATCTTACTCCGGCCATCTCACTGGGCAGACTAGATGGACCATACTGGTCTTTATCTGCCGTCATTTACTATGTTACTATGTATGTTACTATGTTACTATGTAATGTTCCCTCTCTTAGATACAGACCGTCACTAAGAAAGTGGTATTACAACCAAAGATCAAGGAACCATCAAACGTTACAGAGTCTGTCCTTGCCGTGGCGAACAAGAGTTTAACTGAAGCAAAAGAAGCAGTCCAGGTGACCATCAAAAAGGGACTGGAATTTAAAGATGGAATGAATGTTTTAGGTACAGGATCTATTTTTGTTAAACATCTGGCCTGGACTCTGATGATGCTTACTCTCATTCACCTTTCTTAACTAGTTGAGGCCCAACTCTTAAGAGTACATTTGAAGCAACATGTTGATATGTTCAACTAGAGCAAAGCTTGGTTGGGAGAGAAGATTTATAACTGGTTTTCTTTAATTCTGGGTCTTCAGTCTTTCTTTCCAAATTAATGCTCAAGATGGCTTATAGCATTGTTGTTAGTAGACCAGATACAATAAGTCGAGTCCTAAACAGCTTACAGTCTAAGTGGATATCCAAAGCAAGAGAAGGTGAAATGACTTGCCCTAGGTCACCAGGAGTGTTAGTGAAGAAGGTGGGATATGAATTCCCAATGTCCCGATTTATCAGCCCATTGTTCTAACATAGGCCACTTCTTACAACAAAAGCATTTTCAGCCTCCTTTTCCAGACCCCCACTAGGAATAACCCAACACATACTTAACACCAAACTCTTACATTCATGTGTTTGTCCTTATTCAACATTACCTATAACTCTCGTAGTTACCACTTTTAGGTCTTTTCCACTCTGTATCCCATAACCCTACCCTTATATATATTAGTGTTAAATGTAATGCGCACTTCTGATAATATCGTTCACTGTTATAAAGCACCTCGTTCTCTGTAAACTGTTTTGACTTGTAGAAAGACGGCATTAAAAAGATGTTAAATAAATAAATAAACTTGTGGAGGGCAATTTTCAAAGCCATTTATATGGGAAAATAGCAGTTTTCCTGGATAAAATGACTTTTGAAAATTAGTCTCATTCAGTCACACTAACAGTGAGTGTGAGGTTCTGTAGCAAACATACTTTTTAGCTGGATTACAGGAGATGCTCCCATGGGCGTACTTTGGGCAGGATGGAAAAATAACGCACATATGGTGTTTTCGACACTACGGCCATATTTTACATAGAAATTTTACTCACACTAAAACAGGCACAAAAGTTGCATGTCCCTTTGATAATTATGACCAAGTCTATCCATGGATCTGGCATTTAGGAAAATTGTTTGAAAATTACCCCCTAATGTGGCAAAGATGAGGGAAGGACAGTAAACCTCTCCCGTTTTAGAGAGGCTCAAAGAAAGACTACCAAAACAGAAAGGACTGGTCATTCTTACTATTGACGTGCTCTTTTCCCATCTATATCTCTCTGTTATAGTTCACTTTCTAAGGAGGTGGCTATAGAGCTCCGTGTCTAAAGAGACAAGCTGATCCAGTTCTGGTTTTACTGCTTAGCATGCATGGTAACGTGCTGTTGATTTCCCAAAGAAAAGCAGGACTATATCTGCATACATGCCATGGGGTAAAACCAAGCCTGAATTACTCAGTCCCTGTTGGCATGAAGATACGTGGTCATCTTATATTCGGTTGAAATTGTGCCAAGCCAAATCCATTGGAAAGATCAACTGGTTCGTATCATGACATTCCAAACCCCCCGGACCTAAAGTTCATCTGCTCCACCTGCACTTATAAGTTCATCTGTTGAGTCTCCACTATCAACAAGATGCAAATATAGATATTCCCCGACTTTTTGTGACCCCCGCCCCAATCGGTTGGATTTCAAGATTTCCATAATCAATATTCATGAGAGAAGCTTACATGTCATGAGTCTCCAGTGTACACACATATATCTCATGCTAATTAATAATTGTAAATATCCTGAAAACTCAACTGCTGTGAAGTTTGAAACAAAGAAAAATGATGGCAGAAAGAGACCATATGGCCTATCCAGTCTGCCCTTTGATATTAGCTACTAAGCTTTACAGTTCCCTTTTTCTTTACAGATCTATGTTTGTCTCATGCTTTCTTGAATTCAGATACTGTCCTCATCTCTATTACCTCCACTGGGAGGCTATTCCACACATCTACCAGTCTTTCCGTAAAGAAATATTTCCACATATTATTCCTAAGTCTATCCTCCTTTCACCTTCATCCTATGCCTCCTCATTGCAAAGCTTTCTTTCAGTTGAAAGTCGCTCTCCTCCTGTGCATTTATGCCACAAAGGTATTTAAACATCTCTATCATATCTCCCCTCTCCCAAAAGGCAGGTTTGGGCCTCAAGCCCTGCAATAAAGCAATTTGGATGCCAACCGATGAGGTATTAATTCACACAGCAGTGGTGAGATTTATGTTGAGAACTAGTTGTTTGTGTCGCCATGGTGTTGTGCTTTTCTAAATTAGTTTTTTGATTCAAGAAAAAATACCCCAAAACATCAAAAGCAGCCCTATATTGTACCCTTAGGGGACGACCTGGCAGAGGATCAAGGAAGGGGGGATGAATTTTATCGGTTCATATTTAATTAGATCAGTAGACTAGCACTGAGTTTTATGCAAATAGAGACCAATAGCTTAAAGCAAACTCTTCTTTTTAGGAGGGCAGAGGAGTCCAGTGTACACCGAGTTAACATGATATCAATATTCAAAATCATTTATGCGTTTATGCAGCTGGTGTCAGCACCGATCAGACAAATGCTTTATAAGAAAAAAAAGCCTGGCAGTTCTATGGATACATGTACCTGCATCATCCGTAGACTGGCCAAAGTTATCTGTCCAGAAAACAGGTTATACTTTCAGTATAACCTGCTGAAGTGCGAATGGGTAAACAACAAGCACATATTCAAAATAGATAACTGTCCATTTAAAGTTATGCTTGGATTTTCAGAAAGACCTGTACATGCATTTCTGCCACAGAAAATATGTATAACTTTAAATGGTTAGCTATACGACCGTGCCACTGGGTACTAATCTTAGCATCCAATACCTTGCCCGACAGAATGTTATAGAGGTATGTTCCACATACATATCCAAGAATAGAATAGAAGACCTTTAAGGGTGGGAAACTGGAGGTTGTAACTGAGATTTATTTATTTATTTTATTTATTTAGCTGCATTTATATACCGCTTTTCACCGGGTCAAAGCAGTTGGGGGATACATTTAACACGAGAGGATATGAGACACATACACTAATACTTACAGGGAACATGGGCAATGGAGGGTTAAGTGGATTGTGGAATGTCATTGAGGTCAACATTCAAAAAGAGATAACTGCTTAAATTTAGGAATCTAAGTTAGGAATCTATTCCAGATGAACTTAGTCACCTAAGATTTTTAAAACTCATCATATGTTTTTTCGCTCACCTAACTATAGGCGCCTAAGTTGGGCAGGAAGACCTTGAAAATGGCGCTGAGCGTCGAACTCCTTTCTCTTGACCTGGTTTCTCCCCTGACTGACCCTTAAGACCTTAAATTTAGGTAACTAATAAAAATAGGCACCTAAATGTTAGGTGCTGAGAGAGAAATTTTTCAGTTTGCCAAATTCATGGAACCTAGCATCTTAAATCATTTAAATACTGGCCTCTAGGGTTTTGCATGTTGTAAGGAATTTGAAATTTCATGGGCATAGAGCGCTTAATCCACTCTGGATTTTATTGTTTGTTTCTGTTTTTGTATTTAAAAGATCATGTGTAGGTTTACTAATGAATATCCACTTTATTTAACCAAGTTATAAGCATCCCTTTCAAAGTTAGAAACATGCAGACAGACAGACGCGATTAAATGTAAAGAGGACCCTTTCAGTGCATGAAAATAAATGTAACTAAGCAACATGAAATTCATGTTGCATCTTCTGTGAACTGTCCACAGGTCTGATTGGCTTCTTCATTGCATTTGGCGTTGCCATGGGAAAAATGGGAGAGCAAGCTCGGCTAATGGTTGACTTCTTCAGCATCCTGAATGAGATTGTCATGAAGCTGGTGACCATGATCATGTGGTAAGTCATGGCCCATGTCCCTTTCTACTTTCCCTCCTTACCACACAGTTTCTGAATCACAAACCCAAGAACAAAGCAGTTTCCTGCTGGATTGTTGGAAAATACTGGCTAGGAGGGGCCCCCAAAGATAAGGGGAGTTCTTCAAACAGTGATGGATTTGAGTTTTGTCTTTCCCTCCCAGCAATGTCAAAAGTCTAAGATATTCTACAGGAGCAGAGAAGAGCAGCGGGTATTTGGCCTTCACAAGACATATGAGTAGGGGGAGCAGCATATTCTGTGGTTATTGCGTCCTTCAGTCTTTATGGACCACAACGGAAGGGGCAGTAGAGTGATGGCTGTAGACTGTAGGCCGCATTAGCAAGATGAACTAGCTTCATTCTTTGGTCTCCAAAGGCCACATTAGGAGGGGAAGCAGCACCTGATTCAGTCTTTGACCACCCAGGCTTCATGGGGAGGGGGAGTAACACAAGTGCATTGCTCTTTAGCACCCCATATGTTCTTCACGCTCTTAGTGGTTGATGCTTTTAAGGCACTGGATGGGGATGGAGTGGCTCACCAGTGGAAGCCCAAATCTCCAGTAGGCCAAGTCACCCCTGGCCAGTCCATCCTAAAGACATTGCTAATTTATGCCAGAAAGCCCTGGAGTAAGATATTACAATGTCTTCTTGTTACAATTAAATAACTCCAGAAAGTCTTTTTGCCCAAGTGACTTGGCTTTCATGCCTTGTTCTCTCAGACATTTTCTTTCTAGGGTGGCAGTTGTGCCTTTAGCTGCACTAGTCTGAAATGGTAGATATGGATGAATCATATCTGTTTTGGCAGCAATGTATGCAGCCAATGGGAGAAAAAGTATAAATAACATCAAACTGCACATGAGGACAATACAAATATCAATTGTAGCCAATTTAATAAAAACTGATAGATGCCAGAAACTAGTAAAAGCCTTGAGGGGATTTGTAGTTGTTTTCCTTTAGTGTTTACTTTTCCCAAACAACAATGAGCCAGAGACTTGCAAAACTCTGGTGTAAAAGTGTCTTTTCTTATTAGCTGAATTGCCCCGGGAGGGATATAGACATTTGCACAGTCTGGTGCCACAGAACAAACTGCATCCATTCATGGAAATGAGAGAGGGTTAGGAAACACTCCCATGGACACAGGGATGGGAGAGTCAAAGGTCAGGCTATGCTTTACAGCCTTGATACCTTCCCTCCACTGAGGCAGAAAGAATCCCCAATTGACAGTGCCACACTGATATTCCCTACTACAGCACCCTAAAGCCGGTGGTTCCCAAACTTTGGGTTAGGACCCCAAATGTGATCACGCCATCAGTAAATGGAGTCACAGAAACAGGACTGCTTCCTCTCCCTCTGGACATTGACTGTGACCTATGCCCAACAGTGGCAGTCAGCATGGGGCCCGTGAGTCAGTGAAAGTTCACAGGTCCCACCTTCTCCTCCTGTGTGGGCTTCCAGTTAGAGTACTGGGATCAGTGAGTGTATGCTAACACACAGAACTCTATGGAGACTTTGACTGCTGCTGATGTCTTCATGGTTTAGATAAGGGGGAAAGATGACGTGGAAGGAGAAAGGAGGAGACTGGAGGTTTGATATTTTATTTTTCATCATCCTCCAGGATCACATGAATTTTTAAATGTTAAAATGGGGTCAAACTGGATAAACATTTGGGAAGCACTACCCTAAGCATCCATCACTTGGTTTGAAGCTTGTCGTGCTGTGAGGGCTTCTGTGCATCAGTGATGTTGAGAGCTAGACTGTCGGTAGTTTAACTACTGGCAGGGTCTCCTAAGATGGACAGGTCTCAGCTGAGGTACCAGACCAAGAGAAACCATCCATCTGGGCAGCAGCAGAATGGGACTGTGTTGGCGGCGGAGGATCACATTTCTGTGACAATGGCAACAACACTAAACTTAAACTGCGCTGAGGAAAGACCTGAAACTCTACTTCTGTATCTTGCCATGAAAACCCAATGGATAGTCACAACAAAACAAAAAAAAATTGCACTATAGTGCTGGAAGATGAGACCCCCAGGTCAGAGGGCACTCAACTAGCTACTGGGGAAGAATTGAAGACTTTTCAGAGTAAAGCCAGCATTTATGATGTGGTTGGATCAAAGCCCTCAGGATGTCTGACTGATGATGTAGCTGTGCATGAAATGAGAGTCAGAAGCTGCAAAGATGTCTTACATATTGGGACATGGAACATACAAAGCATGAGCCAAAGGAAGATGGAAGTGCTGAAGAATGAAATGAAATCGATCTGTTGCATGTCAGCGAACTGAAATGGGCTGGCATCGGGCACTATGCATCTAATGATTACATGGTCTACCATGTTGTAAATGAAAGACAAAGAAGAAATGGTGTTGCATTTATAATCAAGAAGAAACTTGCAAGAACTGTAATAAAATACAATGTAATCAGTGAACGCTTAATTTCTAGTAGTCTACGAGGAATGTCCATCAACACAACTACTGTATAATTCAGAAATATATCCCAACTACAACTGCAGAAGAGGATGACGTTGATGAGTTCTATGAAGAAGTACAAGCTCAAACTGATGGAACATGCAAACAGGATATCCTAATATTCATGGGTGATTGGAATGCAAAAGTTAGCAACAAAGAAGTAGGCAAAGTGGTTGAAAACTATGGACTTGGCAACAGAAATGAAGTTGGAGAAAGACTGATAGAATTCTGCAAGACCAACATCTATTCATCTCAAACACCTTCTTCCAGCAACACAAGCGGTGACTGTACACATGGACTTCACTCAATGGATTGTACAAAAATCAAAATTATATCTGTGGAAGTCAACAATGGAAAAGCTCTATAACATCAACAAAGATAAAACCTGGAACTGACTGTGGTACAGATCACCAACTACTAGTATGCAAACTCAAGCTAAAGTTGAAAAAGAGCAAGCCACTCATAAATGTAGCAAAATATGACCTTGAGACTATACCACCAGAATTTAAAGACTGCCTGCAAAATCTATTTGCTGCTTTAGAAACAAATGAGAGCTCCAGAAGAGTTATGGGATGATATCAAGAAGGCTGTGTTGGAAGAAAGTGAGAAGTCTTTACAAAAGATGAAAAAGCAAAAACGGCCAAAATGGATTACTGAAGAAACTCTGAAAATTGTCCAGAAATGCAAAGAAGCTAAAGCCAGAGGAGAAAGAGAGGCACAGATCTCAACAGAGATTTCCAATGTGCAACAAGACAAGACAGGGAGAAGTACTACAATGACGCATGCAAGGAAATTGAATCAGAAACTATTAGAGAAAGAACAAGATTCACTTTTCTAAAGCTATGAGTGTTAAAGAAAAAATTCCAGTCTCAAATGGGATGCTACAAGATGCTCAAGGATCCATGTTGAATGATGATGAGAAGATCAAGAAAAGGTGGAAAGAAAACACAGTCTTTATACCATAAAGATCAGGAAAACCAACAACCGTTTCAACCTGTACCTTATGATCAGGAACCATTGGTGATGAAAGAAGAAGTTGAAGCAGTATTGAAAGCCTTATCAAAGAACAAAGCACCAGGCACTGATGGCATTCCCATTGAAGTATTACAGCAATCGGATGCAGCTGTTACCATACTTTCAAGGCTCTGCCAGGAATTTGGAAGACAATATCATGTCCAACTGACTTTCTGTTTCCTGCACCCTCATAGGGGCTTCTTTCCCCCCCCCTCCTTCATCATCTGAGTCCCTCCCTCTCCGTTCCTCGCATCTCCTCACCCCTCTCACTATCCAGCAATTCCCACCTGCCACCGAACTGCTGCCCGCTAACTTTGCCTCCCTTTCCCCCAACTCTCAGGCCTCCCTCTGGTCCTCTACCCTCTCTGCCACTCTCGATCATCTTGCCCCTCTACGCTCCCGCCCGCCACGTCGCCACCCTGCACATCCCTGGTACCACAGTGGGTTACGTCTACTTCGCACTCACCTCCGCAGGGCAGAGCGGTTGTGGCATAAGGCCCCCTCTCCGACCTCTCTCGCATTTTTCAAAGCAAACTCTTCCTACTACTGATCGCAAGTTCATCTTGCTAAGCGCACCTACTTCTCCGACGCTATTTCCAATGCCCCTAACCAGACCCGGCACCTTTATACCACACTCAAGTCTCTTACCTCTCTTCATTCCGCGGCCCCTGCTGCCACAATTCATCCATCACCTCCTCCCCCACTTTTGGCATCCTTCTTCAGTGACAAAGTTTCCTCCTTAAGAGCTTCCTTGCCTCACTGCCCCGCTCCCATCCACTCGCCTCCCCCCGTTGCATCTCCTCCTCCTTCCTCTCACCTCTCCCACACTTGGGCCTCTTTTTCACTACCTACCACCTCAGAAGTACATCATCTCATCTCATCTTCCAGGAAGACCTTCTGTTCTCTTGATCCTATTCCCTCCTCCTGGCTGCTAACTCCCTCTCTCGCACTCCTCCCCTATATCCTCTCTATGTTCCACTCCAGCCTCTCTACCGGGACTTTTCCCCATCTCTGGAAGCATGCCCTGATCCGCCCCATCCTAAAGAATCCCTCCCTGGATCCTCTGGTCCCTGCCCATTACCGTCCAGTTTCCAATCTTCCTTTCCTTTCCAAACTCTTAGAAAAATTGGTTTTTGCACAGCTTTCTCACCACCTCGACTCTACCCACTTCCTTCACCCCCGTCAGTCTGGATTCCGTCAAGGCCACAGTGTCGAAACTGTCTTACTTGCTTTCACTAATGCACTATATGTAGCCCACGATCACGGGGACATCTCGGTGGCGGTAGCCCTTGACCTATCTGCCGCCTTCGACTTAGTGGATCACTCCCTCCTTCTTCTCCGCCTACGGGAAGCAGGTCTCTGTAGTGTCGTCTATCGCTTGTTCCACTCCTTTCTTTCCTCCCGGTCCTGCACCATTCTTTCTCCCTCTCCTTCTACCCCTTCTTCTGATCCGTTCCCTCTTTCATGTGGTGTCCCTCAAGGTTCAGTTCTGGCACCTTTACTTTTCAACCTCTTCTTGGCCCCCCTCGCTCTACTAATACAGCAATCTGGAATATCCGCGTTCTATTACGCAGACGACATAGTTCTCCTTCATCACACCTCCCCTTCCTGTCCGGATCTCTCCCCTTTAAATGCTTGTCTCTCCACGGTGGCAAAATGGTTGACACAGAATTGCCTTCATCTCAATCTCACCAAAACTATTGCAATCTGGTTTTCCCATGGCAGTCCACCTCCTCTGTTGGCACCTTCTTTTTCTGGCACCCCCGTCCCCTTAGTTTCCACCTTTCGGTATCTAAGTGTACACTTTGATTCTGACTTATCCTTCCAAGCCCATGTCTCTCACATCACCAAGACATCCTTCTTTTTTCTCCGCCAAATCCGAGCGATTCGCCCCTTCCTCTCCCCGTCAGCCCTCACTACCTTACTATTGTCCCTGGTCATGTCACGAGTGGATTTCTCCAATTCAGTTCTTATAGGCCTATCCAAATTCCAGCAAACTCGTCTCCAGAGGATCCAAAACACCGCTGCCCGCCTTATCACTCACTCCACCCCCCGGGACCACATAACACCTCTTCTCCTTCACCTTCACTGGCTACCTGTCTCTTTCCGCACCCAATATAAGCTGCTTTGCCTTGTACATAAAGTCCTTCACACTAATACTCCACAGTACCTAGCAGACCTTATTTCTTTTCACTCCCCCAGGCACACTCCCCGCTCTTTTCACCTCAATCGTCTTACTCTTCCCTCTCCCTCCCTCGCCCATCTACAATCCACACGTTCCTCCGCTTTCTTTTTCGTAGGACCTGCCCTCTGGAATTCCCTCCCCTCATCCCTTCGCCTGGAGCCCCATCATAACACCTTCAAACAGGACCTGAAAACCCACCTCTTCTCCACGGCTTTCGACCTTCCTTCCCCTTTTGTGTAATCTATGTCCTTTTCTACTTCCCTCCCTGAGATTGTCATTTCCTTGTCCTGTCCTGTCTCTCTCCTCTCTCTCTCTCTCTCCTATAAACATTGTAAAACCTCTTTTCCATTTCACTGGCCTTGAGCCTTTTCCTGCTTGTTTGTACACTGTACACCACCTTGCTTGCTTCAGAAAGGCGGTTTATCAAATAAAATAAACATAAACATCTGTTTATACCAGTACTAAAGGAAAGTGATCCAACTGACTGTGGAAATGATCACACAATTGCTATGATCTGACATGCCAGCAAGATTTTACTCAAGATTATTCAGCAGAGGCTACAACCAAGTAGGGTTCAGGAAAGGGCAAGGAATGAGAGATATCATTGCAGATGTGAGATGGATCCTTGAAAATACAAAATAATAACAAAAGGACATCTATATGTGTATTATGGACTATAGCAAGGCTTTTGACCATGTAAACCATAAGAAACTCTTGGCCATATTAAGAAGTATAGGGTATACCAGAACGCCTGATAGTTCTCTTGCACAAGAAGCAACAGTTCAAATGGAACAAGGAGAAACAGAATGGTTTAAAATCAGCAAAGGTGTAGGACAAGGCTGCATACTTTCCTCCAACCTGTTTAATTTATATGCACAACCGAGGTATGAACATTGGTGGAAGACGCATCAACAACCTTCACAATGCTGATGATATCACATTACTGGCTGAAAGTGAAGAAGATCTGAAACATTTGCTTCGCAAGATCAAGGAACATAGTCTTAAAATGGGCCTGCACCTAAATGTAAATTAATCAAAGATCCTGAAAACTGGCAAAATCAATAAGTTCATCATTGATGGAGAAGAAATTGAAATAGTTGACAACTTTAACCTACTTGGATGAACTATCAATAAAGAAATGATAAGTAGTCTTCAAACTGGAAAACTTCAAACATGGTAGACTTAAGCATACTCATATAGTAGTTGCCAAAAACTGTGGTAAAATTTGACAGGCACCCCTTCTACGAAATTGTAGACATTCCAACATTGTCTTGTCTTATATCATTGTGTCCTTTATGGGATGAGGTAAATAGGTGTTGAACTCCCTCCACCCCCCCCCCCCCCATAAAGTATTATACAGACTCTCAGTCTCAGCCAAAAGGCCTAGATAGCACCATCTTCGGTTCATAGCTCAAACCTTGAGCTTGAGATTTAGTCCAAAAAGAACAAACACACCACATAGCTAAAATAAGATCACAATGAAATATTTATAGTTGCACACTATGAAGGAGATGGATGTGATAAGGACACTGAAGTTTCCTCACACTTCTTGCTTGTCCCACCAGTCTTGGTGGATGAATAGAATCCTTTGTGCAGGAACCAAAATGTCAAGCTGTGCTGTCATAACACAAGAGAAGACAAGAGGTGTAGTGTTATTATGAGACTAGGGATGGATGAAACTCCTCTTACCTCTCTCAGATTCAGCAAACATGTGACTTGAATTTGCTCAGGTAACAAAAGATCACATTTGATCCACTTAAAAATGCCAACACTTATAAACCACCTTGATATCATGAAAGGCAGTATATAAGAAATGTTAATTAAATAAATAAATAAATACTGATTTACTACTGAAATCTGTGGAATGGGGAAAGGAGGGTTAATTTGGTTGAGATTACTGTGAATATCTGTAGATTCAAACTACTAGAAAATAACATGTCTCTGGAAATACTTGAAAGAAGCATAGGGCTGAGGATTTAATCTATGATTTGCTTGTCTACATCTCAGTCTAGGATTATATATGTTCTGTATCTCGCTTAGAACCGTAGTGATTGGAAGGGGGATAAATTACTTTCAAAAATAAATAAATGGAATATCCTCTTTTGAGTAGAGTTAAAAATATTCAGACTGCACAAATGTAGGCATTTCAGTGGGTGCACACTTGAACAGCCAACCTCGTGTATTGTCTCTAAAGATAGGCAAGATGAGGCAAAGATGAGGGTATTAATAACGCCAAAGGGGAGTACTATTTTATTTCCAGAGAAAAAACTGAAAAAAATAAAAAGACTTAACAGCGATGCTGCTTTAACAGCGATGCTGCTCATGATTTCACAGCGGCATTGATTATGATATTGCATTGGGGAATCAAATGATTAGAACAGAGCAGTGTGACTGGGCAGGGCCCATTCAAACCATCATCAGTTATGAGATTCTCTTTTAAATAGAAGTGGTAAAGTGAGTGGAGAAGTAGCCTAGCGGTTAGAGCAACTACCTATTCCTAATACCCAGAGGATCAAGGGTTCAATTTCCACTGGCATGCCTTGTGATCTTGGGCAGGTCACTCTACCCTCAATTGCCTCAGAAGAAATGGCCTGGCAATCTACTTCCAGTGATACATTGCCAAGAAAACCCAGAGTCAGCTGGGTTGCCAGGAGTCAGCACTGACTTTGCATTAAAAAAAAAGCAATTTTCTTTTAGAAAATTGTGTTGTGAGGGGAAGTAACAAGATGATGGCAGGATTTTGCCGGCTGTGAGCTGTGTTTTCTGAGGTCCACTGGTGTTTGAGGAGTCCCCCTTGCTGTTGCAATATGGGGTGGAGAAAACGGAAGCAGGCTCCCTTATCTCCTACGTACCTGATGAGCTCCTCGGGAAAGTGAGTGCTGAGTGAGTGCAGCTTTGTGGTCGGAATTGGAGCAGCGTCTTCGGCCGGGGCAGCAGGAGGAGTGTCGCCTCTGAGCACGTCAGGTGTTTGGCTCTCTCTGGAGCAGCGCACCCCCCCATCGTGACCCGGAAGTTTGGCCTCGGCTGGAGCAGCACTGCCTGCGGGGGTGACGGTGAGCACTCCTTTGAGGCAGAGCACAGGAGGAGTTCTGGTGGAGTTGAATCCTTCTCCCGACAAGGAGGTGCAGCGGGAAGCAAGTAAAGGGGAAGTTCCATCGGAGGTGGAGTCTGTGGCTGTGCCGGTTCGGGAGGAGGTAGCTCCGGGGATTCCTACATTGGAAAGACCCGCGGTTTTTACAATGGAAACATTGTGGGAAGGACTGGCAGCTTTGAATACCTCTTTGACCAAAATTGGGGGTCTGTGAGTACTGAATTATTGGGGGTTAAATTTACTTGTGCTACCTTCACCAATGTGCATGAGGAGCAAGCTGAGCGAATTGCCAGACTGGAAGAGGACGTGGGGCAGTTTCGGGACTTGGTCGCTGCCCAGCTTAAGGACAGAACTGTGTCCATTAAGAAAATGGAATATTTGGAAAATCAGGCCTGTCGATGTAATCTATGGTTTCTGAATTTCCCTAAGTCTCCTGTATTATCACCCATGGATATGGTGCGGAAGCATTTTGGGGAAGTCTTAAAGATTCCCCCGGAACAATTCCCACCTATGACTAGGGCCCAGTATCTGTCCGTGGGATTAAGGGACCAAGTTCCTAGTACCGCCCCTACTTCTCCTGGGTTAGGAGACCTCACGGGGTTTTTGGAAAACTCCTTGGAGGTTGTAACAGGGAAAACTACTCTACTTGTAACAATGGCACTGGAGTCGGATAAACTTTATGTTCTTAGATTGTATTTCAGAAATATTAATGCAGTTTTTCTAGGTTCTAATGTTAGAATATTTCCTGACATTTCTCGTGTTGCACAGCTGAGAAGGAAGGATGTTTTGGCCCTTCGCCCCAGGGTTTTGGCTTTAGGGGCTACTTTTCAGCTAAAATTTCTGGCTAAATGTTGTGTTTTATTTAAGCAGAAATTATATCTGTTTTTTTGAACCTAGGCAACTTCAGGAGTTTCTGGAGGCTAGGGAGGAGGTATTAGTAGAAGTATCTGTGCCTTCTCATTCGGCTGACGCATGAGTCTCTACCTGCCTTTATTACTTGTATATTGCTTGTAGTGTAGGACCTTTTTTGGATTCTTAACTGTAGTTGAAGTTTGTTTCCTAGTACTTCCCCAATATTTCCTTTTACTTGGACTCTAATATAAATGGGGGAAATATTTTTCTTTGTGTGTTTATATTTCTTGTGGTGTTGGAATACCCATGTATTTTTTCATTCAATGTTATTTTTTGGATGTAATAATTATTAATAATCGATAAAAAAAACTTGAAAGAAAAAAAAGCGATTTAATAAATAAGAATTTTTCCTCATTTTGCCTATCTTTAGGGCACAATACATGAAGCTTGTCATTTATATGTGTGATTTAACTCCTACCAAATGGGTTATTAGGAAATTTCAGTTAAGCCACAAACAGCTTGGATCGATTGAGCCCCAGCCATAAATTATCCTGGTCTTCTGGATTATTTGATTCTCCGCTTTCATGTCCCCTATTTTAATTCAGTCTGATTTGCCCACCCCCTATAAGAAATATCACATCTTGTACAGTAATAATTGTAGTCAATATTACACAAAGCTAATGTAGATAAAAACTACAGCAGTTGCATTAATATGTAAATAAAGGGATATGGTGAATCCTTAACCTATCATTAGATGTAATTGGATAAGGAATTATCCCTCTCTGATGAGCTTTTATTCTAGGTGCTGGAAATGGTTTTCTACAAGAGCTGCTTGCAGCCTGCAGGAAGGGTGCAATTGCAAATCCCAGTCAGCAAAGCGCAAGACTTGGAGAGCACAGGAATAGAGGTTGAAAAATGTCAAAGAAGGACCTGAAGGAGGAGAGAGAGAGAGAGGAAGTCTTTTGTATTGCAGAGAAGCTTCTGAGATACAACATTGACCAAGTAATATTCTTCTCTGTAAATGTGGTATAAGATACTCAGCCAGCCTAAATTAAAGGGCCCTTTTACTAAAGTGGGTTTGCACCTAATATGCCAATATCATACAAAATCACTGCATGTTAAGAGCAAACCACCGCGTTACCTGCCAGAGGGTGTGGATGGCATTTCCCTTAAAGGCAATGCATGGCACCGCATGGTAACGCAGGGTACTATTACCCCTGGTGCAGGCTGAACTGGAGGTAATTGCACCCTTGCTAATTTCAAGACTCACCGTTAGCGCGTGGTGTCTATCCCTGGGATGATGGCGTGATGCTCACCCACTCTCTGCCCCTAACCCACCGGAATGCATGACGTGCAGTTAGAGTGGGAATCAGCACGCACTGTCATGGTAGCATGCTAATAGTTACTGTGTGCTGCAGTGCGCAGTTAGCACACAACAAAACCCGCACTAACTGTGTAGAGTATTTTAGTAAAGGACCCTTAAATGTGCAACTCATCCAGACAGCAGTAGAACACTGAGGCCCTACAGAATATTTTATTCAGCCACCCTCATCCGCCCCTAACCCAGCCTCCTTTCATATTTGTAATATCGGGCCACTTACTGATTTCAGTGGCCCAATACTATCCATATAAGTTCCAAAACTCAACAGCTAGGCAACTGTAGAACTTGTTTTCAATATCATCCCAAAAGATTTTTGGATCTTGAAGAACGATAGAATGAATCAAAATCGGGGAAGGACTACGTTGTGAGGTTGGACTGTATCCACTGCTGTTAGACAGAGATCCAGGGATTTATGGAGCATAAAATATATAAAATATAGGGCAGCAACGTGCGGCCTGTAGGCCAACTGCAGTCCACCCGACCTTGAGCTGGACTCCAAAAAGGTTTGTTATTAATGAAGTAGTTAAAAGAAATCCATTTTCAGCTTCACATGGATTCATTTTTATTAAAACGTATACACTGGAAAAGCGGGCGCGAACGTCCATGGTTACTTCATAACCATGCCAACATCTTAATTATCTGTCACAGGGGACAAGATAGCATCTCATCTTTTCACATAGGTCCAGTTCAGTCGGTTGCTTTCTGTGGACATTATTGCCTCTCTGGTATCTGTGTGGGGTGTGGCCTGCATGTTTCCAGCAGATAACACATGGGGTATGTTTACTAAGCAGCGGTAGCAGCTTCTGTCTGATATCGGACGGAAACCGCTACCGCTGCTTAGTAAACATACCCCGTGGGCACATACCCTAATGCAGTTAGCACAGTAATTGTTATGCCCACATGGTAGCAATTACCACGAGCTCCTGTGCATAGTATTGTTTATATTTATGTTTAATTAAAAATTTCTATACCACCTTTGGTCAGTACAGCAACAAAGCAGTTTACAATGACAAAAATTTAAAAACTGGAAGGAAAAGAACCCCAAAATTAATTCAAAGGGGTAGCACAGTTAAGAAAACAAGCTGAAAAGATAAACTGTGGTGTTCCCCAAAACTGCCAATTGCCACATAACCATTCAATTATACCCAGTAGGCAAACGCGACCTCAAAGAAATAGATCTTGAGAGCTATTTAGACATTTTTGTAAGAGGATTTAATGCAAAAATAGGCGCCTGTTTCCTAAAGGTTTTAAGATGTTTTAATGAAATCAATGTTATCAAGTGCTCCCAGCTATAGAGGCACTTAATAACCTTAATGCTGTTAATGCTCTGTAGGTGCAACATCACTTAATGCATGGTAACTTCATTAACATATGTTAGACTTCAGTTTGTGAGGGAGCTCCAAAGGGATAGGGCGTAGGAAGCAAAAAGGTAGAGCGACAATAGCTTTCTAATTGAAATTAAGCTCCGCAACAAAGGGACATAGGATGAGGGTGAAAGGGGATAGACTCAGGAATAATATGCAGAAATATCTTTTTACAGAAAGAGTGGAATGAGAGGAGACAAGGACAGTATCTGAATTCAAGAAAACATGGGACAAATACAGAAGATCTCTAAAGGATAAAAAGGGACTTTAGTATTTGATATGGAAGGGCAGAGTAGATAGGCCATATGGACTTTTTCTACTGACATGCTTCTGTTTCTAATCTAGACAAAATGAAACTTAAATGACTTTCACACTTCAAAAAAGCACAGAGTGGAAAAAACCTACACAGAGCAGCAGTTACCCAAAGTAAAAGCATTGAGTAGGGATAACCTGCACAGAGGGGCAGTTACAACCTGAAGTAAAAGCATAGAGGGCAAATAACCTGCACAGAGGGGCAGTTACAACCTGAAGTAAAAGCATAGAGTAGGGATAACCTGCACAGAGGGGCAGTTACAACCTGAAGTAAAAGCATAAGGTAGGGATAACCTGCACAGAGGGACAGTTACAGCCTGAAGTAAAAGCATAGAGTAGGGATAACCTGCACAGAGGGGCAGTTACAACCTGAAGTAAAAGCATAAAGTAGGGATAACCTGCACAGAGGGACAGTTACAGCCTGAAGTAAAAGCATAGAGTAGAGATAACCTGCACAGAGGGACAGTTACAGCCTGAAGTAAAAGCACAGAGTAGGGATAACCTGCACAGAGGGGCAGTTACAACCTGAAGTAAAAGCATAAAGTAGGGATAACCTGCACAGAGGAACAGTTACAACCTGAAGTAAAAGCATAGAGTAGGGATAACCTGCACAGAGGGGCAGTTACAACCTGACGTAAAAGCATAGAGTAGGGATAACCTGAACAGAGGGGCAGTTACAACCTGAAGTAAAAGCATAGAGTAGGAATAACCTGCAGAGAGGGGCAGTTACAACCTGAAGTAAAAGCATAGAGTAGGGATAACCTGCACAGAGGGACAGTTACAACCTGAAGTAAAAGCATAGAGGGCAGATAACCTGCACAGAGGGACAGTTGCAGTCTGAAGTAAAAGCATAGAGAAAGAGTAACCTTCATGCAGCAGCAGATATAACCCTAAACACCTTACTGGACAGACTAGATGGACCATGCTGTTCTTTACCTGCCATCCTTTACTATGTTACTATATTACTTAAAAGTGCTCTGATCTTATTTTTCAGGTACTCTCCATTTGGGATAGCTTGTCTCATTTGTGGAAAGATCATTGCCATCAAAGACCTTGAAGTGGTTGCTAGACAACTAGGAATGTACATGGTGACAGTTATTGTGGGCCTCATAATCCATGGTGGGATCTTTCTACCACTGATTTACTTTGCGATAACAAGGAAAAATCCCTTCTCGTTCTTTGCTGGAATTTTCCAAGCCTGGATCACAGCTCTTGGTACAGCTTCAAGGTACATCTATCAAACACCATTTATTTGCAAACTTTTTTTTCCAGCAGCTGCGTATTTAATTGTCACTTACTGCTGTTTTAACCTTTCAATAATCCTTTGATCTACGGATTCACCTTGCAGACAGTGTTTGAGAAAAAATAGTCAATGCCGTTCTGTTTTTTTAATACTGAATGCTCCGAGCTAGTTAGTTCATTTCTTAACCATGCTCCGAGGAAACCCTTGAACTAAAGACGTAGACAGTGTGGCCATGCAGGGAACACAGGTAATTTCAGTGCATAATGAGGATTCACAATAGGAGGATGCACTTTCAGTTCGAAACAATGTGAAAGCATTAGGACAATGTCATGTTCTCTTTCAACATGAAACAAAACTGTAAAAACCTATGAAATCTTTTTTCTTTTTAATGTGCATTAAGGGACATGGGGAGGGGTTTAACATGCAGTTCCGGCACAGCACTAAAAAGTAGTGCAGGACCCTGTGCCACAACCCCGCGCAACCCTGGTAGTGCACATCAGAGCAGCAATTGGGGGGTGGGGGGATGGGGTTGGAGCATTCCTGGCACAGCTAATGCAGGTGTTGGCGACCCACACTACCTGGCTTACTCTAGATCACCTGTCACATGGCTGCACAATAAAGTTTGTTTTGTTAGGCCTCGGAATCATATACGTAACCCCCGCTGAGGACTCCGTAACCCCATTTGATGTCATGACCTATAACATGGAGTAGGGGGATGTAAACTGAATCTCAGAACAGAGCGCTAAAATAGGATATAATCTGTCAAGCCAACTAAGAGTTTAAAATATCACAATATGTCACAAATATGTACAGAACTCCTGCTGTACATGACATTTTACTAAGGTGTTGGTTTTAATTGTTTGGCTAACACCCACATGATGTAGCTCCATTTGAGTAATGTGCTTCCAAATGGTAATTCTATGAGTCACTGGAGAAAGCAACCACTCTAGAACCTTTGAATAAGTTCCCTGAATAATTAAATCAACCATAACTGATATAAAATACTTATTCTTCCATTGTTGCTTGGTTCAGTGATATGTTTATATACTTGTCATTCTATCAGTGAGTTTAGCGGGTGACAATGCAGAAAATGATCTTCTAGTGTGTGGCACCAATGACCGTAAGAACTAATTTGGCCAGTACTGCAAAACTGTGGATCCTTGAAAACTAAGTATGATTCAGCAAATGAATCAGTACGTCTGACCTCTCATTACTCATCTTATCCAACACTGTACAGCTATGTTAAGTGCTCATGGCAGTGCCTGGACTACAAAGTAAATCCCTCCCCTTTTTTGCAGGATATTCCCTACAAATCCAAGGGAACATCTTCACAGGCTACTGAGTGTTGGACGCTCACTGTAGTGTCTGGGACATGGATTCTGGGATGGGGACAGCCATGCTGTAAGGTCGAAGTGGATCTCTCACTATGTACCTCAGAGTCAAACACTACCTGCTAAGTGTTTGTTACAAACTGGTAAAATAAAGTTTCTTAAAAGTACAAAATCAGGAAAAAAGTACAAAGGGCAGAAATACACAGAAAACAATCTAAAGATTCTATACACGTCCGATCTTCACAGAAAGATACAGTTTAAGAGCAGGAAAAATTAGTAAATTTCCACAAAATGACTTGTGACCCCTGTCACTACATGTATCTGTGTAGATTTCTGTCATAGATACAAAAGTGCATTAGGGTTTTGCAGGTATCATGCGATTAAAATAAAAATAAAGGCATTGTACATGCAACAGTTGTGTGCTTGTACAGCATGTCCCGAGCAGATACTGCACTGACTTGGACCCTACGCATGCCAGCAGCAATTACGTTTAATGCAGATGCACAATGCCACCCATTGAGGTGGCATTAAGTGCACCTCTGCATTAAGATTCTGTTAAGTGCACTCCCGCTAACTGCAACATTGATAGCGAATGCATGTTATCAACCTCTGTGCTAACTGCACTGTAAAGACACACCAATGGTCCACCTCTACCCCACCCATTTTCCTCCCCATTGCGCGCTAAGCAAATAGCACGGACCTAACCCCATGCTGTCTATTTAGCATGTGCACTGTTAGCATGGCTCATTAGCATGCACTCATGCATGTGCTTAAAGGTAGCACAGCTTAGAAAACATGACCTGAAGTGAGGTAAAGCAAAGGGAAATATTGGAAGTGGCTCTCCCCAATGGCAAGTAGCCAGGGGAAAAGTGGTAGGTCACCCAGATCATACATTTTGATGTTTTTGCAAGGAAGAGCTCTTTCACCTCTTTTCTACCTCATAGAAGAAGAGTGGGTACTCAAGGGAAAGAGCCCCATGCCATGTGCATGGTAAGCCCTTACATACCAGAAAAGGGTTTTACGCTAAAGGAAAACGTGTACATTTGGGTCTTTTCTTGTCTGGGTAAGAAAGTGGAGTGACTTGTCAAGGTTGGAAGTCACAGGCAAGGGAAATGACTACAACAGAGCTACTCAAATCCGGTCCTGGAGGTCCGCAACCCTGCAGGTTTTCGGGATATCCCTAATGAATATGCATGATATATATATGCATTAGAGAGAGCCTGCCAACCTGACTGGTTTGTGGCCCTCCAGGGCTGGATTTGGAGACCCCTGCCTTACACCTCTGTCATTTAACATTGTGAGTGGGCAAGGTGCAGATGTCCAAGACATCAAAAAGGTTAGATAGAATTTGTCACATTCCTCCTCGCTTCTCACCACCACCAAAATATTGTCTATTAGAGGTGTAAGGCAGGGGTCTCCAAATCCAGCCCTGGAGGGCCACAAACCAGTCAGGTTGGCAAGCTATTTCTAATGCATATATATCTCATGCATATTCATTAGGGATATCCCGAAAACCTGCAGGGTTGTGGACCTCCAGGACCGGATTTGAGTAGCTCTGGCCTACAAGAACTGAAACTGGATGGAGTACTAGAGGAGAACAACCTTTGGGAAAGAAGATGAGTGGAAGTGTACTACAGGGCCTGAACCTTGCCTAATCTGGACATTTGGGAAGATTGACAAACCAGAATCCTCCCTTGATTCAGGGAACACATAAGAGAGCATACAAGAGGTGCCAGGAGATATTCTTTATATCCAAGAAGACTTGAATGGAAGAGAGAAGAAAAGTTTCTTCCAAAGATTCCAGGAGTCTCAGCCCAGCAGTGGAGATGAGGAAATAGAATCCAGAGAGAAGAGGAGAAACACCAGTGTCTTTAATTAGATTCTGTTGTGGTGTTCTGTGTACTATCTGTTCAATCACCTGGTAAAGCTATTTTTTTATTCATGGTTTTCTGGCATAGGCAGTGAATCTTGTGGAAGCCTCCCCTCCCCCCCCCCCCCCCCCAAGAAAGGATGAGAGATATTTATAGAGTGAAGCATGTGTGTGTCACGAACTAGGACCTTGAAGAGCAATCTTCTCCCTGCCCTTCAGGATACCCATACATGAGGAGGTAAGAAGAGATCTCCCTCTCCACTCTACTATTTGTGGATCATTGGAGCTGCAGCTCGCAGCCTATTTGGAGACTAGCTATACATTTCTCAAGCTTCCTGAGTAAACTGCAGAAATATGGAGAATCTCTGGTATTTCCCTTGGGCCTCCTCCCTAGAGCTCTTCTTGGAAATTCCTAAATCCTCTTCTCCCACCTATAACTTGACTGGAGTCCTTTCAGTGTGATCTCAGGATCTTATTTGCAACAGCTTTTTGAAGCCTTTGAACTACGAGGTTATCACGAAGTACGACAAAGATTTCCTGATATACTTCTTCGCAAACATCTCTATGCTACTGTAGAAATTATAGGTTGGATCACTGATAATTTCTAAAAAAAGATATATATACACTAAATCGGAACCATTGGCAGCTTCTGCTGTCTGCTCCAACTGCATGGGAAAAGAAACACGTTCCAAAAGGTTCTGGTAGCTGACGTGACTCGACAGAAATCATCCCTGATGACAAGGCAGTGTTAGGCTAAACAATTGTTCAGTGCTAAGCCTATTGTCAAACAGTGAGTTTGCTGTTAATTATATAGAAAATCTTTCCAAATATCACTGCTTGAAATTGATCACCATAACTGGTCAAGCTGAAGGTTCTTTTAAAAGAATATTCTAAGATGCTTAGTACCTCTGGTCCTAGATATTAGCACTGCAATACAATTGAAGGTAAAATGACAAACACAGAAGATCTCTAAAGGAAAAAAAGAGACTACAGTAGTTGGTATGGAAGGCAGACAGGATAGGCCATACGGTCTTTTTCTGCCATCGTATTTCTATGTTCAAACCTCATCATATCAAAAGCATTTTGCCAGGCCTACACTAGCAAACATTATTGTTTTGGAAGGAGCTAAGAGAGAAGCATAGTCTGTTTTTTTCTAGAGTGGGTCAACCATGCCCTGCATCTTCAGGGACAGAACCAAAGTCTTTATCAACAGAATGACAGTTGAGTTCGATCCATGCACTAAGTATACAAAGAGAGCATTCTGGAGGGAACAAACCCCTGGATTTTATGGAGCCGATATTTGCATCATTAAAAGCCATGCTTTTCTCAACTCTTCATTCTTTCCAGCTAGACTGTAGCAGTTTGCTAGTTAAAGAACCTTCAGTAGACTCAGTTTGAATCATCACAAAAGAAATCTAAAATTAACTTTCTGGAGATACCACTGCTGCTGGGGGAATTACTGTATGCTTCCAAGCAACGTAAAATCCTTCCAGATGCAGACTAACAGCATTCTTAAACAAACACTGGAAACATTCTTTCGGCTGTAATAAGTGGGTTATTTCCATGTATCTAATACTGTTCTTTCTGTTGGCTTTGTGCCTCTTGAAATGCATGGGCTGTGATGTGTACCTACCTACTCTAAACTCATGTGTCATTGAAAAGTAATCTCTCTATGACCAACGCTGCCTCCAGATTTATCAATGAAAGTATCCTAGTGTTTTTCGTAGGATAGACACCACGGCAATGCTGGAGGTCTTTTGGCACCAAAGTAGAATGTTAATAGATGCCCCTCACCCTTGCCCCCAAGATTTTAAAAAAGATTTTCCCATTATGTTTCTTTGGCAAGGTGCTCTTTAGTAGTTTAGCCAAAAATCCAACGGAGAACAGGTCGTGGTAATCAATTCAGCATCGTCACAGTTACAGTGGGGTCTGGGACTATTTTATGTTTCATTAACAACAAACCCTGTTGCTAATTCATGCTCAACCCCACCTCCCACCCCCAATCCCCAAGAAGAGAGCCTTAAAAATTGACTGGCATTATTTTGCCTTTTCTATTGAATTCTGGCTTCCATCCATGCAGTCACTGGAATTTCCATGGCCTTAACCACCAGCTTCTTGCATCAGTAAGGGTAATTTATATTCTGCCTAACAACAATGCTCTCTTTGTAACTGTAGATCTTTAAACCAAGCCTTTGCCAATGCAAGTGACTCTGTGACCAGGAAACTTTCAGAGTAGTCACATCTCTAGTTTTCAGCTCTGGTCCTCATTCTCCCAAATGATCAGGTTTTTCAGAAATTTACAACACATATTTCATGAGATGTATTTGCATGCATCCAGTGTTCAGTTCGGTTAATTTTCATATTTTGGTTGCTCTGAAAACAAGACCTATTGAGTTTTCTATGGACTGGAACGGAGAACTGCAGTGGTTTTCAACTTTTTTATCGAGGACACCCAAGCTAGTCTGATATTCAGGATAGCTACCATGAATATGCATGAGATAGATTTGCACATGCAGCCTTCATTATATGCAGATTATCTCAGGAATATTCATTGTAGATATTCTGAAAAACAGGCTGGTTAGGGCAGTGGTTCCCAGACTTGGGGTCACATCAACAGTGGACGGGGCCACAGAAACACGGTCATTTCCTCTTCTCTCTGGACTTTCACTCTGACCTATGCCAAGTAGTGGCAGCTCCCAGTCAGCATGTGGTCTGTGAGCAGTGAACATTCATAGACCCTTGCCCCCACCTGGATAAACTTCCTGTTATACTGAATACCGGGATCTATAAGCACAGACTGCACACTGACACAGAGGACCCTGTGCCGACTACTGCTGTTGCTCCTTTCTGCTTTAGATGAGTGAAGGAAGGGGAAGAAGCCTGGAGATCGGCCATTTTCATTTCATCATTTGGGGTCTCGTGAATTTTCATTTGTTAAAATGGGGTCATATGGGATAAAGGTTTAGAAAGCACTGGGTTAGGGGGTATTCAAGGACTGGATTGAGAACCACAGACAACTCATCAGGGACCACCAGACCTGTCTAGTTTTCAAGCTTACACAATGAATACGTATGAGATACCTTTGTATACAATGGAGGTAATGTTTGCAAATCCATCTCATAAATATTCATGGTGGATATCCTGAAAAGCAAACTGCTCAAGTAGTCCCCAAGAATTGGGATCATAGCCACTGACTTTCAAGATATATGCTCAGTATGCAGGTAAAAAAAGTATTTTGGGGATGATATTTGACCACCACAGTTGGCGGTTATGTTAAACACCGGTTGCAATAGTTAAAGAAAATCCAGATATCCTGCCCCATTATCTGACTAGTGAGCAGCACCAGATGATAGAGCAGTGACCACTGGCGTTATCCGGACAGCAGCCTTATCTGAATAGCGGCCTCTATGCCATCCTAAGTTATTTGGATAGTTATCCAGATCATGGTGTTGAATATCGTCACAATCCAGATGATTTCCAGGACTACCTATGCTACATACTACCCAGTACTGTATGGATAGTGCTTGGCAGTTGGTATGGTTTTCCATGACATTATCTATACAGAGGCACTGAAAATCACAGGATAGACTTGGCCATTGGCACTGAAATGGACAGCGGGTGTTGCTCTCTAGATAAGGGTTTTATAAACATCTGAAAAGGCAGACTAGATAGGCCATGTGGTATTTTTCTGCCATCATGTTTCTATGTTTCTATTGTTTTTAAGATCACACCACAGTAAACATCTTAGGACTTTCAGTTAGATCTTTCATGAGCTAATGTCCTTAAAAAATACCCACCGACTTTCAGTGGACCCCCTAACAGAATCATCTTGGACTTTGCATTCTGCTACAGTGACTTTTCACACAAGTGAATCAATGTTTACATAGGTTCTTGCAGGGTCAGCCCTACCATTAGGAAAATGAGGTGGTCACCTAGGGTGGTGGCTTCTGGGGGGGGGGGGCAGCAAAGAACAGGACATTCAATGCTAAACAATAAATTCTGTCAGTTAAGTTGGGAGGGGGAGGGGAAAGGCTTACTAGGGTGCCAATACCTTGAAGCAACTCTGGGGCCAGCTCTGGCCACTTGCCTATGGCCCATGTATGCAAGTGAGGTCATTTGGGCACCTTTCAGAAAGGATCTTGTGTAAAACAACTCAACAAAGGGAATTTTCCCAGGTCACTTCTACACTGTATAACTGAATCTTCCCTGGCATGTAATGTGACTGGAGGCAAATTGTGAGCAAACCTGCACCACAGAGCCACTTTCAGAAGGAAATTTTAGAAAGGATTTTTGGCATGTAGAAAATTACCTCACATGTAAAACTATGCACATTGCAATTAGGCAGCTACTTGCACTTGACTCAAGAGGAGCCGTCTTCCAGGGAGAGGTTTAGGTAGAGCACGGGCAGAATTGTAATTTATATGTGTATTTTATAACATAGGAGCATATAGAAACATGACATCAGAAAAAGACCACATGGTCAATCTAGTCTGCTCTTCCATATCAACTACTATAGTCCCCTTTTCTCTTTAGAGACCTTCTGTGTTTGTCCCATGCTTTCTTGAATTCTGATCCTGTTCTCGTCTCTACTACCTCCACTGGGAGACTATTTCATGCATCTACCACTCTTTCCGTAAAGAAATATTTTCTCATATTACTCCTGAATCTATCCCCTTTTGCTCTCATCTTATGTCTCCTCGTTGCAAAGCTAGCTTTCAATTGAAAGAGGCTCTCCTCCTGAGCATTTATTCCACAGAGGTCTTTAAATGTCTCTGTCATATCTTCTCTATCCTGCCTTTCCTCTAAGTATATATATTGGGATCTTTACGTTTGTCCACATATGGCTTATAATGAAGACCACTAACCATTTTGGTAGCCACCCTCTGCACCAACTCCATCCTGTTTATATCCTTTTGTACAGTAGGTGCGGTCTCCAGAATTGCACACAGAATTGCAAATGAGGTCTAACTAAAGACTTATACAGAGCACCATCACCTCCTTTTTCCTGTTGGCCATTCCTCTCCCTATGCACCCAAGCATCCTTCTGGCTTTTGTCGTCAACTTTTCTACCTGTTTAACCACTTTAAGATCATCAGAAACAATCAAACCCAGGTCTCGCTCCTCTGTCATGGACAGAAGTATTTCACTTCCTATACTGTACTGCTCTCTTGGATTTTTGCAGCCCAATTGCATGACCCTGCTTTTTTTTAGCATTAACTCTTAGCTGCCAAATTCTCGACCATTCTTCAAGCTTAGCTAGATTCCTCCACATGTTATTTACTCCTTTCTGGGTGTCTGCTCTATTGAAGATTTTGGTATCATCTGCAAAAAGGCAAAACGTACCCAGCAGCCTTTCTGCAATATCACTAACAAAAAGAATCGGACCAAGGACAGATCCTTGCGGCACACCACTGGTAACATCCTTCTTCATTTATCTGTACCTTTTGTTGCCTCCTACTCAACCGATTTCTAACCCAGTCAGAAACTTTTGGGTCCATCCCTAGGGTGCTCAATTTATTTAAGATAAGAACATAGGAAATGCCATACTGGGTCAGACCAAGGTCCATCAAGCCCAGTATCCTGTCTCTAATAGTGGCCAATCCAGATCACAAGTACCTAGCAGTTTCCCAAAAAGACACACAGGTTCCATAATACTTGTATTGGGGCAAGCAGTGGATTTTCCGGGTCCTCTTTAATAGTTTACTACATCCTCCAGTAACGAATTCCAGAGTTGAGTAAAAAAATATTTTCTCTTATTAGTCTTAAACAGGTTACACTGTAGCTTCATTGCATGTCCCCTAGACTTTCTACTTTTAATGCCTCTGTATCGTTCCATAGTGCGACCGCACCTTGAATATTGTGTGCAATTCTGGTCGCTGTATCTTAAAAGGATATTAGAAAAGGTACAGAGAAGAGCCCCACAGATCGAATGTTTATGCCATCAAAAAGATCCCAGCATTCAGACCAACTCAATGAGCCATCAGCAGGCAGAGCGGACTCACACACACATACATACAAAGCAAAGTTTAATATTTAAACGTATGATGCCTAATTATGCATTTTTACAGTACAACTAGTACTACTGCTACTGATCATTTGTATATCAAGGCGTAGGCGATGCTGTACAGAGACATGTACGAGAGAGTCCCTGCTTGTCCGAGCTTACAATCTAGTCAAAGGATTGTTGGAAGGGGGTGTTCAGATAATCATGATTGCTGAGTTTAAGTATCAAATCTCAAGGGAGGGTTTAAGACTGATCGGATTCCTATTTTGCAGCAGCCCTGTGGCTGGCCCCGATGGATTTTATTTATTTCAAACACACTTATATACTGCAGCACTGATAAAAAAACCACTCAATGTGATTCGCAATGAAAACTCCATTGGAACGTGAACACGACAGGGCAATGGCTCGGTTTTATTTGCGTGGTCCATTCCTCCTGCCCATCGCAGTTTGCACTTGGCATTAGCTGAATCTATGGATAGCAGCTGACATAGAAAGGGGCATTTGCTTGGTAGTGCGCTTACTTTGGGTCCTGTTATCAAAAGTCTTTAGCTTTTACTGTAGATGCAGGCAAGCAGAACAGAGTTCAGCGGGTTTCACTGTGCTGAATGACTATTAAAGTAATGGTAGTTTTCTTGCTCCTGAATATTTTAACAATATGGCACATCTGTTTCATATTTACTGGAGGATGGAAACAGCACGTTGGAGAATGAAAAGCAGGCAAGACCGTTAAAGGCTGCTGAAGGTGAGGCATGCAAGACAGCAATGCACTGTTACCCATTCTCAAAGCTACTTCAATTGTCAAAATTTCATGTTACACTTGCAGATGGCTGGGGAGTGACACAGACAAATTTCCTGCAGAATTTGTCTGGAATGTGTTTGCTACGTCCACACATATTACTGGAGTCTAAGGAAAGGAATTGTCCTTTTGAGCTCAACTAAGGATCTTTTTGGTCCAGCTGACTGCAGAATTCACTATAAAAGACACAATAAAAAGCCTATGCAATGTAAAACTCTAAACAAAGACATAGAGGGGGGTAACCTGCACAGATTGGCAGGTACAACCTAAACAAAGGCTTAAAGGGGGCAATGAGTATTCCTGTTTAATGTAAACCGCGCTGATGAAAAAGAGTGCGGTATAAAAGAACTATAAATAAATAAAAAATAAATAAATAAACCTGCATGGAGTGGAAGGTACAACGCTAACCACCTTACTGGGCAGACTTGATGGGCCACGCTGGTCTTTATCTGCCACCATTTACTATGTTATTAAAAGCAGGGCATTAAGACTGCTAAGGAGAGACAGGTAGGACTTCTGAATCTAGGTGGGGGGGGGGAGGGGGGTGCATATTCAAAGCATTTTAACTGGTTAGAAAACCTGCTAACTAGCTAAAATACAGTCAGCCCGATATTCAGCGGATCAAGGGTGATGATGACTGCTAGCCTGTTAGTGGTGATATTTAGTGGATCCAGGGTGATGATGACTGCTAGCCTGTTAGTGGTGATATTTAGTGGATCCAGGGTGATGATGACTGCTACCCTGTAGATGTGATATCTAGCGGATCAAGGGTGATGATGGCTGCTAGCCTGTTAGTGGTGATATTCAGCGGATCAAGGGTGATGATGACTGCCAGCCTGTTAGTGGTGATATTTAGTGGATCCAGGGTGATAATGACTGCTACCCTGTAGATGTGATATCTAGCGGATCAAGGGTGATGATGACTGCTAGCCTGTTAGTGGTGATATTCAGCGGATCAAGGGTGATGATGACTGCTAGCCTGTTAGTGGTGATATTTAGTGGATCCAGGGTGATGATGACTGCTACCCTGTAGATGTGATATCTAGCGGATCAAGGGTGATGATGCTGCTAGCCTGTTAGTGGTGATATTCAGCAGCTAACTGGATAGGTTAACCAGTTAAAGTTAGGACAGGGGAATGGTAGTCCTAACTTTAACCAGTTACTGCTATCTGCTTAGTGGCTGAATGTTGCCAGTAACTAGGTAGTGCTTCTGATGTTCGGTGAGCCTGGCCAGTCAGTGGAAGAAAGCAGAAATGTTCCACTGCTGAATATCCACTTTTTATTAAAGCAGTTGCACCTATGCTTTAATTATCTGAGCTACTGCTGCAGGATATAGCCCCATAGGTGTTTATAAACTGCTGGCATACAAGTTATATGAACATTTTTAAATTGGCTGCAAAAGTAGGTGAAGAGCAACACCAGGGCTGCAGTTAATATGGGGAGGGGGGGGGGAGGGGGGACTGAAAGGGAGCTGATATCTGGAGATAGGGCTGGGACTGGGACTGGAAGGGGGCTGGACAATAGTGGAAAGGGACTGGAAGGGAGCTGACACTGGGTGAAGACTGGGACTTCAAGGGGCTGAAACTGGAAGGTATTGTGAGGGGGAACCGGAAGGGAGCTGGCAATGGTGGGGAGAACTGGGACTCGAAGGGAGCTGGACACTGGGAACTGGAAGAGAGCTGACACAGGATGCTGAGAATGCAAGGGGCTGACAGTGGAAGATACTGGGAGGGTGTCTGGAAGGGAGTTGACACAGGAGGGGATTTCTGGGCCTGGAAAGGAACGGATGCTGGTAGATGCTGGGGTCAGGGTGGAGAAAGAGGCAAAATGTGTGTGTGGGGGGGGGGGGGGTGAAAAGGGAGAGGGGCAGATATTATGTGTCTGGAGGGGGAAACAAGGTAATATGTGGGAAGACTGAGGGGGAGGGGTACAAGAATGGATGCTGGGATACAGAGGACTGGGTAAAGTGAAAGTGTGTGGACTTGAGTTAGCTGGGGAGATATGAGGGACTAGAAAACTGATCAGAGATTAGAAGGATAATGGAACTAGGTGATGTTGGGTATGAGTAAGGCTGTGAGAGCTCTAGGGAGGGGAGGGGATAGAGTTTAAAGGACCAGGAGGGTTTGGGGAGTGGTTTAGAGAAAGTTGAAAAGAGGTGAGAGGCAAAGGAAGGGGACAGGTCTTTGAAGGTGAAAGAGGGTAGAAATGGGGGACGTGAAAGAAGAAATGGAAGGCTAGATAGGGGTAAGATGTAAGAAAGGGACTGGAGGTGAAGAGGAGATGAGTGTTAGGGAAGGGACTGGGGCTTGTGTAGGGGATGAGAGACAAAGAAAGTAGATGAGGCTTTAGATGGGATAAGTACAGAGGGAGGAAAAGGGGGACTAGAAAGTGAGTGAAAGATGGGGGAATGGGAGGTTGGGGAAGGAATGAGGTGGGTAATAGGAGGACTGGGGAGGCAAGAGTAGGAAAGGGAAAATTGGTGGTGAAAGGTGAAAAGAGGGAGACTAAAGGAGGAATGAAATCTAGCTAGGAAAGAAAAAAATAAGCCAGAAGAATCAAGGTCAGAGAGAGATGTTAGAAAGGGAGAGTGAGAAAATGGAAATGAGATCCTGGAAAAGGATGTAGGAGACAACCAAGAAGAGGAAGTGGTAAAGACAAACCAGGGTAAACCCAGATGGAAAAATAAAATGATTGGACAACAAAGGTACAAAAGAATGTCAGTCTTTAGAGAAGGAAATGGGCATTTCTTAAAGTTCGCTACAGGAGAACATGCACCTCTGCTCTTTCTTCAATGTTCCGCTGCTCAGAGTCTATTTTTTTTTTATTTTCCATTTCATTTTTGTCTGCATATTTGTTTCTAACTTGCAATTTGTTATTCTTGACAAGATTTTCCATGTGCAGTTGAGGTGAGGGATTCTATTAACATGTTGGTTCTGTGTAGGAATCTGTAGCAGTCCGACATTCCCCTTTCCTCTATGGAGGTGTGCTGATGCATTAGAATCAGGCTGATCCAAGGGTTTCTGCCGCCCTAGGTTGGCCCTCCGTGTCACCTTCCCCACCTTGCACCTTGCTACCACTGCCCCCCTGGCATCCAGCTATCCACCAGTGGTGGAGGGGTGGCATGCAGATCCTTCCATTGAAGTGGCAACTGAGCGCTACAGCAGGCTTTAAAGCACTTACGTGCGCTCACAGCCTGTCGCTCCTGTTCCCCTCCGGAGCAGCAGGCCATGACCACATGTGTGTTTTAATGCCTGCCGTGAACTGAAGGAAGGATCGGCATGCATCCCACCAGGGTCTGGCACCTTAGGAGACCACCTAGTGCACCTAATGGACGGGCCGGCCCTGATTAGAATATTTGCACTACTGACTTTTCATAGGTAGGGATGGTGCATTTTGAATTTTAGGACTTGCTGCTGGTGTGGTATGGCCAGCCTTTAAATGTTCATTTGCAGGGTTTTGTGCTACAACACACAGGGTCCGATCCTGAGATGCAAACAGTGGGGCTAAACGTCCCGGTACGATATGCAGCCCTGCTACTCTTTGGGACTGTATGCTGCCTATCTCTCTCCACGCACACACAGAGCCACTATGTGGGGAGAGCTGGATGGGAGGGGGAGGGGGAGGGGAGTGGGGAGTGGGCAGAGTGGGGGCAGGCTGAGGCACCTGGATGTACAGGGCCAATTCACGTCATGGCCCTGTATATCCGGCAGGTGGGGGAGAAACGTGCTGCTTATTCCACTTGGGGGTGGAATAAACAGTGACAATGCGACGATTGGGCCTGGCGGCCCTGAGTAGCATCAGGTGAGGGTCCTCCGCCCGAACCCAGCCCTGACAGACCCCACCGAGGGTCGGCAGTGGGGAACTGACACCACATCCCACTCTGGGCAGACGGCACTCCTGCAGGGCATCCCAGCACTGGAACACCAGCAAGAGTACGGTGCGGGCCAGCCATGCTGCAGCATGGACATCTCCCGTGGGGATTCAGGGGCACACTGGGCCATCCCAGTGCCCAATCCTGCAACCATGAGAGATCTAGCTCCTGCAGTGCAGAACCGGATATGATCCCAGCTTTTCTCGGACATCCGGCTGGCCCGGACGTGCCCCTTACTGCATCGGGCTCACAATGTCTTACAATGGGGGTAGTTTGTGTTGTTTCACTGATGCAACATCAGAGTTTGAAAAGAATCTGTACTGAGCTGTAAAGTGAAATGCTCTACTTTTGCTTTGCATTTTTTGTTGGGAGTGTTATTGATTAATCTGGGAATGATCCACATGAATGAATAATGTACTCTATTGACTGATAATCAAAGGTAATATGCAGTCACGTATGCGTGCAGTTTCAAAAAATATACCAATATTATCAAACCATTTAAAATAGTTAAACAGTCAGATATATCTAAATATTTGTGGGCCATGGTAGGGGAAGAGCGAGGGCAGGTCAGAAAGTTATCCAGATAGAGGTGGTATTTAGCCACTATTTGGTTAACCCTGGGAGTACCGATGGGGTCAAAAGTGACCCCACTGCAAGTTTCACAACGCGTATCTTGGAAACTAGTTGTTCAAAATGCAGTCTTTTTATGACTTTTCACATGTCAATATTCTCTTTATATTGCGCCATGAGAGGAATAATTTTCATCCGCTAGGTGACGCTAGTGATGAATTGCAGCACAGAGTACCAGTGGGGTCATTTTTGACCCCAGTTGCTTACGTCCGGTTTGGACCGTGATACAATTTGCAGTTTTGTGAATTTTTTGATCTGACAAGGGTATTTATCATTAATTATGTATCATTTATTTTTCGTACTCTTATTTTATGAAAATTACACATTTTCTGTAATTGATATCATACGTTCTCTCATTATTTCCGATGAAATCTAAAGGCTTTCAGCTCGTTCATCACGATTATTGTACACCTATAGTAAAACTGCTTTGCGTTTTATTCAACTTTATCTTTGTTTATTTATTTTAGGTTATTGTTAAATTATATGTTTAGGCCTGTCGAATGGCCATTGTATACTAAACAGAGAGGGCTGACAGTCACTATAAATCCATATATTCCACACTGCTACCTAGATGGATAGTGGCATTGAATATCTGATTAAGGCAAACGGCAGCCCAGTGACCCCTATTTGCCCAGCAGGGAGAGCATGCAAAAGCAAAATGCTAGATCAGGGCACCACAACCTCTCGATTCAGACCTAGTGACTTCCCCCAATTTGGTGAAGCACTTTACTGCCATATTGTACGAAAAGCAGTCAAACAAGTGCAAGAAACTTTAAACCATTCAATGCCAATCCTTACAACTGTTTAAGACTTACAGACTTCCTTCATTTCATCATTTGTCCCTTCAGATATTACCCAAAATGCCAGTGAGATGAAGGCTTCAGAAATGCTTTTCTTTTCCATCATAAATCTTCTCCATATAGTTCAAAAATGTCCAACAGTAAAGAGCGCCTAGCTGAAATCAAAGCATAAGAACTCTTTTCATTTAAACCTTTGTTGCGCAGGCCCATTATGTGCACAGATAAACACATGAAACAAATCTTAATAATTAATATTATGCATTTTTACAGGACTGTAGCTAGTAACATTGCACCAGCCCTTACCAAAGGGCATATCTTATTGCACACATGTTCTCTGGGATCTGTTGTTCTTGCATGTCATTTCCTGTTGTGTCTAATAAAGGAGACTTTTTACCTGGTCTTACAACATACATATAGTAAGGATGAAACTGTAGCACTGAGACCCCAGGCAATTGTGTTCCTTACCTCCCTCTAAAACCAGCCCTGCTTGCAATCAGTTCCAAGACCCTAATAATAAGTGACAGAATAAAATCTTTCCTCTCATGATAGAAGCAATTCTAGCTGTCGGAGACTTTTTTTGCAGGAGTTTTGTATTTTCTATTCTGATATTTTTATGAATGGTTTGGTTATTTTTTGTTTTATCTTGGGAGTGGGATTAAGAGCTAGGAATGTAGTTTTGCCTTTATGCTTTGTGAGAGGCTGAGCTTAGCTAATAGGGCACAGTGCTGCTCATTTTATATGCTTCTACATTTTCCTTGCATAAAATAGCTTGGTGGTCCTGCTAATCCATTTAATGGTAAACCTTTTATTTATCTATTCACAATATTCAACCAGTCAATCTTTCTTGCCTGTTTCAAGATATCTCCTTTCAGCCAAACAGCAATCTTCACGTTTTATGAAGCCTATATTTGCTATCATTTTCTTCCTGGCATATAGCGCTGTATGTAAAATGAAGCGGTAATAGATGTTTGGCACTTCATAAAATACAGTCCCACATTCTATGTTTTTGGTAATATTTTCAGTGCTGGAACACTGCCGGTCACATTCCGCTGCCTAGAGGAGAACCTAGGCATTGATAAACGCGTGACAAGATTTGTCCTTCCTGTTGGGGCAACAATTAACATGGATGGGACGGCCCTTTATGAAGCAGTGGCAGCTATCTTCATTGCCCAGATGAATGGCATAGTGTTGGATGGTGGGCAGATTGTAACAGTAAGGTAAGTCCCCTGGTTGCTAGTTAGGCACATAGGGATAATTAATATGCAAGACTGCATCCTTAGTCAGGAGCATTTACTGCTTACACTAATATAATGCATTGCAGAGGCCTAACGTTTCTTGTATAAATAGTGGATATGCCATTCAAACATGTAAAATACCAGAAAGCTAATGTCCCTGGGAAAAATGGAGACATGCACATGAATAAAGCGTGCGGTCCCTGGAAAGTTCATTTCGACCATTCAGACACCCAAGTCATAGACTTGTACCTGTTAATCGACTCACTTAACCGCAAAGTACCTCGCTATGTTTTGCGTGTGGGCTTTGCGCTAGTTTTCAGAGTAAAAAGCTGTGTGTAGTTTCACTTTGAGCACAGCCAAAGGAAAAAGCATCCAAAGATCTCTGAGCTTCTTATTTACGGGTACTTTTCCCTACAGATACAAATGTAGGTGCCTTGCTGCACTCTCAGCCCTAACTCTGCTCTCAGGAACACCTCAGCTAAAGGCAGATAAAAGTATACACATTTTAGAAGAGTCACATTCTTTTACCTGCAAGTCGGCTAGACAATTCTCAGTCCATTTTCCCTACAGAAATGACTTTTAAAATAGCCCTTCACATGTAGAAATCTACATTTATAAATACTGTATGCTCTAAGCTAGTCAGAGGTAAGAACATATTTAATAATCTCTGTGATTTCAGCATTGACAGCAGATGAATCAAGCGCAGCGGAGTAGGGAAGAGTTACTTCTTACACGATGCTCAGATATGCCCTAAACCAGCCAAGGCTCCAGTTGTTTGCATTTGCAAATTGCATGAGTCATTCCAGAACAAACCAACTTTATTCTTTTCTCTTTCGTGCCTCTTGAAAAACCCGCTGCTGGATGATTACTTTCACATATTGCAAAGGAATGTCACATGGGTCTGCACTGCTCCTTGTTCAATCCTCATGCCTGAAAGCATGTCGGTAAGACGGCCTCTGAGTAGCCGACCAACTGCTACTGGTGACCTCAGTCTTAAACTAAAGCAGACTACTTCTGGACTGGCTATGGTGGCAACAGCCAAACCTTAATCAGACTAGAATATTAGTTGTGGCAGCAGACTTTGGACTAGACAGAAAGTCCAAAGACTCTGGATTTAATTTCATGGTAATCAGAGTTCTTCTGTTCCAGGAAACTTCCACTTCATGGGTTTCAATGCCTTGGAAATTAACCCTTCACAACCATGCTTTTATTTTAACATTTAGAATATGGAGATTCTCCTCAGGAAACCAATTTCTTCCACTTTCGTAAATTTCCATTCTGGTAAAAAATATAATCAGTTTATGTGTTCACTTACTTATGTGCTGTAGCCCCTAGCTTATATTAAATAAAACTGGCCCTCTTTGGGCCCTATGCACTAATGGGCTTATTCTGTATGAGGAAGTTAGACAGGGGAGGGAAAGGGGTGGATCAGGGGCTGCGTTAGGGCAGGTGGTCGTTGGCCTCGGACGTACAGAGCCGATTCCAATGTCGGCCCTGTACTTCTGGGGCCGACAGCTTGGGCGGGGAACATATTCCACCTCTGAGGTGGAATAAGTTCCCTGATGCTGGGAAGGGGCAGCAGGGGGCAGAGGGCATTCTATGTAGCCCGACCCTGGCCCTGGGAGGCCAGATCGGGGGTTGAGCTGTGGGGAAAGCATTTTGGGAGCCGGCAGCCAGGGATTGCAGCTTTTCAATGAAGCTGCGGTGCCATGGCGCCGGGCTCCATTGAAAAGCCCTGCCTGAGTTAGTCGGGCAAGGCCTGTACATGCAGGCCAGGCGGAATCAGGGTCCCGGCCTGCACGTATAGGCCTGTTTGCGATTCTGATCCTGCGGGGCTAGACATGCCCCATGGGATCAGAAACACGACTTCCTCTGTGCGTCCGGTTCCGACCGGGCACACAGAGGGCCTGGATGTCGGGGATGGAATCAGGCCCTAAGCATTTTTCCCATAGACATAATATGAGAAGCAGGACAAAACCCCTTAGAACATCTGCCCAAAATAACAAACAGTAGTGTGTAAAAGCCTGGTCCATATTGCATTTAGCTCACAACATTTCTCTGAGGTTTGAGGCAAGTTACATTCAGGTACATTAGGTATTTGCCTGTCCCTGGAGGACTTAAAAGTCTAAGGGATCTAGTTACTAAGGTGGGCTAACGTTGACACATATTAATTCACATTAGTAACTAGGACCCTTTAAATAACATGGGACTTGTGCATTAACATAAGCACCTAGGCTCCAAAATTTGTTTGTGGGTCACAAGGAGAGCAGAGGGTTTTGAACTCTGGTTTCCTGATTCTCAGCACACTACTCTACCCATTGGGCTACTCATACTGATTATGCAATAGGAGGCTGTAATACTCAGATTTGTATATCAGTTTTATTTATAACTTTTTTTAGCAGGAGGTTTAATCTTCCTGCTTGGCAAGAGTGACATTATTGTGTCTCCCGATGGGGTTGGGTGGTAGAGTGTTAACAACACCCTGCCCCCATATTTTATACATCTCCTTAGGCTAAAGGCAAAAAGGGTCATTCTTAGCCTTGTATTTGAAGATGTAACAGAGATGATGTGACTAAGGAAAAGCATTCCTGTAACGTGTTCTGTACCATCACTGACTGTAGAGGACGAGGCCCATGTGTCGACTCCTATCTCACTGCAGTCTGTTAATGATGTATTATTTGCACGTTTCAATGGGACCAAGATGTTGGCGGTTCTGCAGCCCTCCAGGATCCTAAACAGATTTGAGCTTTAGGGCCACCACAGTATGCAAGTTGGCTCTTAGGTCAACTCTATGAATATTTATTGTGGATATCCAGAAAAACTGACCTAGAGTGGGTCCTCCCAGCCCAGAAGAACCAGGGGATGAAGTAATTCTGCGCTAACAAAGCGTCATGATTCTGAACTGTACGCTCATTGTGTTCCTCATGCTCTTGGTTTCTACAGTTTGACGGCCACTCTGGCAAGCGTCGGTGCTGCCAGTATACCCAGTGCTGGGCTGGTCACCATGCTTCTGATTCTCACGGCAGTGGGGCTCCCAACTCAGGACATCAGTTTACTTGTTGCAGTTGACTGGCTCTTGTAAGTAACATATTCTAATTATACTGACTTTGTTTTTCACTCATTAGTACCCACCTCACCAAAACCAGCATCCTGGAAAGGAGAAGGATTTTATAAATAGCTAGAGGAAAAACTCTGAACGTGTTACTTCTTTCTAAGTACTTTTAGCCATGTAGACTGAGTTTATTGGTCTGGTCTAATATCAGTGTTCATCACAAACTGGAAAGACAGCTTTATGGTAATCAGGGTCTAAAAGGTTTTTCTCAGTGGCAATGTCTACAAATGGGTTAGTTTTGCTCATACCATGACAGCCATGAATCTCACTCTTATGCCAGGGTATGTGGTATCTTAGTGCTTGCATTGTGCCAAAGAGAGCCTCCTTCTGAAGTTCATAAGATGTACCATCTATGGGTAATTTGCCAAGATGTAACTGGAAATTCTTCTTAGTCAGGCCTGTGGCTCCCAATATGGTGGGAAATAATTCTGTATCTTTCTGCCACATTTTCTTGATCTCTGACTGCATTTTTTTTTGGTACTTCAGAATCTTCTCTCTCTTCATACAAATCACAGAATAATCATTGGGCACTGACACTTATGTTTTCATTGCCGTTCTTGTACCTTTCTCCTTTTGCAGGGATGAAAAGGTCTAGCTTGACAACCTGGCGGGCAATTCCTTTCATTTTTCTGCAGTAATAGTGATATTTTTGAGCAACTGTTCCTCTGAATTATACTGCGGAAGTAACTTTCCAGTTCTTCAAAATAATTGTATTGATGTTTGCATTAATGTGGCTTATTCCATTTGTGCGAAACCCAGAGTTTTTATTCACATATAGAATCAGCGAAAAACAATCTATCTTGGTTTGGCACGAGGTTTAGAGGAATCTTTGAAGTGCTATGTCTGATTGCTGTATTTTTTTTGTAAAACTCTAAGAGCCTTCCACAGAGGGACAACACATGATCGCCTTTAAACATATGACCCATGTGCTATCTTTTGGTTTGCATACTTGCCTTTATCCTAATTTCCCACACAACAAAATTATATTATCTGATCATCAAGACTGATATTGAACTGCACTGTGAATATCTAACTGGAAATGTCTTAGAGAACTTCAGATTTATTGCCACTTGACTTTAAAAACTTCCAGCACAAGATAAAAGTATCCCCTCCCCTAAAAATAATATTAACCCCATCACATCGTCTTCATGTCTCTACACGTCACACTTTTACCGGAATAATCGAGTTTTCTGAATAATAATAATTCCCTTCATTTGCTAATTCTTCTGACTGCGTATTTCAGAAACTTGGCGCTGCACCAGAAAAATACCAACCCAAAGACTTTAGCAGAAGGCAATGCTAAATTTAAGCTTCTATATTCAGCGGTGTTGTTTAGATGGTGCCACGACCCACCTATAACCCGAAACATCAAACTCAGACAGGTTCAGATTGCATGTAATTCAGCTGTCCTCTTGCAAATTCGTGTAACAGATTTACTGGTGGACTCTCACCACTTAGATGTGTAAATTATGTGACCAGGGCCAGTGGAAGGGTATCTGATGCCCCAGTGAGCCTTCATTTGCCTGCTCTGTAGGGCAAATTGTAGCTGACTTAAGGGCAGATGCAGAAACCGTGTTCCAGAGCCCAGTACTAATGCTCTACTGATGGGCTTCCTAACGCAAGTTTAACGCTGATATTTTGTGCAGTGATGCTAAAAGAAACTGTGTGCAAATTAGCTGTGCGCAAAACGTCAGCGCTAAAGAAGGGGAGCAAGCCAGACACCTGCACACAGAGGACTGCATTAAGTCTGGCACCTGAGTGAATGCAAAAATGGCTGTCCCCTCTGATCACCCCCCTGACTGCAGCCCCCAATCCAGCAAAATTACCTGGTGGCCCCGTGACTCTCTTAATTGCCCACGATCCAACAGAATTACTCAGTGGCCAGTGGCCCACCTAATTGCCCCCGATCTAACAAAATTACCCAGTGGCCCAATGGCTCCCCAAATGCTCCCCCTGATCCAATAAAATTACCTGGTAGCCCAGTGGCCCCCTGTTCCCCCTAGTAACCCTCAATCATGGCCCTGAGAATCACCCCCCATCCAAAAAAATTACTTGGTGACCCAGTGGTCCTTACCCCTCCAAATCAAGAAAATAGCCTGGTGGCCAGTGGTCCCTAGCTTCCATTACCCAAACCCTCCCAGTAACTCCTGCCACCCCCCTGGTACCTTAAAGGTTAGAGTGCGGGAACAATGTCCATGTGCTTTCGCCCCCATGCAATGCATCCTAGTATGCACTGAGCAGGGTCAGACTGACATATAAAGCAAATGTTCCTTATATGGCAGTGTGACACCCCTGTAGTGCATTCTGGAATGCATGATGCAAGGTCAGCTGTTCCAGGGGAGGGGTCACTCTGCCATATAAGGTAAACTTTGCACCACATGGGTCACTTGCTGCTATTTTTCAAGATGGTGGCACGAGGGCAGGAGAGTGTGGGCATTGCTCCTGCCAGGCCAGCCTCCCCTCTCCCCCCTCCCCCACTGAGCCACGCTGCTTGCTTTCTGCATTTTTATTTATTTATTTAGACAGTTTTTGTATACCACCTTATCCTTCAATCAAAGCGGTCACAACACAATTGGGGGATACATTTAACAAGCAGGGATATGAGACACATACACTAATACTTACAGGGAACATGGGCTATGGAGGGTTAAGTGGCTTGCCCAAGACCACAAGGAGCATCTGTGGGACTAGAAACCCCAGTCCTTCCGGCCCAAGGTTGCTGTCCTCTAGTGGGATTTGAACCCCTGACCTTCCGGCCTGAAGTACCTTGCCCCAACCACTAGGCTACTCCTCCCTCCCTTGCATTGGAGAGCAAGTCTAGCATGGGAAAATTGCCAGTAAAATGCTGCTCTGGAGTATAGAGCAGAGGTTTTGCTTTGGTCCCTTAGGTAATTGCACTCTGATTTCCAGGTGCCCTGCCCGAGTTCTAGATGCGCGCAGCGATGATTCCAACTTAGACACTTGGGTGGGGATATTCAGTGGTGGGGACTAGCCAAAATAAAGCACCGAACCACTGGCACTTTAGATTAGACCAGATAGTCAGCGGCAGAACATATCTGGTTTCTGCCATGAATGTCTGGACTGCCCAGCCATTGGCGCAGCTGTCCCATTAATGGCTGGACAGCAGCTGCTACCGCTCACACACCACCTGCTTTTAACCGGGCAATTTCTCGGCACTCTGTGGGGATATTCAGCGGCTTAGTGTAGCCGATAAGCAGGTCTCCTAACTGGCTAAAATGTTTTGAAAATGCCCCCATGGATTTCTGTCTGTAATCTGTTTTTATTCAGGTTTCATTCAGGAGGCTCAAAGGAATATTTATTTATTTATTTATTTATTTAACATGTTTTGTATCCCGCCTTTTCCTTCAATCAAAGCGGTTAATACAGCACAGAGTTAAACAAAGGTGAGGGAAACATACATTGCATTATCATTACATCACAACAAAACACTAGGAGTACAAACAGGGAACACAGTACATAACTTACATTACATTACCTTACATTAACTACAAACAGCATATCGCTGAGCAGAATAAGCATATAGAATAAGCATATAGCAGCAGATAGTGGGTCCCGCACGGTCCACCGCCTAAGGGCCACGCCAAAGGGCCCTCTTGCGAGGCCCTCAGGCGCGGGCCCGCAAGGCACGGGCGCGCCATTGCTGAAGGGATTCTAAATGATTTGAAAAATGCTCAGATTGGCTGCAGTTTTCTCTCACACACAGTTCCCAACTAAGTAGGCACAGCTGATTCTCACTCACTGCTCACAGGATCGTTGAAGCCTTTGCTGAAGGGATTCTAAATGATTTGAAAAATGCTCAGATTGGCTGCAGTTTTCTCTCACACACAGTTCCCAACTAAGTAGGCACAGCTGATTCTCACTCACTGCTCACAGGATCGTTGAAGCCTTTGCTGAAGGGATTCTAAATGATTTGAAAAATGCTCAGATTGGCTGCAGTTTTCTCTCACACACAGTTCCCAACTAAGTAGGCACAGCTGATTCTCACTCACTGCTCACAGGATCGTTAAAGCCTTTGCTGAAGGGATTCTAAATGATTTGAAAAGTGCTCAGATTGGCTGCAGTTTTCTCTCACACACAGTTCCCAACTAAGTAGGCACAGCTGATTCTCACTCACTGCTCACAGGATCGTTGAAGCCTTTGCTGAAGGGATTCTAAATGATTTGAAAAATGCTCAGATTGGCTGCAGTTTTCTCTCACACACAGTTCCCAACTAAGTAGGCACAGCTGATTCTCACTCACTGCTCACAGGATCGTTGAAGCCTTTGCTGAAGGGATTCTAAATGATTTGAAAAATGCTCAGATTGGCTGCAGTTTTCTCTCACACACAGTTCCCAACTAAGTAGGCACAGCTGATTCTCACTCACTGCTCACAGGATCGTTGAAGCCTTTGCTGAAGGGATTCTAAATGATTTGAAAAATGCTCAGATTGGCTGCAGTTTTCTCTCACACACAGTTCCCAACTAAGTAGGCACAGCTGATTCTCACTCACTGCTCACAGGATCGTTAAAGCCTTTGCTGAAGGGATTCTAAATGATTTGAAAAGTGCTCAGATTGGCTGCAGTTTTCTCTCACACACAGTTCCCAACTAAGTAGGCACAGCTGATTCTCACTCACTGCTCACAGGATCGTTGAAGCCTTTGCTGAAGGGATTCTAAATGATTTGAAAAGTGCTCAGATTGGCTGCAGTTTTCTCTCAGACACAGTTCCCAACTAAGTAGATCACATGCTAGGTTATTACTCAGTTACACTGCTGTATCACCAGGTGATTGGCTCAGGCCTGGATCCAAGGGTTCAAACCTGCAAATCGGAAAGAGTCCTCTGGATCCCTGGCATTTACATGAGGGTCTCCTGGCCTGGTCAGTACTGCCATAGTCCTGAGAATTTATGGCTGGTCAGTTTATGGTACTAGCAGGTTGATATTTATGTCCACGCCTAAGTGTCTGTCTCTGTGCTTATGCAGAGTACACACAGTTTCATTCCATTTTTAATGTACATTACCAAGTTTAAGTTACAATGTAAATTGCTTTGACTGAAATGATAAATCAGTATAAGAAGCCTGTTAAATAAATAACTCTTGCACAAGATAAGCTTTCAAGAGCACAAAGTTCCCTTCTGCAGTTGGCACTTGGGAGTGAACAGCATTTCAGCGGTAACTTTATAAAGCAGCATACTTTAAGCGGTAAAGTAGGAACCTACTTTGGCATTTTAGTCATAAATGGCCACATACTTGATTAAAGCTTCTTATAAAATACCAATCGCGTAAAAGTACACGCTTTGCCGATGGGTGTGCATGTGAACATAGTTTGAGTGGAACAAGAGTGCAGCCTAGATTATGAAATACTATAATTTAGGGGCCCAATAATCAGCCTCGTCGCCTCGGGTGCAAATGAAACAGATATTCAGCAGCAGAGGATATCTGGTGTCTGGCGCTGAGTAATCGGTTTCTCCACTGCCCTGTTTTGCTATCTGGTGTGCAGAAATATTCAGCTACTATGCAGGAGCAAAACCGCATAAAGTCAGGATAGCCTTTGGCCTGTTCTAACTTTATGCAGTGACCTACCCAGTTAGCAGCCTTAAAATTGCCGCTAACCAGATAGGTAATGGTATTGCCCCAGCCCTGCACACGGATCATCCTGGCACTATATGGATTGTACCAAGGCGATTTATAGGAATATTCAGAGGCTCTGTCCAGTTAATGCCTCTGAATATGAGGACGAACGGGTTTATGTGCTTTGCAGGTTCTACAAACGACATAAACCCTTTGGAATATCAAGCCATTCGTGCGTCTTAGAAAATTACTGGCGCAGATGTTTACACCTGCTTTAGGGCTGCCGTAAACATTCTTGCCTTAGCTTAAGACGTGATCCCTGCCACTTGCACTAGTATTTTATAAAAACCAATAAGTACCTAGCTGTCTTTATAAAATAGCGTCTACCCATGGTGCCTTGTTATAAAATGACCTTTCTAATGGCCAGACCAGAGAGTCAGGAGAACACTGGGCATCTGAACCCCAGACTCTGCTCTGCTAGTGAATTTCTGTCACCTTGACCATGTCCAGTTTTCCTGTAAGTGGTCAGGATGTCCAGTCCCCATTCCAGAAATATGAAGCTTCTAAGGTTAATCGTAATGAGGAATGGCATCCTTTGTGGATTCTAGGTTGTATATCAAAAATGAGTAATGACATAATAACTGGTGAAGGATGTTTAGGAATGTGCTAATACTGATGCTGGAATGCTAATGGGAATAACGAGCCTTTTCTTTTCTTTTCAGAGACAGAATGAGGACTTCAGTAAATGTTGTGGGAGACTCCTTCGGAGCCGGCATTGTCTATCACCTTTCCAAGGCAGAGTTGGAAGATCTGGATTCACATCATGGGCAGCAGGACATTGAAATGACCAAGACTCAATCCATTTATGATGGCATGAAGAACCATAGGGAAAACAACTCAAACCAATGTGTTTATGCTGCTCACAACTCCATCATAGTAGATGAGTGCAAGGTACCTTTCGCATTCATGGACAGCGAGACTTGCATATAGCATTGCAATGTTTCATTCATCTTCGTGCATTCTATATATTTCACATTTTTCCACACTAATAATACGACAGCAGTCTCTATAAGCCCCAGGCAAGACCGAAATGCCACTGTGCATTGCTTTTTACCATAAAGTAACACTGTGTGACAGCAACAGATATCTAGACATACAACAAAAAATGTCCCCAGTGTATCATGGAAAAGCGGCATTTATGAAATATCTGACGTAAAGCCTCAATATTGCTCTTCAAAAATTCAAAATCTTAAGTCTAAGAACTTTATGCCTGTCACACAGTAGAGAAATAGAGAGCCACCAAGCTCTGTTGGTGCTGTTCGCAAAGAACCTGGTACCATTTGTCATGTTTGTACTTTGCTTGTAGACATTTGGACCAAAGTAAAATCAAGAACTTAAGTCATTTCTTTCTAACCTTCTGCTAACTTGGTTGGAATAAAAAGTTCTGTAATTTCGGAAATTAGATTACATATCTGTGTTGCCTACCGGCTGATGTCTTTTTCTCTAAATCCATTGTCCTTAAGGTGGGGATACAGGCCCTTTCTGTATTCTGTTTTTATGGGATTAATTTTAACACTCGCTTGCGAAAGACACGCAGTCCATGCTTCCACTTTGCTGTTCACTGCTGTATGGCGCACGCATTTAGTCTCCTGTTTTCTAAACGAGTGCTATGATGTTTTGCAAACACCAGTGCATTTTTTTCATGTTTCCATGTCCCCATCCTTTGACACATCCAGTCTCTCCATCTTGTGGAATACCAATCCTGTCTTTAAGTTTTCACATAAAGCTGAGGACAGAAGTCTGGAAGGTAAGCTAGGAATGAACTGTCACCTCCTTAGAATTAAGCATGCACAGTGTGTAAAGGGGAGGTTATCTCTGCCGGACCAGGCTAAGTGGCTGCCTGGGGACTTTGTTAAACCTTCTGCGAGACCTCAGTCAAAACTCATTACCTTAGAAGTGGAAACACTTCTACAGAGTATTAAATGCCCTAGGTGAATATTTAGCCTCAACCACCTCAACTAACTTTCGGAACCCTAGACTTCCCTCCCACCAACCATAATTAAATTCAACAATTATAATCATCCCAATACCATATCTTCTAAAACCGCCCTGTAAAAATGCATAATAATGTAAAAAATATGTGTTGATGGTTCTTTGAGTTAGTGTGGCTGTCAGTATGACTGTAGCTGCTCTTGGCCACCCCCCTCCCCCCTGAAACTGCTACACATTAGGCAATGCTTAGTCTTCCTACTGGTTGAACACATACTACAAGTTCATTTTTGGGTGATTTTGTTCTTTGTTTTCATGTTGCTGAGGAGTTAGATTATAGCGATGATGTCTGGAAACAGCAATCCCCACCATGGCTATACTCCTGCCACGTGCAACAACCAAGTGCTTAAATTCATTGACATTCTGGCTCCATATTAAAACAGAGAAGGTCCCTGATGACAAGAATGCCCCACCCAAGCGGTATAAAACAAATTTTAAAACTCTAAGGGCCCCTTTTACTAAACACTTAACACATGCTATCTGCTGCATGGTACATTTTATTCCTATGGGCTCTGTTGCAGACGGCACATGCTATGCGTTAGTAAAAGGGGCCTTAAGTTAATTTTTTTAATGATGGGAAAAGCATGATTGACACATCTGCAAGAAGGCAAAATTTAAACTTTATGGAGAAACAACTGGAACAACTAGGCAAGGAATCTCTATTGAAATGTTTTCCATTAGGAATGGTGATTTACACTACTTCTATTTTTATATTGATTCAGAGTTTTTGTTTAAAAGCACACACTTAAATCCACCAACCATCTTATAGGGTATGATTCAGAAAGGGTTGTCTCCTCATTTTTGCCTCTAGGGGAAATAATTTTTATGAATCAGGCAGATAATGAAAGAGGGAACTTGTTTTGTTGCTTGGACATTACATCTATTGTTTAGTAGTTCCATTCTCCTCTGATTTCAGCTCGGAAGCAATTTAGCTTGGTTTGGCTTGATAGTAACCAAATCTTTTATGTACATGAGTAGAAACTGTTGTGCAACAAGTTACACAATGTGGTGCTTTTAACTGTGAGCTACAGAGCTTTATAACTGTGTATGTTGATCGGCCGTTGTCCCAGTTTCTAAAGGTTATTGATTCTTTTCCTCTGTGTATACCAGACATCTAATAGTTTAGAATTTTATAGTTAACGAGAACAATTGCCCAAGACAAAAACAAAACTTCAAGGCAGATAAGAGTCTACTGATTAGTGTAAATTCCCATGGAATGGTATCTATGCCTATATATATTTGGATACTTTGAAGACAAATTATAGGATAGACATGGACAAATATGTTATGCAGACAGATAGATAGCATAGTAGAGCAGATAGATAGATAGATGCATTTCAGAGATAGGCACTGAACATTTTTTTCATTTTGTATTCTTTTTTCATATGATTTTTAGTTTGTTGTTTGTTTTGTTTCATTCCTTTAAAACAAACAAATAACACCTCCCTGCTGCCCCCAAAAAACATGAAAAGGAAAAAAATATTAGGTCCTACTGCTTCCCCCCATTGTCCAAAGAAAGCACCACCTAGACTTGGTGACTTCCTCCTCCCCCCAGTGTACTTAGATCTCCCACACTCCTTCATACTTCGTATCCTACCAACGTGCCTCCTACCTGTCCTGTCTCATGACTGTTATTTGTCAAAATGGCACCAATTTCAAGTCAACCATTTTTATAAATAGTAGTGGCATGGCAGTGAATTCTGCCTTGACACTGGAGACCTGAAGATGTGGCAAGATGGGGGGTCAGTGAAACTGGAGGGCTCCATGGTAAGCTCCATGGGGGAATGGGATAAAGCTTAGGCAGCTAGAAATCTTTTTAAAATGTTGGCCATAACTAAATGAAATGAAAAATAAAAGACATTTCATTCATTTTCCTTTCCTTTCATTTAAAAAAAAATGAAAACAAAGAGGGAGACACCACTGGCATTTCCCTGTTTTAAATGATAGCACGTCTGTAATGCATATTACATTAGACATGTATGACACCATGCAAACCTTGTGTCTTTTGAAATTGCCTTTATTTCTGAGACAGTTTTTAATGGTAATCGCTTTCAGATCGCACTGGCAAACAACGGCCAAACTGCAGACTGCAATGCTGTTGAGGAAGAGTCACTGGAAGTATGAAAACACCTGAATACTCACGCAAAGGTTCGTCTCTCTTCAACCTCTCATGAAGGCGATCTCATGATAACGGATGGTGAAGCGTGCAAAACTCTGCATATTTTATCTGTGAATTAGACATGTACAAAATATTCGGGGTATTCATTGCCAAATAATGGTCTTTCAATTGTGGTTCCTTAAATGTCTAAATATCTCCCTTGTGTTGCTGTAGTAATGGATGCAGCCTGAGAATAAGGTCTGGATTCATGAAACCTTACTATAACGTACTGGTAGAGACTATGGTTGCATGGTTAGCTCCAGCTGTGGTGATGTTATATTGCAATATTACTGATGATGTCAGTGGTTCCCATCGTACTTTAAAAGTCACTCCACTGGAGCCATTTTGACTATTTATAATATTTCTCTGTATTATGTTAAGGTACAGTCCTATTCAGTGCTGTCATAAGGGGTGGACAAGCAAGGTGACCATCATGCTGCCCTTTTGCATCAATCTGTGAGTTTGTGAGCACACAGGTCTGAAAAGGAAGAGGATGGACACTGAAAGTAGCTCTTGCCCAGGCCATCACTTTATTTACTGACTTCCCTGGCCCTACTGACTTGCTTCATAACAGCAATAAAAGTCTTTATTGAGTCTGAATATGCTACATAATTTGCATAGGGCCCGATATTCAGCCGACCCCCAAACCCCGGATATTCACTTCCGCGGCAATGGAAGTGATAATCTGGGTCTGGCCACACTGCCCGGCAGCTGCCAATGCTAACCATGCGGCATCGATATTGGATGCTACATGGTTAGCCTCGATGCCTATGAGATAGCCAGGGGTTTTCCTCGCCTATCTTATAGCTGCACAGTTAGCTCCAGTCCCCACCTCTGCTACACCCTGGAACATCCCCCCCCCCCCCGCACGCCCCAATGCTAGCCGATATCATCGGGGCGCATGGGGGACTTAGTTGAGGATATTTGATGGCACTGCCCATATATGAGCTATCGAATATCCGGTTATCAGGCATTTGCATGGTTAACTGGCTGTTAACCATATAAATGCCTTTTGAATATTGGACCCATACTTCTTAGGGGTTGAAAGCACAAGATGTTCACTATTATATATGTAAATTGCAGTCCCCTGAGTAGAATTATGAGGTTTCATTATGTACGTATGCAATAAATGTGTGTGTGCATATATACATACGTAGATATGGATCTCTCTCTCTATCTCTCTTTATATATACACACAAACAGACCCATGCTCATGTTTAGATATGTGTGTATATGTGAACATATATATTTGAATTTCTAAATTATCTTGTTTTTAAGACATTGAGAATAAGGGAATGCAGAGAGGATACCTACATCATGAAAGGAACCCATCCAAAAGCCAGTTGGGCTTGTTCTAGAGATACAGGGCAATATAATATCTATTGAAGTGTTCAAAATGTCTTATATTCTGAGTAGTACCGTGCTGTATGGTCCGATATGTTTGTGGAGTGAAGTTTCTGTATTTTTTACAATATTCCTGTGCAGATGTCCCAAGATGTGTTGGATAGTGTGCGCTGTGAATATTAAGTATTATGGCTCAGAAAATCCAAAAGACTTTTCTTAAGTTTATATCCTGGGACCAGCTTCTATCAATAGCTCCATTTATAAGCTCCTCCATGAAGCCAAATTTAAATGAACCATTAATAGTTGTTTCATTTTCATGAAAACATATCAAGGTGTATAAATATATATTAGGTATGCACAGGGCCAATAAAAGTTTGGTCAGTCTTAGTTTAAAACAAAGTTTTAGCCATTTTCATTTGTTTTTTGGTTTTTTTTCATGTTTTTGCACGTATTCATCATAATTGTGTGCCTTCTACAGCTTTTTTGTGCATGCAAATCGATTCTGTGCACCTTAATTCAGAGGTCTACATGTACCCAAGTGATTAGGTTCCACGTTTAATTTTTAGGCATCCAAATGAATATCCAAACGAGCTTGAAATGCACCTGCCCAAAATATATATATATATATATATCTTTCCAGTGAAAATGACTCATAACTCCAGATGTAGTAGAGACATTGTTACGGAAAATGAGAAATGACCGTGGTATATTACTACATGAACCCAGCAGTTCCATGCATAGTACCTATTACATTTGTTAGCCAAAACGTGTCTTAGAGAAAGTTTGAATATTTTTTCTAGAACTTGTTTTCCTTAGCAGATGCTAGGTTGGATATGTTTTATCGCAAGGTGTAAGTGAAGTATTTTTTTCTTGTTGACTGAGACTCACTCAAGGTTGAGCGCTTGGTCAGAATCACTTCTATACTGCGGTCTCATAACCACAGGGAAAAGAATGAAGCATCGATGTAGGGGGAGTCACTGAGAAACTTCACCACATCTAAGACACAAGTAGTAAAGATGAGATGTTCTTAATAAGTTTTATTTTATTATTTCAAATGCTTTTCTCTACAGCTCATTGCAATATTTTTTGCCCATAGCCAGGATTTTTAAATATTTTAAATATAGGTTTTACTAAATCAACAGTGACTTGAGGTTACTTAATGATAACAACAGATGTTCATCAAAGTGAACAGGACCTCTTCCAGGACCAACTTCTCTTTGTTATGAGAACCATATTTAGTGAAAGCTGCCTTGACCTTGGTTATCTTTGATGATCTCATATAGCTGGTTAGAGGTGTATAGGCCAAACATTTTCATTTTGTTTAGTTTCCCATGTTGTTTACGGGATTTTTCATTTTTTTTTAAATTTGTTTTGGGGGAAATGTCATTGATAGTGTGCACTATTGCTCAGCACAAGCAAGCCAGATTTATAGATTAGCATGAATTTTTATTTATAAATAGACAGGACTAAAACCACTGCTAATGTGTATATACCTATTAAACATTGTGCAGGTAGCATTAATTTAATCTTTCATATAGTATGCATGTATTTATCTCCACAAGATCACAACTACAGTATAGATCAGAGGTAGTCAACTCTGGTCATCAAGTGTCGCAAGCCATTCGGCTTTACAAGAAATCCACACTGAATATGCAAATACATCTCATGCATACTCAGTATGGATAAACTTAAGATAGTATCTGTAATTAACAGATAGATATTTTCTTATAGGATTATTTATATCATGGTATCAAATAAGAGAAGACTCCAACAGGTCACACAATTCTTAGAAAGGAACCTATGCTGTTTTATGACATTTAGGGCCCGATTCTGGGACATGGGTTGCGGGGCTGCACGTCCCGCCAGGATGTGCAGCCCTGCAAGCTCTCCAGGCCAGGGAGAGCCGGCGGGGGGTAGGAGGGGGTGGGATCTGGGCAGAGCAGGAGAAGGCCAGTCTGGCAGGATGTACAGGGCTGATTCAGGTTACAGCCCTGTATGTCATGCCAGGTCAAAGGGGACGTGCTGCTTATTCCTCTTCAGACCTGGCAATCGGGCCTGAGGATCCCCCCTTGGGCTGCAGCCAGGTGCGGGGGGGGGGGGGGGACCCTGCTGCCCAATCCAGGCCAGCCATGGGTCAGGCAGCGGGAATGAGAATGGTCAAAGCTGCGGAGGTCAGGAACGCCTGTGGGTAACATCCCTGCAGGCGGCAGGGGCACACTGGGCGATCTACAGGCCCGATTCTGTGCACCGCAGGAATGTTTAGTTCCCATGGCCCAGAATCGGGTCCAAACAGGCCAGTCTTCCTCAGCGATATCCGAATGGCCCGGATGTCCCCCTCTGAGTATCAGGTTCTTAGGGTCTGATTCATTAAGACTAGTCTACGTATCTAACGGTAATTTTATAAACCATTTGTGCACGTAAAATAGCATTTCATGTGCCCAATGGACTCTTATACACTTAAGTCACGCCTAAAACTGGCACTGGCCTGGCACAAGCCTGCATATTCTTGTATAGTAGGCATGCATAGGGGTGGAGTTTGGGTGGAGCTGCAATTTACATACAATTTTATAAAATATACATCTCCATATGTACTTCAAGTGCTAGCCTGCTCTCAATCAAGTGTAATGTCTGTGCCTTCAATCTAGGTGCGATTTCTGCATCTTTTATAAAGATACAAAGATGCCTATATACATTTACTAAATAGGCACATTCCTGCCCTTTAATCTAGGCTTCCTTTTATAAAGTTACCCCCTCTTTGTCTATGTGGGAAAAGCTTAGTGAATCAATCCTTAGATCCCTTAGGGACATGTTTACTAAAGATTAATGTGAATTAATGAGTTTTTTTGTTTTTGAGTGCCATCAAGTCAATGCTGACTCCTGACAACCCCTGGGTTTTCTTGGCAAGATATGACTGGAAGTAGATTGTGAGGCCTTTTCTTTTGAGACAATGGAGAGTAAACTGACTTGCCCAAGGTCACAAGGAGAGCCAGTTTGAATCAAACCCAGATTTCTTGGGTGTTAGGCTATTGCTCTAACCATAGGCTACTCCTCTATTCCTTAATGAGTTTAATACGCATTAAGTATCACTGCACCCATAGAAATAAAAGGGTTCTGGACACTTAACGTGCATTAACTTCATTAACATGTATTTGGTAAACGTGCCCCTTTCAGTTGTGGTCAACATTATTGGCACCCTTGCATTTTAGGTATGTTGTGTACAATATCTTGAGAAATAATTGGAAATAGCCCAACTGTTTGTCATCGTAATATTTTAATTGCATGTTCAAAGGTATACAACAAAAAAAAAGATGTCTATGCAATGTAGACATAGTAATTTCTGAGATAAAACCTAAATATGACCTGGAAAGGATTAATGACACACTTCACTAGTATTTGGGTGTACAACTCTTGGCAGCGATAACAGCCTCCACATGTTTCTTGTTGCCATCTATAAGTTTCATACATCAGTCTGCAGATAGTTTCTCCTACTCTTGAACTGCGATTTGTTCCAGCTCATGAATGTTCCAGGATTCCTTTTACCAATGGCAGATTTCAGCTCTTTCCAAAGATTGGATTGGATTGAGATCAGGACTCATTGCTAGCCAGTTTAAAATGGTCCATTTTTTCCTTTTTAACCATTCTTTTGTACTTTTTATATATGTTTTGGGTCATTGTCTTGATGGAGGACCCATGACCTTCGACCCAGACCTAGTTTTTGACACTAGGTAGCACATTTCGCTCCAAAATACCTTGGTAGTCCTCTGACTTCATGATTATTTTAATACCTTCCTGGCTTTATAAAAGTGCTATATGGTGTGAATGATGTTATAGGCAGACTGTGAATTCGGTAATGGTATGTAATGCGGTTAGACCACAGTTAGATTCCCTGTAGTCAACTTGACATGTTCGAATTATAATAAAGTCAAATTAATGGTAAGCAACACAAGTAGACCGAGGAAAACGTTGAGCTCTGTAACATGTCTATGCCTCCCATTACACTTTCTTCCCAGAAACACCAAGTCATTGGGGTGCTGAAAGTTCAAAGTTATTGTAGTAGTAGTCTTCAGACATTCCTCCTTTGCTTATCTTGATCTCTCTCTTTGGAACTCCCTTCCCATCTTCCTTCATCAGGAATCGTCATTCCTCAAGTTTAAAAAGGACCTCAAGACCTGCTGTTTCAATTCTCCTTTCCCCAAACTTCCAACGGCTAGAGTCTCCCCTTTCACTCTCCTCTTCCTGGTCCTGCACTTCCTTGTTCCCTGCTTTTCTTTCCCCTTGCTTTGAAGATCTGTATTCTCTCTCTCTCTGCTCTTTTCTGCTGCCATCTCTTTTCTTAATTGTTGGTATTATTGAAAACCGCTATGAAGACTTTCCAACCATATGTGCTGTATAGCGAAAACATGAAAATAAATAAAATAATAATAGCTGCAGTCTCCAGAGGTGTAGTGCTGTGGATAGAAGTGTTCCATCCAAGGTCAGCTTTAGCACCAGCGGCACTGTGTGAGCACAGGAATGACGCTCTCTAGGGCCAAAGAATAGGATTCTCAAGAACATTGTGGGTGGTGACACTCTGCTCATCAAGGTCATGAGTATCCCCTGAAACACTGTGCTCAGCAGCACACCTTCAGAGCCATTGCTGTACCCCTGAAATGATGACGTCTTATGCCAACAGAGAGGTCACAGACCCCTAAAACCAGTAGCAGTGGAAGACCTTTTGAGTTGAAGGGGCCAAATAAACCAATCTTTTGCCCTGCCCCCAAGCTGTCTATTTGCTGATACTGTGTTGTGCAAAACATTGGTGGAGCCAGGCCCCGTGGCAAACCTCATTTTGCTGCCTATGCCTAAAATTATCCCTGAGACCATTGAGTATACTCGGCACAGGTATCACAGGACATTTATCCCAGGGTAATCCTTGTCCCCATTGTCTAGCCCCTCCATTACTTTAAACAAGCACATTTCTGATATGCAATTGTCCCCTATGGGAATGCACAAAACTCCATTTACTTGGCCAGATAAGCAGCATTTTCCCATAGATTCAAAATGTCTCTTATACAAATAAGTCTGTGAAAAAGCAGACATAAAAACAAGAAAAGCACAATACTCCATGGCATTATAAAGGTTACAAAACACCCCTTCAATTTTAGACTCACCTTCAAATAATGTCCAATCTAAACACTTTACGTTATAGAGATTATAGTCCGCATCAACATATCTTGAGTCATCCCTCAAGCTGTAGCCGGCTGCAACAAGAGGTTCTCGTGCTGGTGCGAAGCTCCCAGATCTCCTTTACAGGGACCATCTGTGAGGGCATGACACTGGCAGTCAGAAGCTGACCTTCTCAGCAAGGGCACAAAGCAGCTGTCTCTAGATTGAAGCACTGACACTCTCAGACTCTGATATTGCACAATGCATATGGTTACCATTGAGAGTGTTAATGGTGACCTGGTGGAGTCCCTTCCAAACTAATGAGCACAGAAGCACTGGCACCAACCATAGGAGCCAGCTTTGCAATACAATTGAGAGTGTTGAACTCAACCTAAATTACCCATCCCTCGTCACAATATCGAAGGGGGGTGGGCTCAAGCACCAACTGTACCCAGATGACTGGACCTATGACACAAAGAAAACCTTCCAAATCCAGGGGCCTTTGGAGTACCCCATCACCAATCAAAAGAGAATCTTTCTGCTCTCTTTTCACAAGATATCTTCGTGCCCCCTCAAGCCAGACATAAGGTAGCCTTCACCTTGATCTCATCATGCGCCAACATTAACTCATTCCTTTAGGAACATTAGAGATAAGTTTCTTATGAAGGATCAAAGCACAGATAATATGATCCTTGAAGGAACTTTTAGGTACTATAACAAAATAGAAAAACCATTTAATCAGATGAACTTTTTCTTAGTTTTAAATGTTCCTTTGGGATATAAAGGCACCTTCCTCTTTAAAAACTAATGACTGAAGAGGTAACCCCTCTCTCCGATGTGGCTTCTAAGGTGTGTGAGAATCTTCAACCCATGCTTCTACCATCAAGAATGATGCAACCAGGGGCAGCAGAACACCTTTCTGATTGCAGGGGCCAAACAAACCAATCTCCAACCCTGCCTCCAAGTTCTCTAATACTGTGTTGGGTAAATTTATTGTGGGGCCATGTGCCCTGTAGCTACACCCCTTTATGCTGCCTATGGGAGTTTCAGTCATAAAGGGCAGGCAGATCCGTTGGGAGTCCTACTAATCTTGTCTGCCCCTTGTGATCGAAACCACAGTATTGCTGCACAACTCCCGATGATAGGAACAGGGGTGGTGGAATCTTATGAATTTCAGAGGGAATATTGTTGTGCTGCATCTGGGTCCTTCCGTGGATTTTGTAGTAGAAAATGCATTTCCTATAGCTTCTCTTTTTGAGTGCACTACAAGTGAAGTTTTCTTTGGAAGATATTTTTTTTAATTATTTTTTTTAATGGTTTCTTACTGTGCAAAATAATTTTCTGTATCTTTCATGAATAAAACTGGATTTTATTTGTATATGATAAAACTAATTTGTGAAACAATGGAAATAATTGACTGTGTTATAACCTTTTATGTACAGATCAATAAAATAGTTCATAAGTCTCTGGTCTTGTTTGTGTACATTTGTAAAGTGGAAAGAGGAGGAGTACGAGAGGTTGATGCAAATGTACTGCACATTGAAGTATCATAAGGGGAATTACTGTGTGCTAATTATCAATGTGGCAGTTAGCATGGGTGCACTTAATACCACCTCAATGCGTGGCATTAAGTCTATCCATGTTCATTGTGAATGGTGTTATACGCACAAGTAGCTTCTGACTAACAAAATCTAACAAGCATTTTAGCACACAGCCTTTGCACTTAACACATGCTAATTCCTGCTCTTAGTGCACAGTAAATGCAAAAAAACGTACTGCACTTTAATAAACAAACCCCAGAGTGATTGACACCCATGTGGAGCCCAATCCCTGAAGGGGCGTCTGGGCTGTTCGGGCGCCCCCAGGCAGGACAGGCCATTAGGACCTGATTCTGCACCATAGGAGCAAGATGCCCCCCCCCCCGGATGCGGGAGTGGGTCCTGGGACAGTTTGGCATGCCCCTGCATCGCCGTGGGGATGTCCTCCCCACAGCACAACTTGCCCGTTGACTTTGTGACCCCCAATTCCCCACTGCCCAACCCCGACAAGGGCCGCTGGGGCCTGGATCAGGCAGTGGGGACTCACCATAAGTGTCTCGTTGCTCCGGTGGGGGAGCTGCTGAGTTCCAGGGGGAGGGGGGCTGCTGTCCAGGATCAGAGGGACGCCAAACTCTTATTCCACCTTGGAGGTGGAATAAGCAGGATATCCCCCCAGCAAGCTCCAGACGTACAAGGCCATCACTTGAATCAGTCCTGTACATCCAGGGGTCGGTCCCACCCACTCTCTGTCCCCATGCCGCCCCTGTCCCCTGCAGTATGAACAGCCAGACCAGGAGGCAGCATAGGCTGAGGGCGGATAGCCGGGCAGGACGTCCCATTTGCCTCCCTGATTCGGGCCCTAAATGAGAGGGGGTGGTGTACTTCCAATTTTTTCATTTTCTCTTTTTTAAAATTTTGTTTCTTTTTACTTTTTATTTTTTCATTTCCCTTGTGATTTTATATTGTTTCATTTTACCTGACAAATGGAAAAATGAAAAGAAAAAATAAAATTTTGTTGTCTGGGGGCTTGATCTGCCCACGCAACCTTGCTTCTGGCAATCCTTTGGGCCTTGAGGCTGGATTAAGGCTAAGGCAGAGGCAAACCAGGCCTGTGCTTTGAACCCAAATGCTTAGGACATATGTTCTTATGTTTTCATGTCACCACTGTCAGGGGAGGAATTCAATTGCTGCAAAGGCAGATTTTTGCAGCCAGCTGCTGGCCGAAGGAAAAGTGATGGTGGAGGAGAAAGAAGACATCTCTCTTCTCCCCAACCCTCTGCTTTGTCTTCTGGTCGGCAGGAGGAAACGGCAAGCAATGAATCTTCCCCACCATGTCCTCCTCTGTAGCTAGAACCACGCAGGGCTCTGTGGGAGTTTTAGAATGTATTTCTCATATGATAGGAATCCCAATGTACTCGTTAGCTTGCCTGACTCTGACCCTCCTGTGCCTTTTCTGCCGTCCATGAGATCTCCAGAGGACAAAGAGAACAAAAGCAATCATTGGCCACTTCTACTCTGTTCAGTTGTTCTTTCAAATGGCGCTGGCCATCCACTGCTGCCGTTTTAAAATAGGGACCTTTAAGACAGGAGGAACTGGGAGTCACTCCTGCTCCTTTTGGACTTTGGAGATTCTTCAGATGGGGTAAGAGACGTGTGGAGGGGGTGTCTGGCAACAGGGGGCCTTGAATTTGGTTGTGGGGGGAAGGAAGAGTGGGGAGGAACTTAGACAGGCGTGAGGCTGATGGTCTGGAATATATTCTGGCCTATTTGAGGCCCTCGAGGACTGACGGTGTACATCCTGCTTTACTGCAATATCTCTGGGAGGTTTTCTTAGTGTAACTCAGAATAATAGAAACATTTTTAAATAAACAATGGGACAAAATTTCAAAGGTTTTCCAACAAAATTGATTGTGACCCTCTTCTGTAAATGCAATCCCCAGTCATTACTCGTCAGGTTTTTTTTTGAGGGGGGGGGGGAGGTAGGAGCTTTCTATGTCAGGATGTAAGAAGGAATTTGAGAGCCGTAAGACAGGGAGTCACAACTAGCTGGACAGCATACAGATGCTGCAAATATGTGAGACACAAAAACACAAACACATTCATCTGAACTTCATTAGCTCGGGATGACGAGATTCAGAAAAACAATTTCATGCAACCGTGTTACTAATGAACAGTGATTGTACATAGTTAATATCTCACATTCCACCACGTGCTCGGTGATGGTTTGCTGGTGCCCTCCTCAAAAGAGAAATTTCTCTTATCTAATGAAATTTCCAAGAATGTCAGTGCAGTATATAAAAAATGTTAAATAAATAACTAAATAAAATAATATACAGAAAGAATGAACTTCAGTCATGGTCCAACAAAAGTTACAAAACCTTGTGAAGCTGCGACAGATTTACATGTAGCTGTGTCATATTCCATTTAACCCTTTCTTTCTTTGAACCTTCCTGCCTTCCCGTCTTCCATCCTTCACTCTGGACTATTGCTACAGAATAAGGTTACCAAATGTCCCCGATTTCTGGGGATTGTCCTCAATGGTGAGGTATGACTACCTCCTGTCTCCGATTTCAGTGGGGTCAGAGGCAACGGACTTTACTTCTCCCGCATACCCTCTGATGCCGTCTTCTCCATCCTGGTAGGAGAAGATGTAAAAGTATTTTTTCTGAAAAACTAGGAGGAATTTTAGAAATATAAATAACATTTATGTGTGCTTATAATTCAAGAAGGGCCACTGCTGTCTTTCGTAAACTTTGGAAATGACTGAATGTTACATCGTCTGGTCATTTTGAAATCTATGGAGAAAAGATGCGGTAAGAGAGCGGACCCCTACCCTGCCCAGCCCAGGTCTGCCTAGGTGTCTCAGATTTACTCTCCAAAAATCTGGTACCCCTATTTTTTAGGGTTCCCTATAATATGCAGGAGCCACACACTAGTATAAGAAGCTTACATTTTAAGCTCCCGCTTGGCTTGTAGGCTTGTACATACGTATTTCCCATGAACCTGCAAGCAGATTTTTAAAGGGAAATTCCTCATAGAGTTTCTCTTCCAAAATCCACTTACCAGCTAGTGCCACAGGAATCACTTACCTATATACTTTGTGGGTGCAAAATATGTGGGGTAAAGAGCATACCAGGATTTCAAAATAAAATCCCGCTGTATAGTTCAGCTGGCCTCCCTTGCCTCACCACTGGTTCACCCCCCCCCCCCTTTCCCCCACAAGGAAAAGAATCTGTGTCGTTAACCACCAAAATTCTTTTGACAAATCTTCAAAATATTTCATAATGCACCCCATAAAAAAGATGAGAATGAATAGCTATCAACTTTCACTATTCCATTCATAATTCTGCAACATCCTTGTGAGTCCACAGGGGGTTTCAGAGGCCTCTTTTGTTTTGTACTGTCTTCTCTGAGCTCTGAAATGTCTTTGGCAGCGCTCACAAGAACAAGGTATGAGATGCGTCACCTCCTAACTTGACTGTAAGCCACTTAATTAATTGCTGAAACGAGCTGCTGGTGGTAGTATGGCTGCAATATGCTCTAAAAAGATCAAAACTTATTACATGAAAGCATGAAGAATTGCATCTAACGTTTTAGTCCTTGAGCATTTTCAAATATATATCCCTTCCAAATGTGAGGTACTCAAAACATTTTTTATGTTTTCACTGTTCGGTATCATTGGCATTTCTTGAGATGAAAGGCTTTTTGATAATATTTAGAAAACAACTCATGAGACCAAAATGCCAGCTTTCCCCCTTTCTTCTTCCTTTATAAAGATTCTATACATACTTAGGAAGGAAATAAACCTCCGAAACCACGAAGAGGTAGAGTTGTTGCTTCCCATAGCAGCTAAGAGTAGCCACACACCATGAGTCTGTACTTTTCAAGTGCTAGACGCTGTAACTCTAATAAGGAAATTCCTTCGACTTGGCTTTCAGACTGAAAAACATGGGGCACTGAATACAAATGTGGACCTGCTTGCCTCAGATCCAGACAGGTGGTAACCCTCAGGCTCACTCTCGGTACTGCTTTCCAATTAAATGCATCCAGGCAAGAGAATACCGTTCCTGACATGACAGTTCTTGCAAATGCTTGAGTCATAGCTTTGTAATGGATTCTATAAAGAGATGTGCTCTCACTATGGAACTGTTGGTCTTACTTTTGAAAAAGAAATAGCTCTTTAAAGTAGGGATTTGTTCAATGTCTTACCTGGATTGAGCTGAAAGATTGCTTACCCCAAGCAAGTGAATGAAAACTGGGAAAAACTATACTCAAGAGTGTTTGTCGACAATGCACACACACAGTTCTTGGACGACCAGATCTACGGCACAAATACATCATGTGAAATCTGTGTGATAAGAATATTGGTCTGGCTAGGCATTTATGAATCGCAGCCTTTTTTTATGATTCATGGCATGGATAAAAAATAAGGAAGCATACCATATTCCTTTCTGTGAATGACATTTTGATAGGGAAGAGGATAGATATTGCAATCTCAATGACTGCTAACTCAAAACAAACTCAAAAAAACAGAACCAGCTTTTATTTACATCAATTATGCATAGAACAGAGCTTTCTTGTTTTAACCCCTAAGATTTTGACTATAGTTGCAATATTCAGCTTATACAAATCAACACATTTTTATAAGACAGGCCACATAACACATCAATAGGGTAATTCATGAAGTTTAAACGAATGACATTTCATGAGTTCAAAGAAAGACAATGAATGCAAGGCCACAGTTCTTACAATGTAAAATAAACCTTCACTTGTGTTTATTTTTACATATTGCTTCAAAGGCCATCATTTGGGTTTCAAAGAAAGATGACCATTGCATTGCATCGAAGACATCTGAAAGATGCCGGAGTTCAAGGCATTGAATAAGCACAGGGCACATGGCTCTATCTTGTATGCCATTTTCGAGACGCTGTTTCATTCCAGCAGTTGGGTGTGGTACCTCAGGCCTGGCACCACCCCCTCCAATCATCAGGCCAGCGATGACTCATAAAACGAGCAGCATCCAGGGATTTGCTGAGCAAAAGCCTGAACCGGGGAACTCTTGTCCTCCTGGTAGTATGGAGGATCTGAAAATGGTTTTAAAGGGGAAAGTGAGTAATTTGTTTGGTGTAATCCAGGACATTTCCAAACTGCTGATGCTATTCCCTGAATTAGATGGATCTGAGGAATGAGTCTAGGAAAGGAGCCACTGCACCCTTGGTCCAAACAGCAATAAACACATCATTCAGTTATAGACAACATTGAGAAAATAAACTCTCCGAGCTTTATTCATTTCAATTTAGCTAAAAATAGCATTTTGTATGGAAACTGTGGAGCTTTCAGTTACAAGAAGCATCACCTAATCAAACAGATCTTCGATTGTTACAGCAGCTGAGCAAAAGGGTTGGCCAGATGTATCAAAGTCAAAGCGCTTCACCATTTCACTCTGCACGGTTCTATCAAACTGCACCACCCCAGTCAACAAGCCGCTATTTCCAGATCAAATCTGATAACATTGCGCTACAAATGGAAGGCCTGGCATAACACAAATAGATCAAGGCTATCTAGACAAAATAACAACATTTTTCAATAACTGAAATTGTAGAGATGCAATCACTTTTGAACCAGGGCAGCTAAGTAGTCACATAGCCACTTGAAGTATTAGTTATAGGAGAAGTAGCTAGCTCCAGTTCTCCAGGGCCGTAAACAGGTGTGGTCTACAGGAAAACAACCAATGGAGAATAGCCATGATCGGGACTCTCAAATGTTCCTTAATTGCTATTTATTAGGGACCCCTAAATTGGTACCAGTTTTTTAGGGTTGCTATCCAGTTTTATTTAATTTTTATATTATTTTTTTAATTTGTACATGTATTTTATATATCATTGTTGTTATATTATGTTTTTGCAATGTCACTTTATGTAGTTTGATATTTATTTTTTGTATAGGGTCCCTAATAAAATGCCAATTAAGGACCATATGAGAGTCCCAGCCAAGGCCATTTTCCACTGGTTGTTTTTCTTTGCAGTTTCACATTGCTTGTTTACAGAGAGACCCTTCTCTTTGTTCCTTTCTGTTTTACAGGATAACCATATTCCATTAATTAGACCACTGAAGGCAAACAGTTCTAATGAATATTCACCGCAGCTATCTTACATATCAAAGTATTTAACTGTCCTCCAGGACTAGAGATCAACTGACCTTCTTCATGCCTTGAAAGGCAACTTATTGTAGGCATTGTATTACTCATCAGCAAAGGTAAGGGGAGGTGTTCACAATTAAAGGCCTGAATCACCAAACTCTTCCTGTAGACACACATTGGCAGAAAAATCTTCCTGACTCAGGCCCTTGATCTGTAAAGGGTAAGAGGAAGTTTGTAGATGACTTTCTCTCAGTTCTTGAGCCTGCGGCTTCCCTTCCTTGTCATCCATGTGGGGAAGAAGGTGTTTTCCTGTAGAGCATCAAAACTGCTCTTTTCCCCTCATTGCTCTGTACTTGGCTAAATTCCAATGAGCAGCCATGTTTGGTCTGAATATTATTATTGCTATTTGTGGAGGTGGTCATGGTATCACCACATTCCCTGGGTTAAGGGGCATAGTGGCCCTTTAAGAACTGGGGAGGGGAACTCAAGCCAGGCTAGTATCTCTCATAGCAGAGTTCCAAACTCCACCCAGGAATAGCCTCTGCCAATCAGAGTGGGAAACAGAGGCGGGTCTAGAGTTCCCGGGTGTGGTAAATGCTCACTTCCTAATAGAAAGAGGAATCTGCTGGTGTGGGCAGCAAACAGCCCAAGGCTGGGGGCCTGGGCAGGACCCTCTGGGAAAGAGGGGGAAGGTTGACAACCTCAGGAAGAGAAAGTGGCTGGGAGCCGGGAAGTCCTGTCAGGGTTGGGACAGGCAGAGCCACAAGGTGAGCAGGAGATAAACCTCCAGGCAGAGGCCAGAGGGTGGGTGTTTCTCTCAAGCCTTGGGGGCGGGGCAGAGCAGAGATAAGCCTGCTCTGGAATATCTAAAAGTGCATGGAAGCCTAACTCATTGTATCTTATTGTTCATGGGGTTAAGAAAGACTTTAGTTGTGTTTAAGAATTACAGAAACTTGCATATGAAGTTCACTGTGTTTTGCTGTTCAAGTGCTTGGTTTTGGGATAAACTGGAGGAATAAAAACTTGTTCCCTGTGTGCACTGTTTAGTACTCTAGGAAAGGGGCTGGCTAGCAAAGAAGGCAGGCTCAGAGTCAAACCCTAAGTCTGCTAGAGAGCTAAACCTTTTCTAGGGGGAGGGGTGGTTTGCAAGATGGGCTAAACGGACTAGCCCTGCCCTAGAGAGGGACCGGGGAAGTATAGTGAGTGCTGAACAAACAGGATTTCCTTTCTAGGTGGTCTGTAGGCAAGAAGACTGGGAACAGGAGACTAAGGAGATGCCAGCACGCCTACTACAGCCAGGAGGCCCAACACCAGCAGTAGAGTGCAGACGTGCCTGTGGGCCGTTAAGAGTATCTGGGCACAGGGAAAGGTGGGAGGAGCAGTGGAAGCTACTGGAAGAGGGCAAGGCTCAATTGGTCAAAAGGGATTGCACTTGGGCTTTTGGTTGTTCTATCCACAGGTCCAGAATTGCCACAGAGGTGACTGCTGGGGCCAGAGTCCAATGGTCAGAGGAACAGGAGGTTCACAGCCATAGGCCAGTGGCCAACATATGCTGTAAAGGCTTTCTATAAACCAACAACTGGTAAAAGCACCCCTAGGAGGAGGAACAGAAGGAAGTGCAGGAGTGGGGAATAAGCAGTCTGCACTTGGATTGTTCTCTTGTCATTGTAGGGGCCTCCAGGGGAAGAAGAGTGGTCTAGGACAGAGGCAGAGTCCAGTGGAAGGCGCCAGCAGCCAGTGGAACCTGGACACAGAGGATCTACATGTTGAGAGAACTCAGACTGTGGTTGTTTAGACAAGCCTCTGCTGTGGGAAGGCTTTTGTCAGTTTCAGAGATTGGGGTGGACTTTGGCCTAGTCACTGTAAGGAAAAATCACAGAGGGTACTAGAAGGACAGGAGTTATACCGGGTGTGAGTCCTGGGAGTACTTTTGGGTGGATTGTTGGTAAGGAGTAGAGTCCCAGTGGTGGGAAGAAACATGAGGCCCTCTAAAAAGAAGAATAGGGGGGGGGGGGATGCTAAATATAGTGTGTGTGGGCCACAATAAGGAGAATTGCCCTATTTTCTGACCCAAGGAACGTTGTTATGGTCAGGTAGGCCATTGAGGGGAGGGATATTCCCTTGAAGTTGAATTCCCTGTAGGGGACGGAAATGTCCCTCATCTAAGCGTGGGTGTTAGGGAGCAGCTATAGGGTAGACCTGTTTGTGAACAGGACACTAGCGCAGATTCCTTTTGCTGTAGAGGGTGTAGAGATAAACTGCTGAAAGAAAGCAGTGGAAAGAAGGTTTATAATGAGGAACTATGGGGCCATGGGTCCAAAAACTCTAGGGGGCAGGAACCCTTGGGAAAAAATAAAGGGAGTGAAGGTCCCAGAGCCAAAGGGGGCACAAGAGGTAAAAGATTCCCTAGTAGTCTTTAAGGAGATGACAGAAGGAAGCTAAGGTTAAAGCTAGTAGGACTAGGGAGGGACGTGATGCGGATTAATCAGATAAGGGGAAGGAGGCAGAAGAGAACTTCCCAAAAGCGTCATGTTTAGAAGGCTAGAGCTGTCTTCAGGAAGGACTCAGGAGGATGATAACTGAGGTGGAAGGTGAGATCACCCGGTTAAAGGAGTCCAGACCTAAGAAGGCCACAACAGAGTCCAGGTTGCAGGAGGTCCTGGAGCAAACCAAAATAACAGAGAAATTGCTGCATTGAAGGTAACAGAAGGACAGTGGAAATGACTCTGTGACACTGTAGGCCAGGAGTTAGAAGCAGAGTGTAGTAAGATCCAGCATCAGAAAGAGATATGGGATAACCTCCTAAAGACACTTAAGGGCTGAGCTAACACAAGAGCAGGACCTTAAGAAAGAGGAGGAGATAGAATTAGCCCAGGCAAAGCAAGGCTGGGTGGACATTGAGCATAGACATGTACAGGAAGTCCAGGATTTGAAGCAAGCTCATGCCCTGGCTCTAGCGGAGAGGGCCGAGCAGCTGAGTCAGGTCAAAGGGTGAACCACAAACCTGAAAATAAAGAAGTCCTTGGAAAAAATGTATAGACTTAGCTGCCCAGATAGACAAGCTTTCTGAATGCAAGCTGGAAGGGGAAGCCAGGGCACAGCTTAAGTGAAGAAAGGCTAGAGCATGAAAGAGAGGTCCAGGAATTGGGACATGGGCACACACTGGTGGTAGCTGAACTGTCCAGACAATTGGAGCAATACGGAGAGGCAGCCAAACCCTTTGGACAAACCAGTCAGGTACTGGAAAGCCAGAAAGGGGCATTAGTCCAGGAGGCAAAGTCATGCTGGATCAAGAGGCCTGTATACAATCTCTCCAAATGAGGCTTAGCGAGAGTGCGCAGGATCCGCCAGAACTGATGGCTGAGTAAAGCAGTCTGCAGGGGAGCCTTGAGGAGCAGGTGGCTCAAATGACCGTTAGCAGCTTGGAAGAGTGGCTACAAGCGGGGTTATGCAGAGAGCTCTGCGGGGCTTAAGGCTCAAGTGGGCAGAGGAAGAAAGGGCCACGTTGCGGAAGCAGCTGGTAATGATAAAGTGGATAAAGCAGCCCAGTTGCAAGAACTCCAGGGACAGTTATGTTCCGAGGTGGGGGAGTCCCAAGGGGCAGTAACGGCAGACTGAGTACAAGAGAGGAAAAGGAACCAGGAAATGGGCCCATACTAAGAAAAGGGTAGAAATCCCGGAGGAAAGGGTAAACACTATCCCAGCACAGGCTGCACAAAAAGTCCCAAAACCAAGACATTCAAATAAGCAGAGCTTGGTCCAGATAGATGTCTAATGGGCTACAAAAGAAGGGTAAAGGTACCACATCCAGGGCCAAGTAGGGTTGCCAACTGGCTCCAGATGCACCCGGCAGGCTTGATCCAGTCCTGGGTTTACTCCAGTGCATGCAGGGACATGTCTTGTTTTTCTTATGGAGTGCAATGGAAGAATCAGAACTACATGTCCCTATAAGCAATGGGGTAAAGCCAGGACTGGATCAAGCCTGTCAGGCGCATCTGGAGCCAGTTGGCAACCCAGGGCCAACAGGTATAAGCAGGGTTAGAAAGAAATTGGGACTAGGACCCAGAAAGCCCAGATCCTGAAATCCAATCCAGGATGTAAAACAATGGGGTTTAGGTAAGGTGAAGGAAAATGTGAGGATAAAGGTAGGATGCGCAAGACCAGAGCCCGAGGAGAAGAAACTAAGTGTAGGGGTCTGGGAAGGGTTAAGATGAAAATCCAGAGCAGAATTTGGGGGAATCGCTGGCTCTCTGAGGCTAGGGCCTTGATTTTAGAGCGCAGCAATTTCTTTTTAAGTGGGGGGGGGAGGGATATGTGATGCGGTAAACACCCCCTTCGGAGGTGGTCATGGCTTCACCATATTGCCTGGATTAAGGGAGTATAGTGGCCCTTTAAGAGCTGGGGGAGGGGAACCCAAGCCAGGCTAGTAGCTCTCATAGCAGAGTTCCACCCAGGAATATCCTGTAGAGAACAGAGGCGGGCGTAGAGTTCCCTGGTGTGGTAAATGCTCACTTCCCATAGGGGAGGAGAGGGAGAAAGAGGAATCTGCTTGCTTGGGCAGCATAGAGCCCAAGGCTGGGGGCCTTGGCAGGACCCTCAGGAAAGATGGGGAGGGCTGACGACCTCAGGAAGAGAGAGGCCCAGGAGGAGAAAAAGGCTGGGAGCCTGGAAGTCCCATCAGGTTTGGGACAGGCAGAGCCACAAGGTGAGCAGAAGATAAACCTCCAAGCAGGGGCCAGAGGGTGTGTGTAGGGTTGCCAACTGGCTACAAATGCGCCCGACAGTGTCAATCCAGTCCTGGGTTTACCCCATTGCATGCAGGGATATGTAGTTCTGATTTCTCCATTGCACTCCATAAGAAATGAAAAACTACAAGTCACTGCATGCAATGGGGTAAACCCAGGACTGGATCAAGTCTGTCGGGCGCATCTGGAGCCAGTTGGCAACCCTAGGTGTGTGTTTCTCTAGAACCTTGGGGGCGGGGGCAGAGTTAAGCCTGCTCTGGAATTTATAAAAGTGCATGGAAGCCTAACTCATTGTATCTTCTTGTTCATGGGGTTAAGAGGTCTGAAAGAAAGACTTTAGTTGTGTTTAAGAATTACAGAAACTTGCATATGAAGTTCACTGTGTTTTGCTGTTCAAGTGCTTGGTTTTGGGATAAACTGGAGGAACAAAAACTTGTTCCCTGTGTGCACTGTTTGGAGCTCTAGGAAAGGGGTGGCTAGCAAAGAAGGCAGGCTCAGAGTCAAAACCTAAGTCTGCTAGAGAGCCCAGCCTCTCCTGGGGGGGGGGGGATGGGTGGTTTGCAAGATAGGCTAAAGGGACCAGCCCTGCCCTAGAGAGGGACCGGTAAGATATAATAAGTGCTGGACATATTACTGACATTCACACAATACAATGCATCATTGTGGCTTACAATAATGATATACAATCGGAGAGATATTACATAAAAATAATATTAAAAACAGGGCAAGGATGACAACTTGGGGGAGGGGGAAACACATAAGGAGCAAAATAGGTGGGGCTGAGCAACACAACAAAACTTAAGGGAGACCTTATCAAATACTGGAGACACAAAGGAGAGGAGAAAGGGTACACAGAGCTGTTGTAGTCATTGAAGTCACTGGTTGTCCAGGGACAAAGGATGAGGCTTAAATTAACTATCTACCTCGCAGGTACCTCCTCCTCTCATAAGCACAGTCCTTGGTTTGCAAAATAGAAAACAGGTTGGTCATGCCCAGCATGACATGCTACTGTATATACCTAGGTACATATAGCGTCAACCTGCCCCTCCCTATCAATATTACTCTCTGCACACCATGAGAAACTTTCCAATTGCACCAGAGAATGAGAAGGACTGAGTTATCGATTCTTTCTTAGTATTTTCTGGGTCTTTTAAACCTTTTGTCTCTTTTAATATCTATTATGCTCTACGGTGACAAAACATATAGAGGCTGATTCTGTACCGGCCGTCCAGCCCCTTGTGCTGCCGATCAGAATCAGGGTGTACAGAGGTAGACCCGATTCTGATCCTGTGGGGGCTAGACATACCCGTGGGATCAGACTTGGGTCTACGGCCTGGACATGCAGGCTGAGCTCTGATTCTGAGCAGCTGCATGTCCAGCCACATACCCAACTAACAGCCAGGCCCCTGAATGGAGCCGCAGCGCCATGGTGTCCTGTCGCCTTGGCACTGCGGCTCTGTTCAGGGATTGCACTCGCTGGTTGCAATCAAGATGCTGCATCCCTGCAGCCCAACCCTCCCCCGCCCCCCCCCCCCCATTCAGCCTCCCATGGCCAGAGTCAGGCTGCGGGGATCCACTTGCGCCCCTTACCTCTTTGCCACCCCCGGCTCCTGCGTCCCTCATCTAAGTGGCTGACCCTGGACTACAGGGCTAAGCTTGGCATCAGCTCTGAATGTCCAGGGTTAGTCGCCACCCACCACTTGCCCTTGCTCCTCCCACAGCACTCCCCCTCCCTGTACAAATTGGCGCTATACTAGGGTTTTACAGGTATCGTGTGATTAGGGTAGAAATCAATATGCAGTATCTGCAGAGGTTGTGTACAACATGTTCCCTACAGATACCACACTCATTTGAACACTAGCGCATGCCAGCAAAAATGCAGGTGCATTTAAAGCCACCTCAATGAGAGACATTAAGTGCCCCTGAGCTAACTGCAATATTGATGGCAAACGTGTGTTGTCGACCCTTGCACTAACAACAATATGCAGACATGCCCACACTTCGCTCCTACCACAGCCATTTCCCTCCCTCACTGTGCTAAGCAGATAAAGTGAAATTAACCCCATGCTGACTGTTTAGCACATGCGCTGTTAGGCTTCAGTGCGCGCTAATGCGCCATATGTTAACAGCTAGGATAGCCTAGTAAACATGCCCCTAATTTTAAGTGTGTCAGGCTCTGCTAAACTGCCACATTAGTTTCCACCTTAAAATGCGACTCCTTTTTTAAAAATATATGCAAATATTATACCAGCAGCGGGCTTTAAAAACAGTCAAGCAAGCACTGAGTAAGATGTGAATTGCTAATTTACAGAAATTGCTGGAATAAAGCAGTGCGGTCACTTTGTTAGTCTTAATTTCTATGTATCTAGAAGCACTAACTTAATGTGTTGACAAGTGTTCAAGAGTTAAATCCCCTTCATTAGGTAAGTGCCTGAATCACTCTTAAGTCATTCAAAAATGCCTTGATTAAGGGAAAAGCAAGTTGTACATGTACTGTTAGTCCAGTGAAAAGGCATCAGCACCATTAACTCGTTGACCTTTATGTCAATCAATGGAAAGTATGCACAGTTTAGCAAGAGAATCGCCCGACATGGTTTTTGTGAACAAACCATTGCATTTTCACACCTGAGAAGAGAAATCGGTCTAAACATATTTTTCTCCTCGCACAAGGTTAAATGTAACCAAATAATGTGCGCAAGAAGCAGGGCCAAATTCAATTAAACAAGCTTTATGTAGACATTTGGCATGTAAGTTTGTTTATCCCCAAGAACAAACTATCCAGATGTGCTGCAAAACAAGAACGCCGAGCAATGGCCATCAGGAGAGTTCTAAGACCGAGCAGTGAACTTACTTCTGCCAAAGAAGGATTCATGAGTTATTCTTCTTCATTGGCTTTGGGAGCACAAGAGATCGAAGCATGAAACGGGCAATGTTAGTTCTTCTGAGTTCTTGTGCTGAGTGCCCTGCCACTTTGGGATTTGATCTTTCTAATAAATATCTCCAATGTATATGAGAACCTTAAGCTCTCTGACTATTTTAATAGCCGCCCTCTAGAGTGGAGATGGTGGAGACAAACTGTATCTGAATTCAAGAAAGCACGGGACAGGTACAAGGGATCACTGTGGTAGAGGTAGGGATCATAAATCGTAATCATGCCTATGGATGAGTAGACCTGATGGGCCATATGGTCTTTATCTGCCATCATTTTCTCTGTTTCTAAATAAAATAGTACATTGTAGTTCTGATTTTCCTATATTAGGCAAATTAAAAATTAGTAGGATAAAAAAAGTATCTGTTAATAAAACTAATGGCACGTTTCAGCTGTACCCAAATTCCAATATACACACTGTTGAAAGGTGAGGGTTAAACTGTTGTTGGCACTGTGTGTGGATGGACTGCAAAAGGGTGGGGGGGGGGGAGTTGGGCCCTCACATGAAGAACAACACAGGAGACACAGCAGGGGAATATTGGGGGTCTATAGAGCTAGAGTTGTGGCAATAAGGTATTCATACATAACTGCCGATTCCTGTGTTTCTTGCACCCTTATGGATGGACTGATTCCAGGTTTTTGTGCATTTGGTTAGCTGAGGAAAGAAGGAAGGGTTACCAGGAAAAAACATCAAAAGATGGCAATGGGGAGAAAGGCCACCTCTTTTCAGGGGAGCACAAGAGACTCTTTGCAGTGGGCTACTAGCTGAAATGTTTATTGCCATGGTTGTATAACCTGCAGTGTGATATCAATGCATGTGGCTTTCATGCTGAGGAAACAGAATGAAGGAGAGAATTAGAACGATGTAAAAAATAAAGTGTTGTACAAGTCTGAAGAATAAAAAAAAGCAGCTGTACCTGCACGCAACAACTAGCCTTAAAGACTCGCATGTGCTCTCTGTTTTCCTGAGGTCTTTTCTCTGGCTGCTTGAGAGTCTGTTTAATAAGGTTAAGAACAAGGTGTGTGGCTCACAAGCAAAACTAAAGCCCATGCAGTGTCTGTGTGCACATGTGTGTCCTCGTTCTATCTTTCCATTAAAGTTTTGTAAACTCAACCATATATTCTGTATTCCTTTCCGTAAAGTGAGGCATGTGTGTGCACCATGTGAAGGGTGGGACACAATGGCAGTGACTCATTCTTCTGAAATAACAACACCTGGAAATTATGCCAAGGTATCTTGCACAACTTGTACATTTCAGATGGCTCAAGGCAGCGTGAGAGTCCTTTCTTGTTCCCAGTGTCCCTAAGAGTACCATTTGCCTATCTTGGTCATAGGAGTTTATTAAAATACACCCTCAGCGTGACTGAGCTATAATTTAGATGTGTCTGTAGTACCTACAAGCACACTCTGCGGCTCCTCTCTCGTCTCTGGATCCATTCTTGTGAATTTGGGGGGGGGGGGGGGTGGAGATATTCATTGGCAGCGGCTAACACTGATAAATCAGCTAGAAGTTGTTGCTTAGGCACTTAGGGGCTGAAACGTGGTGGGGAGGGATATCCCACAGAGCGCCATATAAACAGGCTTTGAGTATCTTCCCCCCCCCCTTCTCTGAGCAAGTCACAATTATCTATGTCCAGTTCCTCCTTTTCCACCTTGCTGTGCATTATTCTTGACACAGACGTCTTGAGTTGGCGTGTCATGTTCCCACTCGGCTTATTCAAATCCAGTCTAGAAATCCACCTTTTCCGAGGCTTTGCTTAATCCACTCCACCAATTCTTGCTTGTTTGTTTTAATTTTTCTTAATGAATGAACTTCCCGGAGCTTCTTTTCCCTTCCATGTTTATCTCGACTAGACTGTAAGCGCTGCATGACAGGTATTTTATGTATATTTGTACAGCACTGTCATCTAGTAGTACTATGGAAATGATAAGAAGTAGGAACAGTTTTTGGAAAGAATAGGATTTTTATGCAGTCCAGTTCATATTCATATAAACATGCATTTTGCAGAGTGTTTAGCACAGTCACTTATCCGCAATGATAAATCATGCCTTAAAGAGCTGCGTCTTTCACTACAAATTTCTGGATTTGAGCAGGTATGGGGTAGGCTAAAATAGACTCTTCAGTTAAACAGGATCTTACTAAACTGCAACATGAAATTATAGCAGTGGTGTGAGGACTGCAGCCGTTTTAATTAGACACGGACAGTGAAATGATCTCAAACAGGAAACCGCGACGTTGAAGAATGACCTGGTGATGAAGTGCTAATATTCCATGGTCCTGATGCTGTCGCACTTGAATTTCAGTAACTGTTATAAAGTGTCTCTAATAGGCATTTAGTTGGCATTTCACACATGAGTTAATTAAATAGCAGCAAGATGCAGATAGGGCTGACAAATGCAAGAAAAACTGACCTGTGAAATGCCAGCAGAATATGATTACTCATTAGAGAGCCGACAGCAAGACCCAGGGCCCACGGTAAACCTCCTGGAGCTCGAGAGACCCATCTAAAATCGAGCGGCGTCCATTCTAGTAAAGCCAGATGTGTGGCACATGAGTTGAAGAAAAGATCTGCTGTCACGGCACTGAAAAGGTTTTAAAAAGGTGAAGAGCGTTCTAATTGTAAAATAGTCAATCTCTTTTCTTGTACGTTTGTAACCACCACCTTTCATTGACACAAGATGGGAGGAGACGGGTTTGTTCATCCTCCTGCCCTGAATCTCTAAGTACAATCCAGTTTAAAAATGTCAGACCACTCTTATATATGGCAAAGGCCTTCACCTCTTGTCTGCAGGAGCAATAGTCCACTCCAGTTTTTCATACTAACATAATAGATGATGGCATACCAAAAGGCCCATTCAATCTGCCCAGTTTCTTCTGATCTCTATTGCTTATGATATAGCCCAACTGCTAACCATAGAAGCTTGACCATTGGTAGAGTCTCTCAGTCAGCTTTGGGCCTTCTCCCATCCCGGGTAGATAAACATTCAGTCCCACACTTAATCCAATTTACAGGCCTCCGCTCCCCCATGCCCCACCACTCCACTTTGTACTAATTACCGAAATCCCCTTGGCCTTCCTTGACAGTACCTAGATATCATCAACCTGTTGGCGTCAATCTGTCTGGGAGCTGGGGAATTGCAACCTGCTAGTTCCCACAGATTACCAATATTATTCTGATAATAGAATACTAGTCACGTTCTTTAAATACCAGTCGATATCCTATTGCAACTCATGTATAACCTGTCCTGTGGTAAGGCAGAGGAAAATCAATGTTTTCCTTGCAGCCAAAACAACAGAATCCACAATAAATACAGGAAGGTCCTTGACTTCCCACCAGACAAGCTTTAAAAAATGATATTAGCTAGATAGGTTTCCTATTTTGTGCTCACAGTATTCAATATTATTATATTTTCTAATCTGCAGGCTATGAATATACATTTTAAATAAGAAACTACCTTTTGGCCCTGGTCATTTGACATTTTTAAGAACTTTTTTTTTTCATCTGGCAAGAGCCAAATTTGAGCTTCAACTGTTAAAGGTGAACAATGAGAAATCTGAAAGTCTTAGTCTTAATTTAAAACATTTGTTATGTACAATTTCAATCAACAATAATTAAGGAAAATAACAGGACAAGTTCTACCCATTTAATCATTCTTGGGCAGAACTAGACAATCATGTATAAAAATATCTGTGTACCTCGCACCCTTCCTGTTTATGGCTTGCGAGACAGGGCTTTCCTAATAATTTCCAAACATTACATTACAATAAAGAAATAGTCACTGTCCTGAAGCAGTAGGAATCCTGGCCAAATGTTGTAAACCTGTGTGAAACTTTCTTTATTTAGCGATTAGTCTTTTTTAAAGGGTGGACGTCATGGAAATGAGTGGAAACTGAAAGCAGGATGTGTCCCCCAAAGGTTCACAGCCCATTGACGTTTACCAGGGGTGTGCTGAAGCTTTGCTCCGTCTGGACACCGACTGAAGTGGAACCTTCTTTACCAATCTCCCAGTCTATAGGAAGTACTAACTACACTACAAAAACAAACCAGTGCAGAACAAGTGCTATTTTTTGTTTTTTCACAAGGTGCTCAAAAACCATATGAAACCAGGATGAGTTAATGAAGAATAAGTGGCGTGATTATGTTACAGCCCCCCAACACCTATACACAAAGTATGAAACATGGATTTACATGTATTAAATAAAACAAAACATTATTCTTTGAGCACATTGTCATAGGAACCCTGGACAAAGCATTCTGAAATTCTTTACACCTTGTGTGGCACCGTTTCTAAGTATAAAACCCCGAAAGCCCGCTAGTGCCCACGGCTGCTTTTTGAAGCTATTCACCTCATTCTTTATGACGTCGTCCTGTGTGCAGTACCTAGAAGCCGCTGAAGGCTTCTAGCACTCATCTCCCAAAGGTCTTGTCAAAAGGCAGGCTGCACCTCTTTGTATTGGAGCCTTTTACTGCTGAGGCCAATCACATTTATAGCAGACCTAAAAGTCTGCAGATGGTTGCTGCTGAAGGGAATTTGTTTCATGCCACTATAGAGGGCAGTGAACGAGGAGGGAAGGAAGAGGGTTATATCGGAAGAACATTTAGCTTCTTTGACCTGATCAAAATTGTTGAAAGATAGTATAAAAGAAGGTTATACTAGAAAGCTTCAGTAGCACATCACATCTGAAAGTTCCAGTCCTAGTTCCATGTTGGGATCATGGCATCCCACCTCTCTCACTCGTTCTCACTCACACTCTCTCTCTGCACAAGACACAAAGTTTTACACCCCAATTTTCATGTCCACTTTTTGCTGATTTCGTGCTTGCTCAGCTGACATTAATCCGTCGCTTGCGTCTCTCGAATCGCTTGTGTGCTCTTTGTGCACCAAGTGGACCATTTCTTGCGACTTGCTGGCTTCTCCGTTCACTTCTTCCATTCTGCCATCCTCCACTGGTCCTTTGTTACCATTTATCACCAGCTTTTTCTTATGTCCACATCTGTTTGAAAAAGAGGGGTTTTGCAGAATTAATGGAGCTTACAGATACAGGAATGCTAGCGTTACCAAGATAGTAAGATACAACGTAAACAGGACAAATAGATCAAAGGGCACTAAGGTTTCATACCTAGCAGGCATTAATGGGTTAAGATGTGCTAAGTGCAAAACCTCAGCATTAACTGTTGGGAGCATTTCCAGCACTTTGAGGAAAGCAGTCATACAGTTAACGTAGAAGAATAATCACTATCGCAGGTTAAGGGTAGGGCTGAGAACGTGGAACGCAGTTAGCTACACCTCTGCAGATTTACCTAACTGCACCATGTTATTTGCTGTATTAGCAGTTAATGCACATTAATGGTCTCCTTGTTAACTGCAAAGTTCCATCTCCACCCTTATCACTACCCCTATAGCAGTGATGGCTAACCTTTTTGAGCCCGAGTGCCCAAACTGCCGCACAAAACCAAAGAATTTCCTCAAAGTGCCAGCACGTCAATTTGCATAAATATTTGCATAATGCTAACATACACTAACTTTTAGTAAACATGTCTCTTAATGAGTGTATGGATAAAGACAGACTAAAAGATTTCTACATTACTATAATCCAGTGCCAACCGCCAGGCACATTAGGAACTACTACAAACACTGCCCATTTAGAACCAATAGCAAACCCGCCGTATCCTAACAGCACTACCAGGACTCACAAAGCACCACACCATACCTATCAAAAGGCAACACTGCAAATATTAAACCAATACATTTCAGACAATAACAATACATGACCTACTGGGGAAAGAGAACAAGTGGCAATGTCAAAAAGGAATTACATAAACAGAATACCTCAGCTCAGTTACACAGTTGCAATTGCTCCAGCCACTTTCTTCTGGTTTCTTCATGTTTTCTGCTAACTCTCCATCATCTGCTGTCCATTTGTCCTTTCTTCTCTCTTCTAGTTTTTTTTTTTTCCATTTCTCTCTCTCTACATCCGCTTTAACATACTAATCTTTCTCCTTTTGCTCTTTCCTCATTCCTATTTCATCCACTCAATTTTACACCTCCATCCTCAATCCCCACTTACTCTCGCCAATACCCGGCCAATTGTAGATTTTTTATCCCTCCCACACAAAATATTTTTCCCCTCTCCATTTTACTCTCCCAGCCCCATCCCATTCTAATCCTCCCCCAACATCAGCTCCCTTCTAGTTCCAGCCTCACCCAGCATCCATTCCCTTCTAGTCCCTGCATCAGCCCATTTCCAGTCCTAGCCCCCCATCAGCCCATTTCCAGTCCTAGCAACCCCCCAACCCAATACCAGTCCTAGCCCCCCCCCATCAACCCACTTCCAGTCCTAAACCCCCATCACCCCATTTTCAGTTTAAGCCCCCCCTATAACCCATTACCAGTCCTAACCCCCATCACCCCATTTCCAGACAGCCCCCATCAGCCCACAGCCCATTAGCAGTCCTACCCCCCCAGCCCATTAGCAGTCCTACCCCACCCACCCGCCCCCCGCCCGCCCGCCATTAGCAGTCCTAACCCCCCCATCCAATTAGCAGTCAAACCCCCCCCCCGCCCGCCCGCCCGCCCCCTGCCCATTAGCAGTCCTAACCCCCCCCTCCCTCCCTGCCCATTAGCAGTCCTAACCCCCCCCCTCTCTCCCTGCCCGCCCATTAGCAGTCCTAACCCCCCCTCCCTCCCTGCCCATTAGCAGTCCTAACCCCCCCTCCCTCCCTCCCTGCCCATTAGCAGTCCTAACCCCCCCCTCCCTCCCTGCCCATTAGCAGTCCTAACCCCCCCCTCCCTCCCTCCCTCCCACCCTGCCCATTAGCAGTCCTAACCCCCCCCTCCCTGCCCATTAGCAGTCCTAACCCCCCCTCCCTCCCTGCCTGCCCATTAGCAGTCCTAACCCCCCCCTCCCTCCCTCCCTCCCTGCCCATTAGCAGTCCTAACCCCCCCTCCCTCCCTCCCTCCCTCCCTGCCCATTAGCAGTCCTAACCCCCCCCTCCCTCCCTCCCTCCCTCCCTGCCCATTAGCAGTCCTAACCCCCCCTCCCTCCCTCCCTCCCTCCCTCCCTGCCCATTAGCAGTCCTAACCCCCCTCCCTCCCTCCCTCCCTGCCCATTAGCAGTCCTAACCCCCCCTCCCTCCCTCCCTCCCTGCCCATTAGCAGTCCTAACCCCCCCTCCCTCCCTGCCCATTAGCAGTCCTAACCCCCCTCCCTCCCTCCCTCCCTCCCTGCCCATTAGCAGTCCTAACCCTCCCCCTCCCTGCCCATTAGCAGTCCTAACCCCCCCCCTCCCTCCCTGCCCATTAGCAGTCCTAACCCCCCCTCCCTCCCTCCCTCCCTGCCCATTAGCAGTCCTAACCCCCCCTCCCTCCCTCCCTGCCCATTAGCAGTCCTAACCCCCCCCCTCCCTCCCTCCCTCCCTCCCTCCCTGCCCATTAGCAGTCCTAACCCCCCCTCCCTCCCTCCCTGCCCATTAGCAGTCCTAACCCCCCCTCCCTCCCTCCCTCCCTGCCCATTAGCAGTCCTAACCCCCCCCTCCCTCCCTCCCTCCCTCCCTGCCCATTAGCAGTCCTAACCCCCCCCCTCCCTCCCTCCCTGCCCATTAGCAGTCCTAACCCCCCCCTCCCTCCTTCCCTCCCTGCCCATTAGCAGTCCTAACCCCCCCCTCCCTCCCTCCCTCCCTGCCCATTAGCAGTCCTAACCCCCCCTCCCTCCCTCCCTCCCTCCCTGCCCATTAGCAGTCCTAACCCCCTCCCTCCCTCCCTGCCCTGCCCATTAGCAGTCCTAACCCCCCTCCCTCCCTGCCCATTAGCAGTCCTAACCCCCCCTCCTCCTCCCTGCCCATTAGCAGTCCTAACCCCCCCCTCCCTGCCCATTAGCAGTCCTAACCCCCCCCCTCCTCCTCCCTGCCCATTCGCAGTCCTACCCCCCCCCTCCCCCTCTGCCCATTAGCAGTCCTAACCCCCCCTGGCAAATTTTTTTAAAAAAAAGCAGGCTCTGGCTGCTGCCGCGGCAGATTGCAATGTCCTGCGGGGCCCCCTCCGCCCGCTAAGCCCCTCTGCAAGGGCTTTCAGATTCGCGAGGGAGAGCATCTCCCTCGCGTCTCTGTTAAGCCCGCAGGGGCTAATGGGAAATTTCCCATCAGTCCCTCGCGTCTAAAGGGGCTGATGGGAAATTTCCCATTAGCCCCTACGGGCTTAACAGAGACGCGAGGGAGACGCTCTCCCTCGCGAATCTGAAAGCTCTTGCAGAGGGGCTTAGCGGGCGGAGGGGGCCCCGCGGGACGCTGCATTCTGCCCTTGCCGCGTCCGCGGCAGCAGTCAGAGCCAGCTTTTTCTTTTTTTGCGGACCTTCCCGCGTGCCAGCTGCAAGGCCTTCGCGTGCCACAGCTGGCACGCGTGCCATAGGTTCGCCATCGCTGCCCTATAGGAATTTTCATATGAGATTTAATGCAGCAGTTAGAGTGTATTAATGTTAACATGGCACTAAAAGAACGGGGTCTTTATGGTTCACGTTCGCCAGTGCTGTTCATAAATAGGCCCGTCACCGGAAGGATTGCCAAAAAGACCGCTCCTTATTGGAATAACCTACAATATTTTTCAGATCAACAGCAAGGAAAATGCATTTCTCTTCGAAATCCAACTCAGATGTTCACCTCTACTGCCTGACAATTCCGCTTTGCTCATCTTTAGAGTCAAAGGAAAATGTACAGAAAGAAGATGCCCAGAACAGTTTGTCAGTACAGACAAATAAGTGGTGACATATCAAGATTTTATTAACTAGAAGAGGGTAACTTTAGAACTAGGCACCACATTTTAGGCACCCAGAAGGTGCCTATCTGGAGTCTATTGTATAAAGAAAAGTGGGTGTCTACTTTCCTTTATAAAACAGGGAAGTAAGTGGTACCAAAATCTAAGCATCTGCATTTACACCTACCCTAAGTTTGTCAAGTAAGCGCCTAAGCGATAGACAAATTTACATGCCTAAATTAAAAATACTATGCTGTGCCCATGCTCCAACCCCTGTGCACACCCACACTGAAAGTGATTGTACTTAGGCATGTGCCTACTGAATGGCGTCCACCTAGTGTGTGCCTAAGAGCTCATTTAAGCACCCACGTTTTTTTAAATAGGGGCCTGGGGCCTCTTATAGAATCAAGCCCCTAATTGGTCAATCAAGTTGGAGATAATGGATTGAACCAATAAAGAAAGCCTGGTGCATGGCCAATATGCACTGAGGTGAAAAGGCTTCTAATCAATTAAAAGTTCTTTCATTGCTGATTCTACATCTGACCAATAACGTCATCACTCGCAAATATTTGGCCACCATTGATCTTGTGCTACCACTGCCCAGTGGTGGTTCTTGTTGGTTCTGCTCCTTTCACAGAGGTGCCTTCTATGCTCTTAGAATAATTTGACAAGGGCCTGAAGCTATTCCATCACTTATCAACTCAGCTGGTCATTACTTGCAGGTGCTTTTAAAAAGTTCATCATTCATTCCCTAATCATGTGTTGGGAGACCATTCAGTCGCCAGCCTTCTCTTCCTTCTACTACTACTACTACTACTGATCATTTGCATAGCGCTACTAAGCGTAGACAACGCTGTACAGAGACGGTCCCTGCTCATCAGAGCTTACGATCTAGTCAAGACGGACAACACAACTAGGGACTACGATATATCTAGGCCTAGGGGAATGACGAGGAAATACATAGTTGGAGAGCAGGAGATTACCTGGATCAAGATCCAAAAGCAGCCACAAAGAGGTGAGTTTTTAGCCTGGATTTGAAAAGGGCCAAGGATGAAGCCTGACATACCGACTGTGTGTGTTTTTGTTATGCTAATCTAGAGGTGATCAGCTGTTTCCTGCAGTGCACCACATACACCGACCAGAGAAGCCAAGAGAAGGAGGAAACCTGGCGCTTGCATAAGGCAGATAAAGTTTCCGTACTAAATATTCACGCGGTTTGTTATCACTGTACACCTGCTGCTAGCACCTCAAGGACAGTAACAGTCTTTTAGGTCTACAGGATCAAAAGGACCATGTTTTAACTCAATAGAGGAGATGAGAAATCAGCTCTATTATATCATTCTATGATAATATAACATATTTTTGTGTTTCATTACGATATGTTTAAGTATAGAGCAGTTAGGCCTGAAAGCTCTGTACTGATCTGCAAATCTACTCAGGAAGAAAAAAAGCAGGATATAGTCAAGTAATTCCTACCCATTGGCATCAGCTGTATATTCTGAACTACATACAGACCCTTTTTCTTTCCACCCACAGAACACTATGGAACACTGGGCTTGAAAACTTAATTTTTGGAAATTGTTTGCTCAATATGCATATAGAGGCAGTCGCTATAAGGATATTGGCTCTGGCTGCTGCCATCCATTGATATTCAGCAGCACATATGCAGGGTGTCTCTGAATATCCTCCCAGACCACCCTGCATATGTGCTGCTGAATATCAATGGATGGCAGCAGCCAGAGCCAATATCCTTATAGCGACTGCCTCTATATGCATATTGAGTAAACAATTTCCAAAAATTAAGTTTTCAAGCCCAGTGATCCATATAGTGCCAGGGTGGTAGGCGGCGGAGAATGGGCAGCTGGTATTTAAAAGTATGCTGATTTGTGGTATTTCACTATGGATCCATTTATTTCCAGGGATGATATGGGAACAAATTTTTTTTTCAAGAGTCAAGGTGTGATGGGCACAGGTGCTGCCATATTCCAATTTTCCAGAGACATCCTGCATCTCCGAGTATTCATGTTAAATGTTTGAAAAGACAGATAAGAATGGAGAGGGGTGAGATTTCTGCAGCACAGAATGAAAAACAGAAAGAGATACTATAGGATGGGTATGTGCAGCTCGAGTCCTTGAACTGCCTATTTTCAGGCTATCAATGATGAATAATTATGAAATATATTTGCATACATTAACACACTGCTTTATTACCATGGCCTATTGAATTAACATGCAAAAATGTGTGTTATTTACTATAGTGCCTATAATGTAATGGAATATATTCACTAATAAATACACAGTATTGCATGTTTACAGAGTAGCATAGTTTAGTGAATCAGCCTGTTGTTCCATAAAATGCAGATTAACATCCTTGGTTTTTGTCCCCTAGGAATGGAGTTACCCACAATTATAAGATGAAGGATAGGCCTTTTCTACTCCTCCTCTAAAGCAAAGATGCCCCACAAGGGAGCTGTTAGTAAGGACGAAATGATCGGTGTTTCCCTCAACATAAATCTGTTAAATTCGATAATTCAACCACATTCCAAAGAAAGTGTTTTTCCATTAGGTCTGCCCTTTCTACTAAAAGAAACAGGAACCAAACAAAAGATATGAAACACTAGAACTGACAGTGGTTTCCATTGGAACTTGGATACTGTATTTGCTTTAAAACTGAGAGATCGAAAGGACTAGTCTAGGCACTTCAGCAGTTCTTGGCTGAAATGCTTTCCATGCATGTCTACGTTTTATTCACAGGACCTTCAATAAGTGTCCTGAGGCCTAGCCCAAGTCCTTGACATTAGATCGGGAGCACAGAAAGCGGTAGGACATAAACGGTGATTAAATGAGTAGAGTTTGACTGGAGTAGTGCTGAAGTACATTCAACTAACTGTCACCATGAGAAAAAGCTTGTGAGAACTGAAATTCCAATGTTTCCACTCAGCAAAGGCAGTTAAGTTTCCAGCTTCCCCGAGTGGTATGATGGCTGCCATGTTTGTCTGTTTCTAAGGTGATGGTGGAGGAGGCGGGGCCCATTTAGAAACTGACCAATCACAATATTCCTAGCTCTGCTCTCGCATAAGCTACCAGTGGATAAAAGGGGATATGAGCTGTCTCTGTGATTCGCCATATGCTAGGCATTTTAAATTAAATATTTCTCTCGTAGCATTATCGCAGGTCTTCTATTTCCGAAATTATGTATACAGTGTGACTGTACTATGTATAGAGAGTCTAAAAGCCGGCTGCAATAGAATTTTCCAATCATCCTGAATGTTTGCATGTATAACGCACTATTTTGTTTCTTAATAAAAAGAGGGAAGTAAATTAGATCCAAAATGCTCTGCCTTTTGGCAGGGTCTGGCCAGCACCTTTGGTAACAGTATTACCATTTTCTCTTACGGCCAGCCAACTGTTCTTCCTAGATCTTCAAGGAAGCATAGGCCTCCTTTGTACAGAAAACAATGCCGAAGCCATGAAAATGTTAAAAGGAAATGTACAGGCCACAATGTTGTCTAAAGATCAGTTACAATTGCAACAATCAAGTCTTGTTCAGAAATAAATGCTGCCCCAGCTTTTGAAATTCTACACTAAACCAATGAATGTTCCTGCCAAATACTTAGTGTCTTATTGCACACAGGAAAATTTTAAACATTGTGGCTAGCAGGGATTTAGCACATTTGGCATGCTTTACAAGTGCATGGTCAGCTACAATTTTTTCGTATTGAAATAATGGAACAGAATATAGCGGGCTTGCATGTCCTAAAGTGATTGTGATGCCGGGGTGAGTACAGTGGTTTAATTTTGTGTTAATGCAGCATTGTGTATTACATTTCTGAAGAACTGCATTCATAAATCGCATCTCAAGCCAGAACAGCAGATAACGTTTTACTGACCTTCTCCTGCTATTGACGGCTATACAGACTGCAAGGATTAATGCCAAGCAAATAAGTGACACTGTTATGATCAACCAGTCTGTGGACAAAGAAACACAAAACACCAATATTTAATGAGGGATTGAGATCACATAACATCAGTTTTCCACAAGATTGCCAATGAATATTCAAAGCATCCAAGGAGCCGGCATCCATCGTATACGCCATCCTTATCCCTTTAATCTCCCGTATAGCTTGCTCTTTTTCCATTATGGTATTGTAAATGACTTACACTAAGCCGAATAATACCGTAGTTCTCTATCATGGTTGGATACAGTTCCATCACCTCATTTTGTTCCCCTGTTGTAAACATGTTTATCCATTGTATCATTGCAATGGCAGATAAGAACCCATCAGGTCTACCCTATTGCTCCTGTGTACACTATTCTATCTATGTATGTATTTATTTATGTATGTATTTATTTGGATCTATCCCAGCTGTCAGCTATACAAGCTTGACCACTTGCAAGATATTGCTCTTTATCCAAGTCAGTTTAGCTGTGTTCTCTCTTTGATCCTGTGCCATTCTTACTAGAGAACCATACAAGTTTTCATACATACCCAGGGCCCAACGCACTATAGGAAGATCAGTCTAATGGTTAGAACAGTGGGCTAGAACCAGGGAAGTCAGGGTTGAAGTCCTATCACTGCTCTTTGTGGTCCTGGGCAAGTCACTTAACTCTCCATTGCCTTAGGTGCAATGCCATAGCGCCCTTTTAGTAAAAGGTACACATTTAGGGGCCCTAACGCATCCATAGTGCTCAAAACTATAGCACCTTGTGCGCAACACCACTATTTTAATTGTTGGGAATGCGGCAAGCCTGGGCCCAGCAGTTAATGCGGTGCACCCTGCCTAAAATTAGCATGGGCGCATGCACATCCACCGTTAGAGGTGGCAGGAAATGCACCCACACGAATCACATGCCTTGCAATTACTGGGGATGCATGCTGACTGCAAAGAGCTCACCCCACCCACTCTATGCTCCTAACCCACCTTCTTCCCGCCCCCCCCCCCATGCACAAAGTACAGTTAGTGTGGAGATCGAGCCCTGATTATTACGCTGGCCCCACAATGACAGTCACCGCAAGTCACAGAGTGCAAATAGTGAGTGTTGTAACCTGCGTTAACTTCTTAACGTCCTTTAGTAAATGGGCCCCTTAAATTGTAAGTCCTCCGGGAACAGGATATTACCTATTGTACCTGAATGTAATTCACCTTGAACTTCTGAGAAAGGGCGTGAACTAAATCCCTTTCCCCTTTGAGCTGTTGCGTTCATATGGCTCATTTGCAGTGTGCTGTATAAAATCAGCCAGTACCACTATTATTCTTGCATATTGTTTTTCATGTCTGTCTTTTCTTCCTATTTAGAAAGCAGAAGGCACAAATTCTCTTTACTTGGTGTAACTAGATTTAACCAACTGACTCTGCACCTGGGAGGAAGTAGCGAGGACTCTTCTCTATGTGAAACAATCGTTAATTGTCAGTGAATACATTAAAAACTCGTAGAAGCACTCGGGTTTCTGAAAAACCCCAAAGGTGGCGTTGCTAAATGTCACCATACTGAGAAAAGTAGTACAGCTTCAGGCAGTGATCCTGCCTAGCGTAATGGAAATAGAATCAAATGTTGTTTACACCTGTAAAATATGAGCGAGCAATCAGATTTCCAGCGTTAGCTTGCCGAATCACGTACGTCTGATGGGATATCAGATTATTTTCTTCAAGGCAGCATTAAGCACATAAAGAGGGAATGAACACAGGCCTTCTCAGGTACTTGTTAGATTGGATGTGACTCTTTAGTGACAGAAGCCACTGCAATGCAATGCAAATCACTGTGAAAACCTCTCTCAGGAATTGGCATCAATAAATGATGGTAATATTTTTGCAAAATGGGATTATAAACCTAAATCCAACCATGATCCATGCACCTACCATTGAGGTCAGTTTTTACTTCTGATCTGACATCGGACTAATCTGATCAAGTCAGGTGAATTTCAGGTGTCTCTAAGTTCAGGATAAACTTGCAGGGGTATTATCAGCAGTAGTGACAGAGTTCGTAAAAGGGACTCTTTCTGCTGACATTTCCAGTGAAACAAGTGAAAAAGATGAAACTCACCAAATTCTGAGGGTAATTTTATAGAGTCACACAGAGTTAGCGTGTCTTATTTTATAAAGTAAAGTATGCTTGTATTTTAAAAAATAGGGGTGTAAGTGGTCAAAAACATGCATCGAGCTAGGCGTGAGCATGTATGTCTCCTCTATGGCACATGCAAATGGCCGTGTCTAGAGTTGTGAAGAATGTGTGTAAGTTATAGTATTTTGTAACTAACATGCACAAATGTGTGGTCCGCCTAACCTCCACCCCTCTGTATGCCCACACTGAAAGTAAACACAATAGGACTTACACACATGCTTACAGAATTGTGACCACCTAAATTGGGCCTATAAGTTCCAGTCACAAGGGTAAGTCCTTGAAAATAGTGACATGTGCAAAAACGGTGCATATCTTTACACAAAAGCAACTCCTCTGTGTACAGAATGGCAGACTTGTGGAATGCAGTAACTTGCTCCATTGCCAACGAAAGTCCTTGGCATCGTGAATCTCATAGCCCATTTGTGAGTCATCCTTGAATATGACCGAGTGTCCCAATCTCAAACCATGATCTACTAGCAGTAAATACTTAGAATGGGTGGAGATCTGATTTGCAACCCAAGATAAGGCTTTTTTGACCCATCTCTCATTTTTGATGTAATGATTTTACTTCCTCTGGAAATATTTCTCAGTCTTCTAACATTGCTATTACGCAGTAACTGGATATGCCAAAGGGACAGGAATGATGGGGATATAAGGGGTGAAAAGATAAACCAAACAGATAGATGCTAGAAGTAAATGAACAGATGGATGATCTGACGATTACGTTCTTAGGGCCTTTGTTACTTGCGTTTCACTTTATGCTCTGAACATTCCTGCGTTTTGACCATCTCATCAACAAAGTACAAATAAAAAACTGATTAGACCAACCTGGGATTCTGGAAACTCTTTTGAATCCAGGGGCATCTGTTGTTTCTTGGTCACTGCTAAGTCCACCACTTCTTCTACCATTATTTCCTTTAGATTTGGAATTATCTGCAAGACAAAGTCATTATGTTTAAGAAAACACTTTGGGGGTTATTTTAGACACCCCCCTATGTACAAAAAGCAGCATTTAGATGTGTAGATTGAAGCAGATGTCTCATTGCCCTTTCAGAACCTGCTTTTTGTAGACATGGGTATGCAGTCGGGGGGGGGGGGGGTGGTGGGAGTGAACAGTGGGAGTCATATGGACAGGACCCATCTTGCAAACATGGTTTCTGATTTTATTAAGGGAATTGACATCTGGAAAAAAAATATGTAAACATTGGCATTTATACTTGCCCCCAGGCACAAATAAGTGCCTGTTGCCAGAGGCAAATGTTTGTCAACATTAGGACCCCTCACCCATGCCCAAGGACCCCCACAGCAATGTTCCCTCTAATTTTCTGTAGGCTGTGTGCGCATAAAATATCAGCTGTGCAGCTTTTGAAGGAAGGTTAAATTTTTGTGCGCCACATAACGACACTCGGAGTTATATACTTTAAAATTTGACTACATGTCAGAATACAGTATGTACACCACATTGATTTTACTCAAATTAAATGAAAATAGACGATTACTAAATTAAGCGGAAAATTTCTAGTAATTACAATCACTTTTAAATTTTAAGACATATGTGTTTTCTACCAGAATCAGAACTGTAATTTTTGTGCACTGCTTTGTAAAGTATGTGCGCTCGCTTGGCGAGGTGTGTGCGCGTGCACACGCGCACAGCTTAGAGGGAACAGTGCCCCACAGCTGCCCCTGAGCAGGTATAGCCCCCTCCTGAAGCAGGACTTCAGTCTCCTCTCCCACACACTCTGAAGCATCACCTTGATTCCCCCCTCCAACCCCTCACGAAGCATGACTTCAATCCTACCTCCCCCCTGAAGGCTCCACCCAACCAAAAAGTAAAAAAGGCATTCCCCTTTTGAAAGTTCTCCTGACTGTCTGCCCCTCCCGCCCAATTTATAACCCTGGGCTTACCAGGGTCATTGGTGTCCAGTAGGAGCAGAAGTGAGGACCACACGTTCCTGCACTGCATGTGGTCTCTCTCCCAAAATGGTACTGATGAGCCCTAGTGATAAGCTTGTGGGGTCATTGGTGCAATTTGGAGAGGGACTGTGTGCCCATCAGGAATGACTGGGCCTCACTCCTGCTCTCACTGGACACCAATGACTGCGGTAAGCCCAGGAACGTTAATCAGGGAGGTGGGGGGTCTAGATAGTTGAGTGGGGGCTTTCAAAGGGGGGCATCAGCGTTTTAATTTTTGGTCGGGGGCCTTTGGGATGAGGAGATCAAAGTCATGCTTTGAGGGGGTTAGAGGGGGGAATGGAGGTAATGCTTCGAGATGGGGTAGGAGGGGATTGAAGTCATGTTTTGGAGGAAGGGAGCAATTGAGGTTGATACTTTTGGGGCGGGGTCATTCCTGGTCGTGGGCAGCTGAGGTTGTCCTGGGCTGTAGGGTGTGGGTAGAGGGCTGTTTGGATCTGTAGTACTGCATCGGTATGCTATCTGTGCTGGTGCAGTGAATTTTAGAGGCTGCTCCTACATCTAAATGGGGGGGGGGGGGGGGAGATATCTAGAACTTTTTTCCCACATGCAAACTTCCTAAAATCCCTACTCCTGCTAGACGTGCAGAGGCAAACCTGTGCAGTTCTGCAGCTATTTTACAAAAGGCTTTACATTTAGCAGAACCTCTTGCAAAATACTGGCATAATCTTCCATGCCCTGAGATGGATGTGGAAATTCCCCTCTCCGCATCCTTTTCTAAAATTCTTCTTTAAAAGTGCAGGAGTTGGTACAGGTTAGAGAGCTGTCTTTCCATGACAGACTGTAAGATATTCCCACTAAAGTTTTTGCTGAGTTCAGAGAAATTACATGTTTAGCATAAATCAAAAACCACTTACAAATTGGTCATAGCCTGATAGAGACATAATGCAGCTCTGAATTTTTCTTGAAGTCTCATAGCAAACGGGAGGCTTAGGAAATGATCTTAAATGACCTCAGTACAACAAAAGTGAAAATTTAATATAATAGAGCAGCTGCCTATATCGGAGCCTTTGTCTGCAAGTGAGAATCTACATCAGAGAGCGAAGGTTAGAAAGGAGTGAAGAAACTTTGGAAAGATTTAACAGAAAATGGACCCAAACTAGTGTATGACTCATTAGGGGACAAAAAATGAGAGAATCAGGTAGAACGAAACTGAACAAATTCTTACCAAAAAAGATGCAATGTACAATTCCAATGCTATGTTTCTGGACAAATATTAGTTTTTCTGCTTTGCTTAACTTAAGAGCTAGATTTACTAAACTGCAAAAATACATTCATGCATATGACTGTACGTTTGCAGAAGTTGCTAGTAAACAGGCCACACTGACAGTAATGAGCTTGCGTTAAATAACCACCCGTTAAGTAGGAATAACTGGTGTTAATGCACTACGTAAGTTAGCAAATCTAGCTCACAGTATGTGTGAAGTACCTAAATTGCAGGATATTGTACGCTTTGGGGCTCAGTTTTAAAAGGTTTCTTCTAAAGGGCATTAGGGGACATGAATAAAATAGCCCTTTTGGGTGCGAACTCCTCAAAGCGTTTGTACCAATAATCAAAGCTTTAATTCCTGCCCTCTGAATAATTACCCACAGAGGCTGCATCTGCTTTTTCTGTGGAGTTTTCCATCAGAAACAATGCGCGTATTGCGAAGCTGTGATTCTACAGGAGTGCACGCGTTCAGCAATGCAGATAGAGTATTGAACAATGTGCATATGTTTACTGGCAGACAGATTGGCCAATAAGTTAAGACACCATTGCTATTCTTTCATTATTGTCCTCTTAAGGGGTTACTTTTCTAAACTTTTGTCCATGGATAAACCCCATTTTCCCTACTGAAAAAGGTTGTTATAAATTTACCCCAGGGGTTATGTATATATTAAGAAGGCGCGAAGAAAGTTTATGGCTACTTTAATGCAACCCGGAGGAGTAGGTATGTTTGGGGAAGGAATGTGGGTGGAACATGGGCGAAATCACAATGTACATGCATGTTTTATAAACTACCACACGTGTGTACTTCATGTCCATAATTTGCACCAACTCCTGAGCCGGTGTGCATGAATGTGGGTGCATTCCTCCATGTTGTTGCAGGTTTTGTAAGGCTACATTTTAAAGACACATAGGCACCATTTTGTTTCTTTACAAAATAGCCTCAGTCATGAGGATTCACTGGTGTTTCCCTTGAACAGCATTTGCCTATATTTTGTAAAGATTCTGCTGATTGTCTATTTCAACCCCTTAGGCAAGCATTCTCGCGGAAGCTCAGCTGAGTCGGGTTTATTAATAAAGATACTGGTTCTGGACTTTACAATTGTGGCCATTGTCTACCTCCTCTGTTTTTGGTCTTCTGCCTTTATAACATAGTCCCAAAATAGGCACTTATTTGGTCTTCCTGTGTAGGTAACCTGTTCTAAAATCACCTTCCACATGTGAGAAAACACTCTGATAAGACCGTGCTCATCTTTTTCCCATTTTGTTAAGTCTGCCATAATTATCTGTGGAATCCTGGTTTTCAGTACAATCGTCCTGACAAGTAGATTGGTTCAGCCTATATAAACATATACTAGGATTATGCCGCAAGACACAAGGATAGGCGTGATATGCAGCCATCAGATCTCTATCTGAATCCATATACTATGGATAGCTTCCATCTAGGAAGGATATACATATGTGGAAGGTAATTTTATAACCACACACCTTGTTTTAGGCACACAAAATATGCCTATCCTGAGCCTATTTTATAAAGCAAAATGGGCATCTACTTTTCTTTTTAAAATAGATGCATAGGTGGTATAAAACTATAGGCACAGGCACTTACATCTGCTCTGGAACAGGCATAAATGCAGGTGCCAAAATTTTGTAAGTATGGGCCCGATAGTCATTCTAGGTCGGCTATGTGCCGCTATACAGCATAGCCATCTGCGCCAACCCTTAACCCCATATATTCAATGCTGGGGTCATACGCAGCCGCGGCATTGAATATCCAAGTTTGACGCACAGCCTCCCAACCGCAGGAGCTAACCGGGCAGCAGAGATATTGCCAGTTAGCTCCAGTGGCTGAAAGATTGGTAAGCTTTTGCTTTTGCCTATCTTTTAGCCACAGGTCATTAACCGGGCAGCATGCAATATCTCTTGCTGCATCGCTGCCTTTGCTCCAGCCCAGAATGCCCACAACAAGCCCTGATGCTAAGGGGTTAGCATAGAGTCATGTAGGGGAAAAGATCGGGGATATTCAGCAGCACTAATCGTGTCAGAGCCATTGACTATCCTGGTTAGAGATATTTACCTGGTTTACCGGCTGTAAACTGTGTACATGCCTTTTGAATATCGGGCTCTATGTATCTAAGTTAAAGTATTTTATAACTTAGGTGCATAAATTTAGGCTCCGTCTATCCTCCGTCCAAGCTCCACCTTGTGCAAACCCACACTGAAGGTATACGTGATAGTGCCTGTCTACAGTGTGCGTCTAGGTGCTCCTTGAGGTGCGGCTCTCTTGTAGAACCAGCCCCAAAATGCCTTCTGTAGGTTAAAAATATCGAGTTGCATGCTCTAGGTATACATGCTCATATTAAATATCACAGTCCCCCTCTCCCACCTCTTTTAAGATGAACATTCGAAGATGCAGAGAGAATTAAGAATCAGTTTGTTCCTTAAGCTAAGTCTAGGACACAGTTAGCACATCTGCCAGATGGTTTTACTTTGGAGGCCAATAGGGATTCTGTTGATAGATGTGTTTTATGCTACCTCACAGGAAATTCCTTGCTCAGTACTGAATCTGGAAGAGTCAGAATAGAATCTGTACTTTTACAAGGGAAGACATACTTATAAACTCACAGAATTCTCTACTAGCACAGAGTTTGGAAATCATTTTACGTTTTCTCGCTCTCCCGCAGTCAGCCATTTCGTAAACTGCTTTGACACTTAAGTGAAGGGCGGTATATCACGGTTTAATAAACTAGAAACCTTTTTTAGACACTCCTAAATTGCTAAATGGCCCAAAGCCTCTTTCACTATGGGGATGATGTAGAACTGTAAGTCCAGATGTTTTCTATCCACATCAGCAGGCAGATGTTTTTTCATTATTCTTTCAAAGAATTTGGAAAACTGCAGTATTAGCGACATCTTAACTATAAAGTTTCCAGATATCCCTGTTTTTTGGGGATTGTCCCTCGTTCTAGAGCTGTGTCCCTAATTCTTACCTGTCAGCCTCTGTCCCCATTGCTGAACTGGGGACATGGGATAGAAAAAACTATATTTCCGCTTTAGTGCTTTGAATAGGTCAGTTTTTAGAATTTGCATCCATTATCTTTATATTTTGCACAGTATTGGGGAAATGCATCACTGTTTCGATTTCTGTGTTGATTTGTCGGCTTGGAAGTGATATTATTGCTCTCATAGGATGGAAGGGGGGAGACAGGAGATTGACTCCTCTCCTCCACGTCTTGTTGCTCAGACTGGAACTAAGATATCCCTTCCTCCCCCACCCCTCATACGTCGTCCCAGCTTTGTTTGCAAAACGTCTGGTAACATTACCTAATTAGAGCTACCATCTTTTTTAGCAACATGGTACACTGGCAGCCTACCCATATTGAGGGTGCTTTTCAACCTGCCCTAGCTGTAAACTATATGGGCACATTTTACTCACAGACTTTGTACTAAATTTTCAAAGTAGGTCTGCAAGCACTTTTACTTTAAAAATTGTCTAAGTTCAAAAGTGCACACACACACACTTCCACCTACTTTTTTATATAGATATTTTTTGAAGTGAGAAACTGTGCTTACTTTTGAAAATACAAAACTCTGTGTTATTTCAACCCCTGCTCCCAAATGCAGGTAAATTTATGTGTGTTGCTGCACTATGTACAGTGGGCAATTTTCAGACAGCAATTTCCATGAATAAAATGCTTTCCACCCATGATACTCGCTTTATCGCCTTGCCCTAGAGATAAACTTACAAGTGATCCTTCCGAATGTGCTTTAAAACACCATCAGCATCCTAGTGTGTGTGTGTGTGTGTATGTGTGTGGTTCCTTCTGTTGCATTTTAAAATGAAATGTGCTCATCTTTCATTTGTTGCATTTTAAAATTTGGTATCAACTCCTCCCACCAAGAAGACAAAAAAATCCCCCCCCCCAACCCCCCGAACTCTTCTGGTCATCCAGTACTATTTCAGACCTTAAAATTGTGTGTTTTATAAAATTACCCCATATGCCTAATGTGGAAGTTCCTTTTAAAGGCATGGTTTGGGTGGTGAATGGGTGTGAATTGGCTTTGCAGTTAACTTGGAGTTTGTTAATGTGCATCATTGTTGATGTTGTTAAGTGCTGTTGAATCGGTGTCAACTCATGGCGAACCTCTGGATAGCTATCCTAAATTGTGTTCGGTCTTCAGTCAGGTGGCTCATTGTTGACAGACACGCACCCGTAGCTGCTGTTGTTGTACTGATCCATCTCATTGCTGGCTTTTCTCTTTTGCATTGACCTTCTACGCTGCAAAGCATGATGTCTTTCTTTAATGATCTCTCTCTTCGCATGATATGTCCAAAGTATGAAAGTCAAAGTATTGTCATTTGAACTTCTAAAGCAAGCTTAGGTTTGATCTCCTCCTCTAGTACTGACTGGTTTGTTCTTTGGGCAGTCCATGGTATACACAGCATTCATTGCCAGCACCATAATTCAAAGGCATCAGTTTTCTTCGTGTCTGGTTTTCACTGTCCAAAATAACTGCATCCATATGACGTTATTGAAAATGCCATGGCTTGAACAAGTCGAATCTTTGTATGGAGAGAGACTTCTCTGCTCTTGAGACTCTTGTCTAGGTCCTTCATAGCTATTCTGTCAAGAGCAATACGTCATCAGATTTCTTGACTGCTTGTTGCTTCTTTATTGATAGTTGGTCCAAGTAGGTTAAAATTGTCCACTATTTCAATTTCTTCTCCATCAACGATTGTTCAATGTAAACCGCACTGATGCAGAATAGTGCGGTATATAAGAGAATGTAAATAAATAAATAACGATGAACTTAGTGATTTTGCCAGTTGTCATGATCTTTGTCTTCTTTACATTAAGGTGCAGGCCCATTTTAAGACTGTTCCTTGATCTTGAGAAGCAAATGTTTCAGATTGTCTTAACTTTCAGCCAGTAATGTAATATCATCAGCATAGCGAAGGTTGTTGATGAGTCTTCCACCAATCTTCACACCTCTGTTGTCTTCATACAGTCATGCTTCTCTGATGATTTGTTCTACACATAAATTAAACAGGTAGATGGAGAGTATGCAGCTTTGTCATTCACCTTTGCTTATTTTAAACCATTGTGTTTCTCCTTGTTCTGTTCAAACTGTTGCTTCTTGATCAATGTAAGGTTGTGCAAGAGAACAATCAGGTGTTCTGGTATACCCATGCTTCTTAATGTGGCCCAGAGTTTCTCATGGTTTACACAGTCAAAAGCCTTGCTGTAGTCAATAAAGCACAAATAGATATCCTTTTGGTATTCTTTAGTCTTTTCAATGATCCATCTCACATCCACGATGCCTCTCATTCCTCGCCCTTTCCTGAACCCTGCTTGCACTTCAGGTAGTTCTCATTCCAGGTATGGTTGTAGTCTCTGTTGAATAATCTTGAGTAGAATCTTGCTGGCATGTGGGATCAGAACGATTGTGCAATAATTTCCTCAGTCAGTTGGATCACCTTTCTTTAGTATTGGTATAAACGCAGATCTTTTCCAGTCAGTTGGCCATGATGTTGTCTTCCAAAGCCTTGTAAGTATGGTAACAGCTGCTTCAGATTGCTGTAATACTTCTGTGGGAATGTCATCAAGGTTTGATTCTTTGTTCTTTGATATGGCTTTCAATGCAGCTTCAACTTCTTCTTTCATCACCAATGGTTCCGGATCATAAGGTACAGGTTGAAACGGCAATTGGTCCACTTAATCTTTATCATATAAAAACTCTGTATATTCTTTCTACCTTTTCTTTATCTTTTCAGCATCATTCAACATAGATCCTTGAGCAACTTGTAACATTCCAATTCAAGGCTGGAATTTTTTCTTTAACTCTTGTAGCTTTAGGAAAGCCGACCTTGTTCTTCCTCTGATAGTTTCTGCTTCTGTTTCCTTGCATGCGTCATTGTAGTACTTCTCCTTGTCTTGTCTTATTGCACATTGTAAATCTGAGTTCTGCAATTGCCTCTCTTTCTCCTCTGGCTTTAGCTTCTCTGCATTTCTGGGCAATTTTCAGAGTTTTTTAGGTCCATCCATTTTAGCAGTTTTTGCTTTTTCACCTTTTGTAGAAATGTCTCGCTTTCTTCCAACACAACCTTCTTGATGTCATCCCATAGCTCTTCTAGAGCTCTGTCATTTGTATCTAAAGCAGCAAATCGATTTTGCAGCAGTCTTTAAATTCCAGTTGTATATTCTCAAGGTCATATTTTGCTACATTAATGAGTGGCTTGCTCTTTTTCAACTTTAGCTTGAGTTTGCATACTAGTAGTTGGTGATCTGTACCACAGTCAGCTCCAGGTTTTGTCTTTGATGTTATAGAGCTTTTCCATTGTTGTCTTCCATAGATGTAGTACATTTTATTTTTGTACAATCTCTTGGGTGAAGTCTATGTGTACAGTCGGTGTTTGTGTTGCTGGAAGAAGGTGTTTGAGATGAACAGATCGTTGGACTGAGAATTCTGCAAGACCTTCTCAAGCTTCATTTCTGTTGCCAATTCGATATTTTCCAACCATTTTGCCCTCTTCTTTGTTGCCAACTTTTGCGTTCCCGTCACCCATGACTATTAGGATATCCTGTTTGCATGTTCTGTCAATTTCAGCTTGTAATTGTTCATAGAACTCAATGTCATCCTCTTCTGCAGCTGTTGTTGGGGAATATACTTGAATTACAGTTGTATTGATAGGCATTCCTTGTAGACAAACAAAAATTAAGCATTCACTGATTGCGTTGTATTTCATTACAGTTCTTGCAAGTTTCTTCTTAATTATTAATGCAACGCCATGTCTTCTTTGTCTTTCATTTCCAGCATAGTGACCATGTGATAACATGTTGCAAAGTGCCCGATGCCAGTCCATTTCATTTCGCTGACACCCAACTGATCGAGTTGAACACATTCCATTTCATTCTTGACCACCTCCAACTTCCCTTGGTTCATGCTTCATACATTCCATGTCCTGATATGTAAGACATCTTTGCAGCTTCTGACTCTCATTTCATGCGCAGCTACATCAGCAGTCAGACGTCCCAAGGGCTTTGATCAACCACATCATCAGTGCCGGCTTTACTCTGAAAAGTCTTCGGCTCCTCCCCAGTAGCCATTTGAATGCCTTCCAACCTGGGGGTCTCATCTTCCAGCATTATAGTGCAATTTTTTTTTGTGACTATCCATTGGATTTTTGTGGCAAGATATGGAAGCAGATTGCCAGGCCTTTCTTCTGCGCAGTTTAAGCTTAGTGTTGTTGCCGTTGTCACAGAAATGTGATCCTTTGCTGCCAACACTGTCCCATTCTGCTACTGCCCAGGTGGGTGGTTTGTCTTGATCTGGCACCTCAACTGAGACCTGTCCATCTTGGGAGAGCCTGCCAGGAGTTAAACTACCAATAGCTTAGCCCTCAGCATGACTGATGCACACAAGCCCTCACAGCATGACAAGCTGCAAAACATGTGAGGATTAACTGTGAACAAAACCAATATCTTCATGCAACTACTGTAGCGCCAGCTGCCTTCATTGCCTATTATCAGCCATGCAGATAATGTGAGGTAGCATCATTGCTCAGCATTGCTTGCATGGATGCCTTTCTCAAAGTGCTGCAAATGCCCCAGTAGTTATTGCCGAGGCTTTGCAGTTATTCTAAGTTCACTTTGGTTGTTAATGATCATTAGTGGGTGATCATCTTGCATGCAGTTATCACCAAATGGTGTGAGGACATAGAATGAAGGTGAAAATAGTTAGACAGTAGTAATCTGAGGAAATATTCTTTACAGGAAGGGTGATGGATGAGTGGAAGGATGGTAGAGATGAAGATTGTATCTGAATTCAAGAAAGCACGGGACAAACACAGAACATCTCTAAGGGAAAAGAAGGGACTATAGAGCTTAGTAGTCGGTATAGATGGGACTGGATAGGCCTATAGTCTTTATCTGCCATCATTTTCCTATGGTTCTATGTTTAGCTGCAAAACCCTAGCACAAGTTAGTAAATAGGCCCCTGTATTTTTTAATGTATTCTATTGATTGCTCTATGCCACTTGAAGCCAATTTGTTACAAGTTGGGCAACACAAATATCTGAATAAAAATATTTATAAATACAAAAAACATCTTTCTCCAGAGTTGCAAGACTGATCTTAGGAGGGAAATGTCTCCAAATGGGCTAGTGTTGTGATACCATGATGGTAATGAACTTCACTCCTAAGCCAGGGTAGGTAGAGTAGGATCTCATCTTTTCAAATTTACTGCTAATGCTCACAATAGTCCTTGCATCATGCTAAAAAGAGCTTCCTTCTGGAGTTCCTAGGATATAACATGTATAGCAATCTATCAAGGTATGTTTGGAAGTTGCTTTTAATCAGGCCTGTGGCCAGGACTGGTGCAAGGGTATTGGGTGCCCTAAGTAAATCTAAATTCGTGTGTTATGTAAATCATTGCTCAAATCAAAATTGTATTCTTAAAAATTCATTGTATTGTATGATACATGATGATTCTGTAAAGTAAACCGCGGCTGATCGTACGAAGCAGCGGTATACAAATGTTTACTAAATAAATAAATAAATAAATAAATACAATCTTACATCCTCTTCTCCCCCCCCCCCCCTTCCACTGATAATTAAACTCAACAAACATGATCATCCAAATGCCACCCCTCCCACAACAATTGGACAGCATACTTCAAATGTTAAACTTTGCTTTGTATGTGTGTGCGTTTGCTCTCCCTGCAGGTAAAATAATGTGCAGATGGTTCTTGCCTAAAAGATGGCCTGACCCTGAAACCATGTTACACTTTCCCATTGGCATTCTAAGCTTCATGGGCACCTGGGGCAGGCATCCTCCTGTGCGGCGAGCCCCCCTGTCATGGCATGGTGCAGTGCAGTTCACCCCCCCTCACCACCAGCCCCACATGGCAGAGCCAGCACGTCAAACTTAATGCCATGGGTGGCTTGCCACACTGTCTCTGCTCCAGTCCTGGTGGCTCTTTTCTCCCAGGCTGAAGTCTCACAAACCTCAATATGTTTCATATATTAACACTTTTTGTAAATTTAGATCTGATGAAGCTGTTAAGTAGGCTTGGAGACCTATGATAGTAGTTCTGTATTAATAATCTGTTTCTATGAGGTCCATTCCTCCCTCGGCTCAGGGAATGTACAGTCATGGCATACTCTGGCTCTTATAGATTACCTCATAAGCATGGAGGAGTTTTTCTGTTTGTCCATGCAGTTTTTCAAGATTGTCTAAGAGGCCAGGCTATACTACTAAAGCTATAGGCGAGTAGCTTCTTCCTCTACACCTAAGTCTTTATATACACCTTCCTGTTCCTTGATGTACAGTCCTCAGTCAGGGAGATGTTTTCAGTTTTGCTCAGTTTTCTTCTAAGAAAGATTGCCTTAGTACATTTGTCAAGGCCAAAAGTCATCTTGATGTCATCTGAGAAGCTTTTCACACCACAGAGTTGTTCTTTTAATTGTTGGTCACTGAAACTGTCGAGATTCAAGTCATCTGCAAATAGTAATTGTGATGTTATCTCTGGATTGTTACTATTTTTAGGATTAAGGTTAAATCTGTATCCCAAAGAATTAATAAGGGTACTCAGTGAATTAACCCTTTCCAGGCCGAGCCCAAAACTCTCGGGATCCAAAATTCTGACTAAATCTTCCTATCAAATGGTATATAATACATGACCATAGCAGAAGGAAAATCACTATTAGAACATATTGAATAAGACGGGTACAATTTTCCTGAAATATGCAAAAATTAACCCGGCTGCAGAATGTGTATTAAAAATTTAAAGTAGGCCTTCAAAGGGTTAAGTACCATATAAAAGTGGCAATAGGAAACTCCCTGAAAATTTCCTTACTAGATCTTGATTTTAGGAATAATGAACTATCCATCTTCATACTTCTGGTGGTTTGCTACACTATGATGATGAACTTGATGTACTGAATCAATCCAGGGTTTATTTTGTGCATTTCAGAGCAATTTATTATCAAAAGCTTGCTTATAGTCAATCCATGCTATTCTGAGATTTCTGCTGTGATTATCTCTGACTCTGACTCTGGCTTTATTTAGAAAAAAATGGTCTTTGATTCCATATGCTCCTTTGCATTGCCCTTCTGCTCTATTGCCATGATGTTATTGGAATTAATATGATCATATATCTGTTTGTGTGCATTGTATAACTTGTAGGTAGACATGTTGTTCTGTAATTTATGGGAATATTATCTAGATCTTCCTTTGAATGAAGAAGTGTTCTTCCTGTTAGTCATTGCGGTGTTAAAATCTAGCTTCTTGATCAATGGAGTTTTGCAGTTTGGCAGATCTTGGTGAAGCAATGTTAACTGAGCCAAAAACTGGTCATTTCATCTGATCTGGGGTTCTTCCAGTTTGGGGCTCTTCTTAACCTGCTTTCCAACTCTCTTGCTTTTACTTCAGACCATTCTCTAGGTTTGATGTTTAGTTAATTTGCATAAAGGAGAATTTAGGAAAGGTATTCTGCTTCTTGATTGCTCTCTACATGGTCATTGCATAGGTTTCTCCAGAAGGTTTCTGTTTCAGCTTTAGTTTATGGTATTCTTACCATATTAATGCTTTCCCAAAGTTCCCTGTAGAACTGTTTTGGGTTCTCTTTTAATAGCTTATTTTGATATCACTCTTTCTTATTTCTTCACAGTTTTTGTGATTCTGCTGCTACTTTCAATTTAAGGTCTTCTGTTAATGAAACATGTTTCAGTTTGATGTTTTGGATCTTCCTCATTATCCTTGATGGTCTTAATCCATTTAGGTAACCCATCTACCAGGGACACCTCCACACTCGGTGATTTTATTTTTCTTTCCATGCACTTTTTCTGAGGAGAAGTTACTATTAATTTCCTTTTTTCTGTTCCTGAGATTTTCGATGATAGGATTTTCTCAATAATAATTTTGGCTGAACAATATTGTATTTAATTTATTGTTGTGATATCAATAGATGATCCCTTTTTAAAGGTTATGGCCCTCTCCATCTTACTAATCATACTCTTTACTTTAGGTGTTAAATTCAAGTTGAGTAGTCTTTTCCTCTTCTGGGAATGGCATGCTAATCTCTTTCCACATTGACTAGGAGCCCATCAGTTAACTTCAACTCTGGGTCTCTCTCTTCCCTTTCTTCTTCCTCTTCAGTTGACTTCTTTGGCTTATTTATTTATTTAGCTGTATTTATATCCCGCTTTTCACCGGGTCAAAGCGGTCAATTGGGAGATACATTTAACACAAGGGGATATGACACACATACACCAATACTTACAGGGAACATGGGCAATGGAGGGTTAAGTGGCTTGCCCAAGACCACAAGGAGTGCCTATAGGACTAGAAATCCCAGTCCCTCCGGCCTGAGATTGCTGTCCCCAGGTGGGACTTGAACCCCTGGCCCTCCGGCCTGAAGTACCTTTTCCTAACCACTAGGCCACTCCTCCCACTTGTCCTTTATTTTATCTCGTTCCCACCTGCTTCGGGACCTCTTCAGCCTACCGTCTAGTACTCCATTCTCTTTCTCTCTCCTCATCAAACTTTCTCCTGGTTCTCCTTTCTGTATTCCTTTTTTCTCTCACTGCATCAGTTCTTCTTGTCGTGCTTTTGTCTGGAGCCCCTCCTTCTCCCTGTGCACCAGCCTTTCTTCTGGTACTCCTTTCCAGACCCCCTGTTTCTCTTTCTCCACTGATGTTTTTTTGTTGGCCTTTCTGTGGCTCCCATATCTTTCTTCTGTTGCTACTGCCTAGGTGCTTGCTTTCTCTCTATTTCTGTTCCTACAGAAGCCCTCCTTTTAATTAGAGATGTTGCATTTTGTGTCGGTTGCTTTTTGAAAAATTTCCTGTATTCATATTCCTCTTTCTTCCAATTTTGGGTAGACTCTCTTTGTATACTCTCTACATGGAAATGTAGGTTGTAATATAAATCTTTGTGCTTTATCGCCTGCTGTTGACCGTGGCCTTTATCTGCAGCAGGGTGTTATCGTTATGTTGTTACTGCCATTTCTAGTCCTTGTGCGTAAGCTATGGGTGAGGACTTTTTTTTTTATCTTGGGTGATATGCAGCCAGTATGTATTCTAGCATTTTGTTCTGTCATACTTCAACTGTAGTGTCGCCTTGCTGAGATTTGGTATAGATTTTATACTACAGGGTTACCACTTGAAGGTAGTCAGCAAGATGAGGAGAAAAGCTTTACACCCTGTATTCAGAGGGCTTTGTCTGCTTAGCAGGGCCTGTTAAGTAGATAAACCCTGATGAGCTCAGTCTTCAGCGCACTAACTGGGCTGTCTCAGAATGGTCCATAGGTGGGCAAGGTGGTCCCATTTAGTGGCAATTTTCAGTCCCTAACCAGATAAGTAACTGCATAAAGCTAAATCCTTACTTTATGCTGTTTGGCTTAGTGTATCTTGTCATCCGGATCAGACATCCAGACCCACTAAACGTGGATCAGAATGACTCCCTATGGGAATGAGGCTTGTCTTACTCATTTAAATAGTATAAAAAGGTTGGCATTGAATAACCAGAAAACATAGAAACATGATGGCAGATAAAGACCATGCGGCCTATCCAGTCTGCTTTTCCTATCAACCACTAAGTTCTACAGTCCCTTTTATTCCTTTAGAGATCCTCTGTGTTTGTCCCATGCTTTCTTGAATTCAGATACAGTTTTTGTCTCTACTACCTCCACTGGGAGACTATTCCACATATCTATTTATTTATTTCCATAAAGAAATATTTCCTTACATTACTCCTGAGTCTATCGCCTTCATCCTATGCCCCCTCATTGCAGAGTTTTCTTTCAATTTAGGCCATGGGAGGTATTTAAACATCTGTCATACAGTATCTCCTCTCTCCTGCCTATCTTCCAAAGTATACATATTGAGATCTTTAAACCTGTCCCCATATGGTTTATAACAAAGACCACTGACCATTTTGTTAACCAGCCTCTGCACGACTCCATCCTGTTTATATCCTTCTGAAGGTGCGGTCTCCAGAACTGCACACAATACTCCAAATGAGGTCGCACCAGAGACTTATAGAGAGGCGCTATCACCTCCTTCTTCCTGCTGGCCATTCCCCTTCCAGTGCATGCACGCATCCTTCTGGCTTTTGCCATCGCCTTTTCTAATTGTTTGGCTACCTTGAGCTCATCAGAAACAATGACGTAAAGGAGCGCTACAGATATTAGGCTCCTGTCAATCTGGTACCTTAACTGAGAGAATGTAAAGTATAAATCGGGATTTCTTGTGCAGGTTTTAAAACAGGTGTTACAATGTTTCCATCTTTTCTAATGGTCATTATGATGCTGTTAACCACTTGCCCTCCCCTATCTGCTCCTGAGCACCTCCCAGTTCAATCCCTCCTGCCTCCTCCCCTTCTTTGCAATACTTGTTGAACGGAGAATGAGTGATGAGTAAGACATGGATTGACCTTTTTAGGCTGCAATGCAAGAAGTTTTTCTTTAAAAAAGACTCTTACGCTTATGTTTCAGACAGCTGCTCTATCAGGCACTGTAACGTGGGCTGAAAAATAAAAGCTGTTGGCAAGCTTCTGATGGTATTGTTGCTTTGAATGAGTTACTCTTGATATTAACTGTGCATTATTTATTATTATTTATTTAGCTGTATTTATATCCCGCTTTTCACCGGGTCAAAGCGGTCAATTGGGGGATACATTTAACACGAGGGGATATGAGACACATACGCTAATACTTGCAGGGAACATGGGCAATGGAGGTTTAAGTGGCTTGCCCAAGACCACAAGGAGTGCCTATAGGACTAGAAATCCCAGTCCCTCCGGCCTGAGATTGCTGTCCCCAGGTGGGACTTGAACCCCCGGCCCTCCGGCCTGAAGTACCTTGTCCTAACCACTAGACCACTCCATTAAGGGCCTGATGCTCTCAGCATTTTTGCCATAAAGACAAATTATGAGAAAAGCTTGCTAGATAGACTGTATGAGAGAAATACTTGGGGGTTGATATCCTGCAGGGCCTGGGCCGCAGCTGCTGAAACTAAACCTGGATCTTCAGTTCTGGAGACTATCCCGCGTCCGGTGTTGAATGTCCGGTTTTGCCACTGAAAGGAATTGCTCTCCAATCAGTGGCGCTATTCGGTCACTAACTGGATGACAAAACTGCATAAAGTTAGGCAGCCATTGACCTGTCCTAACTTTATGTGGTTTAGCCATGCGGTCAGCGGATGAATATTGTTGCGGCTGCCCACAGACCACTGTAAAAGTAACCAGATGTTTTCAGGGTGATCGGTAGGGCTGTTCAGCGGCGCTACCCAGTTAGCAGGATCTCAAAGTGCGTAAATCTTTTTTAAATATTGATCCCTTAGCACATACAGTCCTATTGAAGAATATCTTTAAGTGCATAGAAGGCATGGAATTAGATTTTCGATCTTTCTGGAGTAAAGACTTTTTCTCTTTAATCACAGAGATGTATGAAAGGGTTCTTCTTATTTTAGGATCAGTTTTAAGAGGGATTTCTGCAACTAAACTACCCAAATCCACTTTTAAAATCCTCTTTTGCAGGGAAAAGGAGCAGACCAGAGACATGTCTGGGGTGGGCTGGCTGAGGTACATGTGGGAGGCCAGGAAATTGAAGACTTGAGCTCCTGGGCCCGTGAGCTATATGTAGGGATTGAGGGGAAGGGGAAAAGAAGGGGCTGAAAACAGTCCTTGAGATTTTGGTGGCAGATTAAGGAGAAATTCTGCAGCGAGTTAGAGAATTCTGTCATACATTAGCATGAATTTGCATAGTATGTGATAGCTATGATTTGTCTATAGTCATTAGAATAATCTTTATAGATTATTGCACACATTTTGCTTGCCCATTATTGTCAAAGTAGTATTTATCAGCCTGATATTCAGATGGACAGATATCAACACGGAGTTCAGCCATGGCATTTAAATATCAACTGAATATCCAGATAGTGGCTGCCACGGAATACCCACTTTGTGCAGTCCTTTTATCCAGATAAATGCCTATCCTTTCTGGCTAGTGGTGATTTTCTGCTGGAACTTATCCAGATAACAACTTAGGCTTGTTTTCTGGATAAACACAGGAAGAAAATTGTCCCTATCTGGATAGTGACCGCAGCACCCTCACTGCCTCCAGTCAGCCCTTGCACTGATCGGATCGTGCTCGGGTGATCTGTGGAGATTATTCAATGGCACTGTCTGGACAGTGTCAGTGACTATCTCTCTCAGTATCCTTATTTGGGAGGCCCCTGCATGGACTATCCAGATAAGGGCTCTGAATAATGTCCTCCTATGTTTTTATTATGGAGGTGCCTTTGTTTGCCACATTAAATGGTCATCTAGACTCATGGATTGCAAATATTTTAAACAAATAAGCACTTTAATAATGAAATCTATTCTACATTATAAAAATAAAATAGTTTTCCAACCACTCTGGTTGTCTGGATTTGCTTATCTTTTTTGTTTTTTTTTTAATTTTTTTTTCTCCAGTTCATGTTCATCTTTTATACTTTTATTGCACTTTCTTTCATTTCTTTGGTCTTGTTTTCTCCTCTCACACCTTCTTTCCTTTCAATATGCCTTTTGCCCTCCTACAAACAGGCCACTTCTCTTGCCTGCATCCACCTCTACCCATCCGCAGTTCTTCTCTCACTTCTTCCCATTCCCTTGTTCTGTTAGTTCTATTTGGTCTTCTCTGTAGTTTTTCATCCCTCCGATTTCTAAGGCCTCTATCTCTTGGTCTACCCCATGCCTTTCCTCCCATACAGGCTCATCTTCCATCTTCTCATCCTTCCCACCAAAAGCCTCCCTCAACTATCTCTGCTCCTGTTTCTTATGTCTCTCCCTTCTATCCTTGGATCTCTCTCTTTCCTCACCCCCAATTGTCTATCCTTCTCTTTCCCCATTCTCCCCCACCCTCTTTTCTTTCCTCTGTCTTCTTTTCCCTCTCACCATCCTTTCTCTATTCCTTTTGTTCACCCGCCCTCTTTCTCTCTTCCCCTGTTCTCTCCCATCTCCCTATTCACCTGTTTTATCTCTCTCCCTTTCCCATCTGTTTTCTCTCTTCCGCTTTTCCTCCCAGTCCTCTGTTTTTCCTCTCCCCTTCCTATTCCTCATCCCACTCCACCCCAATCTGATCCCTTCCTTCCCTATATGGATCCTCTCCTCTGACCAGCAGAAGGAGAGGCATGACAATTCATACTACTTCTGTTTCCTCCTGCTGTCTGGAAAAGACCCACATTTTTGGCTTCATGGAACACGCTATAAACGTATTAGATTCAAAGTCCTCTTGAGACAGGGAAATATCATATGTATCAGAATATAACTCACTTGATCTAAATCCAAATCAATAATAAAGTAATAAATATGGTTCAAAGCATGTCTGGATTGGGTGGGTAGGAGGAGGAGGGAAGACATGGGTCAAAACTCATTTCCGCTTCCTCTTCCTCCTACAAAAGAGTTTGGGACACTCCCTTTAGTACATTTGGCGAACTCTTTGTCTTCTCCCCTTGCATGTTTTTGCTTTGTATCTAAACAAAAGCCCCCAAAAAAATCCCTGTTGGCACTACACTTCAAAATACTTTGATTACTAGATGTCTCCCAAAATATATTTCAAATGTATAAAACTGGGCTTAAATAATTTTAGCATTGTTTGTTTATAATCTGGACAAACACACCAATCCCTAAGGGTCAATGCTGTCCCATCAATTGCTGCATGGTGATGAAAAGTGAATGTGAACAGAGTGACCCGAGGAAGCCTTGCGAAGGGTGAAACCAACAATGACCAGGTTGATGTAACTATATTATGGGATAAGAACCTCAATTTATCTGCATCCTGCTGCTTAAATATACTACGTCATCAACGAAGAGTTTTTGGAAAACAAGGTAAGTTTCAAGACTGTTTTATATGCATAGAGAAAAATGAATTATTTAACTTTACTGGGTGAGGATGATAATAATGGATCATGAGGCTACTAGAACGAAGCTTTCAGATTCGGAGTTATTTTTAGCAAACCCAGACTTCGCTTTGCTAAAATGACTGCGGAAATGAATGCATAGTAGGAGATAAGTAGTAGCAGTAGTAGTAGAAACAATGCTAGTCCAAACGTTTGTAGTTCATAGGACATAAGAGAGATACTAGATGCTTTCAGTGCTGTGCAAGTCTTACTATCCAAGCTCTCTAGGCAGGAATTGCTAGACAAATGATCATTTCGTTCCCTTACCAGTTTCTGATTGAGTTTCTTCAGGATGAGCTTCCTTTTGAGGAGGAATAACAATGTCCTCTTCTTTCTTCGTTGTTTCCTCAGAGGTTTCATAGGGAGTCTCGGTGGTAGAGGCTGTAGAAGTAGAGTCTGGATGTTGTTTGATGCTAGTAACGGTATCTTCATCCTCAGTAGCACCAGGAAAAGCAGGTTCAGTTGTTGGTTCATCAGTATAGTCTTCAAAGAATCCATCGGGGTGTACTACGTCTGTTTGTATATGAGGACGTCCAGCTGTTGTAGTGTCATAATCAAAATGCTGAGGTTCATCGGTGTCTTGAGCATCTTTTATCGCATTAGAGTTTTGTTCATAATCCGTGACGGCATCTGATTTAGAGGGGGTGGAATCCTCCCTGTGCGTTGCTTCTGTTCCAGCACCTGAACCTAAAGGATCTACTAGCTGAGGACCTGCAGACAAGATTAAGAAAATATGGTTTAATAAATACAAATTACTCAGAGCAGGCAGTGTGTGCATCTTTTCAGATACAATGGGAGAGGATTTAACCACCTAACCAATAAAGTAAAAGGACCTCTAATATCTTACAGACACTTCTTGTATCCTATACTATTAGAACAAATATTCAGTATAGTTTCCCTTGCAGTCATAAAAGAGGGACAAGGAGGTGAGAGCTCTGAACACTGGGTTCAAGGATATAGGACTGTCCTAAAAGCCTACGGAACTATTCCTCTAGCTCATTAGTAGACCGTCATATAGATCCACAAGTTTTCAAGCTCAGATCTATTGATTTCAACCCCCCCCCCCCCCCCACTGTTTGGGATATAGGTTGTAGCACTTCAGAGTGTTCAGTGAGTGTTGCATTTCGGAAGGTTATATTATATGGGCAGTGAAAAATATTGCATAACACCCTTGGTTGGATAGACTGTGGAGTTTGCAAAGCATGCATGGATAGCAGCTGCGATGCAACCAGAGAAGCCAGGCTCAAATCCTACTGATCTTCCTTATAGCCTTGGGCAAATACTCATTGCACCTAAATACAGCTCACCTTGAGCTACCCATGAAAAGACGTAAGCTAAATCCAATAAATAAATGCTAACCATTCGTTTAATTTCCTTTTGCAAGTAATGACAGGATTTTTGTGGAGGATTTTTGAGTTTTTATTTTTTTATTTAAAAAAAAGAAAACTGCGTTCCCAGTACATGAACACTCTTGCATCTCACCTGGGGAATACAAACAGGGCCAGTGCTAGGATTTCTGACACCCCCCTAGAACTTATAAATTGGCACCCCTCCCTCATTATTAATAATGTTGGCTACATTCCACCCTCCTTTTTCCCAAAACTCCTTTGTGAACTGTTTTCACGTGATGCTAGCATTTCTCCTTCAAATCCAATGTTGTAAGGAAATTGCAGTGAAGGGGCAAATACATAGCCAGTAGTTACTGAGCAGTAAATACTCAGTATCGTTACGAACAGGCTGTGATAGTCCAAGAGCATGCTAAATTTTAGATGTAGATCAAAAGAAAAATACTCAGTTGTCTGGACAGCTCAGAAATATTTTAATCATTGAGAATATATGCAGGAGAAAGATTTGTACAAAAGGAAGGCATCAAAAACATAACCATGCAGTCAGTGTACATCTAGAAACTATAAGCAAAACTGATGAGAGAAAAGCAAGAATAACACGGCCACTTTCTGGCCAGACCACGGAGTAAGTTCCGTGCTTTTACCCATTATTCTTAGGTTTATAGGATTTCTCTCCCAAAATTATACTTTACTCCAGAGTGAGGTGAGAGAACGAACTCTCACATGCAGGCATCTGCATTCTCAACATAATGACTCAGTGCAAGTAGCATGGGGGCCACTAATGCCACCTCAGTGGGTGGCCTTAGTTGCTTTGGTAGCTATTTTGCCATGTTGAAATGCAGTAACTGCAGGGGGATGTAGCTGCCTCCCTGCAATTAACCTATAACTCCACCCTGGTAATGCGATCCACACATATGTTACCAGCACAGAGCTTAGGAAACATGCTGCTAAATATGCCAAACGAGGGGCTCAACAGCACCCATGCAGCACCTCCCACTTCCACAAAAACAAGAGCAACTTGGCCCAACACAGCGTTTTCCACCTTCACAAAAACAAGAACGGCTCAGTGACCCCAACACAACACTCCCCACCCTCTGAAAAACAAGAGGGACCTTGTGAGCCCAACACACCTCCCATTCCAACAGAAACACCAAGAAGGGCTTGGCAACCCCAACATAACTCCTGAAACTGCGCACTGAACCAACATGGTGTTAATGTAAATATATATTCTGCAAGAAAACAAAGGAAATGCAAGATGTTCGCACATCAAGGAACTAAAAGAAAAAGTGAGAACCACAGCACAGTTTATAACACCAAATTATAAATTATAACTCATTTTAGTTTATTATAAACTCTCGCTTTTTCTTTGTGAATCTATATTCTGCATCCACAGAAACCTCTCCCTTGACAGTGGGTGCAGAGCAGATGTAGGACATTCACACACACAACTCAATATATTAAAAAGTCTGATTCTGGCCATCTCACTAGCAACAGCATAAACATTCTCCAGTATCAGGCATATTGGGAACTAATAAAAAACCCTATAAAAATCACCGAAGATCTACAAGGCCAAATCTACCAAAGCTTCCAAAACTCATACAAGGGGCCTACCCAGAAAAAAGCAGCACTATAAATACTGCAGCAAGCCCTAGAACATTTATACACCTATTTGAAAAGCTGAACAGAACCTACTTACAAACTCAGTTACGCTCGGAACACAGACCCTCACCAAGTACAGATTAAGTGACCACAACCTAAAGAAAAAACAAAAATATCTAGGCAAAAATTAAACTGAAACCTCAAGAAGCCAGACTCCGCATGTGGTGCAACACTAGGTAAGGGAAGCAGTTCCCCATACTGTGTAAAATATAGAGATAGCGCAAAGTCCAATGACTAAATTGAAAATAAAATTATTTTTCTACCTTTGTTGTCTGACCATTTTATTCTCTGATCATGCTGGTCCCGATCTGAGGTTTCTGCTTTCCTCTGCCTTCTCTTACCTTTCTTCCTTTAGTCTCTAGTCAATCTTCTTTTGTCTCTCCTTTTGTTTTTTTCACTTCCTTCCATCTTGGATATTGATATTGGGACCTGCTGAACCTCAAGGCTTATTCTCCACGGTAGGCCTCAGTGGCAAATCTATGCACCGATTTAAATGCATGTATGTTCACGTATGCCAACCCTTACCTTGGTCTTTTGAATCCGTTGTTTCATCTTCAGTAAAAGGGAATGACGATGGTAGAATGACTGGATCACATACTTTCTCCCTAGTTTCTGTATACAAAGAAACACGATATTAATTGCAATGTACTTGGCAATATGGGCTAAGTAAGAGATTCTTTATAAGCCTTACTTGGCTTCAAACTCTTCATTCATTGAGAAACCTACATTTTATGCAATGTATGGTCCACTGAACTTTGAAGAAGACTGCCTTATCATTAAGGCTTAAGAATTATGTCAAAACTGATGTGTTACATGGGCTTTTTAAGTTTGTGCAAAATTAGGAAATATGGTCTCATGGAGGTCATTTTATAAGGCGGAACCTACTTTTGTACATGAAAGGGGGTGCCCAGAAGGGGTATTTTAATCATTTACCCTGGTGAGTGGCAGTTTATGCCGGTAAAAGGTCATTTATAACATTGCGCCCAACATAAAAGCATGCCCGTTAATGTCATGGTGTGTACTTTCACTGTGGGTGTGCACAGGAATAGAGTTTGAAAATATAAAATACTATAATTTATGCATGTACTTGCGAAATGTAGGAGGGTCATGTCCAGCAGCTCTAGGGCTCCCTCCTGTCTTTCTCTCTTATCCTTCCAACCTCTATCTTTTTTTTTCTCTTTTCTGTGTCCTGCAGACCTACTGTAATGATCTCACAGACCCCCCTAGGGGTCCACGGATTAAAGGCTTAGAGCCACTGTCAAACACTGTTCATTTTATATCTCCAAATACCATTTATGCCAATAGTAGATACCTGAGGCATTGAAGCAATAGACATCATATCGCTGTGTTATGTTTGAGATCAGAATATAAACGCCTGTATTGTTTGCAGCACAAATCGGATGGGGATGGATGCGCGGGACGACGATAGATTCTTCTATCCATCCATACCTGCAAAAAACAGTGACATCACCCATTAGCATGAATCATAATCCAGTACACAACAGATTTCCTACAAGTAAAATGCAGACATAAAGCTCAATAAATAAAAATAGGCTGATTAACTTTTGTTTTGGTTAATTTAATACATTTTTAGACTAGACTTGGAGAGAGAACAATCCTTTCCTCAGGTCAAAATATCAGGTTCTGTTTCTGTTTTGACACGAGGATGGGAATGTAATCTCTCCAAGTCTAGTCAAATACAGAGGATCCCTGAGGGAAAGAAAGGGACTGTAGAGTTTAGTAATTGGTATGGATGGACAGATCGGTTAGGTCATATGGTCTTTATCTGTTGTCATTTTCTATGTTTCTATTAAGTTATCACCTTGGGTATTTTTGTTTTAATTAATCTTTTTTTATACTTTGTCATGTACAAACGCAACAACTGCACCACTTTATCCGAACTTTAAGTAGTTGACTTTCAAGACTCTGTACACTTTCATGACTTCAGTCACCTTCCCTCCACCTTGCTTATATATACACAGGTGAGTATTCAAACTCTGTGGTTGATATTTTATTAATCACTAGCTGCAGGATTTAAAATTAAAATTGGATATTCAGCCCCACAATCTGGATATCTGCCGGTACTGAATATCCGGTTTCAGCAATGACCATGGCAGCAGCCCAGATAGTGGTGATATTCAACCGCTGTCCGAATAGCCAAACTGCTAAAGTTAGGCCAGCTTTTTTTTGGCCTAACTTTATGCAGTAACTTATCCGGTTAGCATACTGAAAATCACCACGAACCAGATAGGTGCTGGGCCAACCCTTGCCCGGCCCATGGATGGCTTTGCTCCGATAGTGCTGAGGCCATTAGAGGGGACATTCCTTGGCACTCTCCAGTGAGAATTGCCGAATACTGGGCTCATCAAGGTTTTCCAGTTAGCAGGCCCTGCTAACTGGAGAAACCCTTTAAATAATGGACCCATGGAAAATAGCCAGTGGTGCTTATCAGCTGGTTTCTGAAGTAATACAGACAAGCTTCGGTTATTGCTGTACCTCCCAAGAACTAGTAGGGCTGACTGACGGCACGAGTTTGATGACTGCTTATGGATGATGCAAGAATTTGACATTTATAGAAGATAAATCATAGCTCAGTGATCCTGCCTCAGAACCACATCCTTTTCAGCATCATTTGATCCAGCAAAACCATTGGAGAAATGTAAGTGTCACACAGAGCGTTTAGCTTAGTTTACTTCACAGCAATGTGTATTCATTAGCTCACATTCGCTTTGCTAGTATTTCTAATTATTTAGCTGGTTTTTATACCACCTTATCAAAGTGTCAAAGCAGTTTACATGCTAACAAGTTAACGAAACTTAACGTACATGGAACATAATGAAGTAAAACATAAGAACATCAACATAAAACATGATTCTGGATCAAGAGCTATGGATTAGCCAATTGAACATATATACAATAAGGTAAATTGAGTAGTAGATATGTTGTAAGTAGAGACGGGGGGGGGGGGGGTGGCAGTGGGATGCCAGGGAAGGCTGATGATGTGAGAAAGTATAGACACGTGTCTTAAGTGAGAGTTCCACCAAACTGTTCGACGAAGAGATGCATCTTCAGCTTTTTATGGAATTTGTCAAGGTTTCTTAAATTTCTTAAATCTAGAGGTCTGCTTATTATGCAACGCTAGCGGCTTCCACGTGACATTGGAGCCGCGGCCCCGTTTTATTCAATGGGGACACGACTCCAATATTGCACGGAAGCCACTAACACTGCCTAGTAAACAGATCCCCTTAGTGTGTGCTACATTGATTTACCATGCATTAACCGAGGAATTAACATACATCAAATCAACTAGGGTCATATTTACTAAGCTGGGCTAATGCGCTATTTGTAACTAGGTCTCCATTGAATAATATGGGACCTAGTTACAAATAGCGCATGCTAACCATTGGCCTGGCTTAGTTAACATGCCTCTTCATGCATGTTAAAAGTTTTTCATTAAAATGATGTTGTGTAAAACAAACTGAGAAAACATGAAAATCAGGAAAAAAAGCCGAGTGAACTGAAAATGAACCAAAACATTTTGCCTTGTACACGTCTATTATTTAGACATTTGCAATACTTCCTTTCAAGAATATACCACAAGACAGTTAACAATAAAATCAAAACAATAAAAAAAGGTACAGAAGTGGACAGACGGTAGTTTGAAACAATAAAAACAGGAAAACATTAAGGAGAGGTTGAGGAGGAACAAAGAGCGGAGGGTTCAGTCAGCCATTGTCACTCAGCCCAGTAAGAACCATTCGATCTCTGTGAGCTTCAGTGTTAGAAATACTGGCTAAAGAATGCTCTTAAACCAGACTTGAACTTCAGCAGCAAAGTCTTAGTTCTAAACTCAAATAAGCAAAGGTAATTATTAATTTCCAAGCGAATTTGCTGCAGAGAAAGTAAGCCTATTTGATTCTGCAGCAAGTCTGAAGAAATGCTAGAGCCACAGTATATATGAAAGGGAGAAGGGCAGATTATGAGAAGACTTCCAAACTTCTAAGAACAGTATCATCTGGTTTATGATCTAAGGCTTAGCTCGTCTTCCTCCCTGTCAAGTAGGTTATTCACAAGATGGAAGCTGAGGCTGCCATTGAATTTGTTCAGTTAGGTATCTGATTTAGCTTACGGTAGAATTGAAGGGTGGGCACTGGTGGAACAGGAGGGGTTGGGACTTGCTCTTGCTTCCACAAATGGAGAACAAGGTAATTGGACAGGAAGTTGGTAGCTTGGGAAAGGCTCCATTTATTGTCTCGGGATGGAGAAGTCTGGGCCAAAGGCAGGGTACTATATTTTTTTTCTTTAGTCTTTCACAAGAGGTGGTGGTCTCTAAATATTAAATTTCACGAAAAAATGAACAAAATTTCATTTTGTACTTTCCTTTTTTTCTAAATGAAACAAAAAGGCACATTTCATTAAAGATGTTCCGTTTCATTTCAAACAAATGCACATCCCTAATAGAATTTCCTAAGACCTCCTAAAAGATCACCCCTGTATGGTTTCATGTCATGTTTTATAGACTTAGAGGACAATATTCAAAGCCATTTTTGTGAGTGTAATGCACTTTACCATGTTACTCGGGCATATCACTACTGCCCTTCTTCAACACAGTGAACTGCACTGAAGTCACAACCTCACATGCTTTTAGTGAACTATGAGGAGACGTTGCTGGAGGTCCTAGCAGACCAGGGGCAAGGACATAATGCACACAGATTGGACTTTCAAATCTATGCAAATTATTTCCCTCAAAAAATTAACCATGCAGATGCAGGTGTACTATTTCAAAGGGAAAGTCTGTACCCCCCCCCCCTCCCCGAACTGATTTAAAGCTCCCAGGTAAAAGCTACCTACGGACTTTGTCCCATTGCGGACAGATTGCTTCCATAAAGTGTAGGTTTCTCTAAATACAATTGGAAGGAAACGCTGAAGATTAATGAACCTCATCCCAGGGCGGGGCATAAGGGTAACAGCTGAAATTGTGGTTTATGTTTATGTATGTCTGTGTTTTGTCTCTAATTCACATGGACCAGGATGAAGTCAGGAAAACGGCTTCTGCTGTTTTGAACTTAAAATATGGGTGGAGCAAATTACCTAGTTTCAATCAGTTTTATGTTTACCTTCTCTATAAATGAGTTTCTTTTTTTAATTCTGTTATTTTTAATGGAGATTATAATGTACACACATTTTTTTAAGTGCCATCAAGTCAATGCTGACTCCTGGTGACCCAGCAGCCCCTGGGCTTTCTTGGTAAGGTATGACCGGAAGTAGATTGCCAGGCCTTTTCTTCCAAGGCAATGGAGAGTAAAGTGACTTGCCCAAGGTCATAAGGAGTGCCAGTGGGAATCGAACCCTGATCACTTGGTTACTAGGCAGTTGCTCTAACGCTATATAAATGATTAATAGTGGTAGTACTCGGCTACGCCTCCACATACATAAAACAATAAATATAGCAAAATTTAAAAAAAAAAGCGGCCAAAACACAAATACTTTACCATTAGGGGAAAACCATACATAAAATAAAGAAAAGGAGAAAACAGTGAATCAATCAGTAGCTGAAAAGCCAAACGGCCATCATTGCAAAACATAGACAAAAAGAAACTTCAGTTCTCAGAAGCCGTGCTGCACTCATCACAAACGTCTTCAGCTGGTCAGGTTACCAAAACGAATACGTATTAGCCTGATATCTAACTTTATATATACAGGGATAGTTCAAACTAAACCGGGAACCTATGCTAAGAGCTTGAGATTGCAGAGCAAGAAACTGATGTACATGAAGCTCTGTCTGATAAGATACATCTGGATACATTCTGAGAATATATCTAAGATATTTTTGGTCACAAGATGGCAAAAAAATCTTAAAAATCCAGTCCGGATCAGATTTCAATAACACGGCAGCGAACAAAGTAGCTCTAGTTGCAGATTCAGGAACTAATTGAGCAGATAAATCATTAACGGACATTTCTTTCCACTGGTGAAATATTAGTTGGCACAACATTTTTGGTAGGACAATGATCTGGCCAAAGAACCTGCCGGAACCCTTTAAAGGCATAGGTGAATCTTCAGTAGTGCCACATACGTATTCAGCACCGGCGAAAATGCGTGCAACTTTAAACAGATTTCTTATCCATGTGGATGGTGGCCCCACTGCCTAAAACCGACCTCATGATTGCTTTTCATCCATGACAGATGAGTTACCATGTTGAGAGAGTTATGATGCAATTAGGATAAGATTGGACCAGAAGAAATGTGGAGCCGGATTCCAAGAGGGGCATGTTACCATGGTAGACAGAATTGGGCCCAAGGATGGCCCAGAGTGCTCTTGATGGCCCTGCATGTCCCGGCCACCTGTGGAGATGTACTCCCTGCAGGCGCCCCCCTGTTCCCCGCCACCCGACCCATGGCTGACCATCCAGGGTCTGGATCCGGCAGTTGGGACCCCCGCCCCTGTACCCAGCCCAAAAAATGCTGCTTATGCCACCTTCATGGTGGTATAAACAGTGCGTCCCCATGAGCCCAGCAGCACGTACAGGGCTGTGACCTGAATCGGCCCAGTACATGCTACTGGCCAGACCCGCCCCCACCCCTACTTCTCCTGCCCCCCCGCCGGCTCTCCCTGTCCTGATGCATAAGACTATGGGAAGAGCCGGTGGGGGAATAGGGTCCAGGTGGCTTGCGGGGCTGCACATCTTGCCGGGATGTGCAGCCCCACAATCCGCGTTTGAGAATGACCTCTTTAATGAATTACATACATAAAGCAGCATAAGATGAATTCATAACCCTGCCACATCCCATTAACATGTATCACTAACATACAAATGGTGGATTTTTTCCTATGAGAAAGGAAATAGGTAGAAGGAAATGGCTTCCGCAGCAAAGATCAAACACAAAAACATGAAGCAGAGAGAGACCATGAAGTAGGATGCTTCTTTATTGGTAAAATGCCCAACTCAGCCAGGTTTCGGCTACAAGAGCCTTCGTCAGGGGTCAGAATCCAAGTAAAACAAGAATTGGAGAATCTAACAAATGATGTACAACACGAAGCACCATGGCATGCATCTGTAGCAAAATTACTGCAAGCATTTTATGTTTGTTTATGTTTATTTTGCTTGATATACCTCTGCTTAACAGGAGTAGCGGGGCAATATACATTTAAAATACAATAAACAAAAAAGGAAGCAAGAAAGGAATACAGCACAACATGACAGGAAACATAGCAATCATACATTGAGGAGGGTGACAGGGTAGGGAAGGGAAGAGAGGGAGAGAGAGTTAAGGAGTAGATGGAGTGAGGTCAAAAGCAGTCTGAAAGAGGTGCATTTTGAGTTTGGCTTTGAATTTTGTGATGGACAGCTCGAGCTGGAGGTCAGGGGGTAGGGAATTCCAGAGGTCGGGACCAAGAAAATCCAGGGCAGAGGTACATGTGGACTCTAATCTGGCAGAGGAAGTGGAGGGCAGGTGGAGGTGATTAGCATCTATGTTATACTATGCTACAATCCTATTTTGAAGAGATAGAGAGGGTAGAAAAGGAGGAGGAGTAGCCCTATATAACAAAAGCAATATTAAAGCTGCTGAAATACAGGTAATATGGGGAAAAGACACAGTGCTGTAAATTGTGTTGGAAAGAGGAGATGGCACTATCATCCATACTGGTGTAGTCTACAGCCCTCCAACTCAAACCAAAGAAATGGATAGCGAATTAATTATTGATATTGCAAAGATAGCCATGAAGGGGAGAGTGATCATATTGGGTGGCTTTAATGTACTCTGTGGATTGGAGTATTCCTTCTGAAAATCTGGAAAAAATAAAAAAAAATTGTGGATGCCTTCCAAGATGCGTTACTTAGACAAATGGTGATGGTACCAACCAGGGAAAGCTCGATGCTGGATTTAGTCCTCACCAACAGTGATAGTGTGTCAGATATCTGGGTGGGTGCCTATGTGAGCAACAGCAATCATCACACAGTGTGGTTTGAGATAAAAGCCAAGGTGGAGTCCCCTCATAGCAAGCTCAAAGTTCTAGACTTCAAAAACACTGACTTCAGTAAAATGGCCCAGTACCTGAAGGAGGAGTTGGCAGGGTGGAGGGATAAGGGAAGTGGAATTGCAATGGGCTAAACTAAAGGAGGCAATAAAAGGGACAACAGATACATATGTAAAAACAAAAGGAAAAGGAAACCTATTTGGTTCTCCAAAGAAGTGGCTGCACTAATAAAGGCAAAAAACACAGCTTTCACAAAATTCAGAAGTTCACAAACAGAGGAACACAGAAAGGAATACAGGATCAAATTAAAAGAGACAAAAAGAGAAATAAGGATAGCAAAATCAAAGGCAGAAGAAAATATGGCTAAAGATGAGAAGTGCGGCGACAACGTTTTTCAGGTATATTCGAGAGACAAGGAAAATCAGAGGTGGAATTGCAGGACTCAAAAGTGCTGGGAACGGATTCGTGGAAAGTGACACTGAAAAAACGAAAATGCTAAACAAATACTTCTGCTCTGTTTTTACTAAAGAAAATCCTGGAGAAGGACCACCTGTGATTGACAAATATACAAATGGGAATGGAGTAGATATCACACCATTCACAGAAGATGAGGTGTTTGAACAGCTTGCAAAACTGAAATTGGACAAGGCCATGGAACTGGATGGGATACATCCCAGGATACTGAAAGAGTTCAGAGAGGTTCTTGCAGGGCCATTAAAGGATGTTTTTAATAAATCCTCGGAGACAAGAGAAGTTCCACAGGACTGGGCTGATGTGGTACCTCTCCACAAAAGTAGTAGTTGGGAAGAAGTGACAAACTACAGGCCAGTAAACCTTACCTCAGTGGCGGGAAAAGTAATGGAGGTGCGCCTGAAAGAGAGAATAGTGGACTTCCTTGAAACCAGCAGGTTGCGTGATCCGAGACAATATGGTTTTACCAAAGGATGATCTTGCCAAACAAATCTGAGTTCTTTGACTGGGTGACCAGAGAACTAGATCAAGGGCATGCGATGGATGTGATCTACCTAGATTTCAGCAAAGTCTTTGATACTGTTCCTCATAGGAGGCTAATCAATAAACTCAACATTTTGGGGATGGGTCCCAAGGTGGTGAACTGGATCAGAAATTGGTTGACTGACAGATGACAGAAGGTGACAGTAAACGGAGCTCACTCAGATGAAAGGAAGGTGATTAGCGATGTGCCCCAGGGTTCAGTCCTGGGACTGGTAGTGTTTAATATATTCATGAGTGATATTGCCGAAGGGCTGAATGGAAAAGTCTGTCTTTTTGCAGATGACACCAAAATTTGCAACAGAGTGGACTCCTATGAGAGAGTGGGGAAGATGAGGAAAGATCTACAAAAGCTGGAAGAATGGTCTAATGCTTGGCAGTTACGATTTAATGTGAAGAAGTGCAGTGTCATGCACTTGGGAAGCTGAAATCCAAGGGAATTGTATGTGATAGAGGGTGAGAGGTTGGTGTGCACGGACCAGGAGAAGGACCTCAGTGTGATTGTTTCTGATGATCTCAAGGTGGCGAAACAGTGTGACAAGGCGGTGGCAAAAGCCAGAAGGATGCTGGGTTGCATACAGAGAGGAATTACCAGCAGAAAGAAAGAGGTACTAATGCCACTGTACAAGTCACTGGTGACACTTCACTTGGAATATTGTGTTCAGTTTTGGAGACCGTATCTCACAAAGAATATAAAAAGATTGGAAACGGTTCAGAGGAAGGTGACCAAAATGATTTGGAGTCAGCATCAGAAGACATGAGAAGAGACTTGAAGACCTAAATATGTACACTCTGGAGGAGAGAAGGGACAGGGGAGATATGATTCAGACCTTTAAGTTTTTTGTTCATTAATACTCTTTGTTCATTAATTAAAAAAAAAAAACACTTCCAAAATCAGGGAAGCTGTAAAACTAGAGGGCATAACATGAAGCTGCAAGGGGATAAACTGAAAGGCAACATCAGGAAATACTTCTTCACTGAAAGGGTGGTGGATGTTTGGAATGCCCTCCTGATGGAAGTGGTGGGGGCAAATACAGTGACAGAACTCAAAATGGCATGGAACAGACACAGTGGATCCCTTTTATAGCAACAGAATAAAATCAAAACAAACATAATTATCTCTTATATCTCAACAAGTAGGGGTGACCTACACGGAGTGGTGGGTACACCCCTAAACAAAGGCATGGGGAGGGCTGACCTGCATGGAGCAGGTGGTGCATCTATACTTGCCGCCTTGCTGGGCAGACTAGATGGACCATACTGGTCTTTATCTGCCATCATATACTATGTTACTATGTTACAAAGTGCATGAGGTGAAGCATGGAAATGCAAGAGCTGGGAGTGTTAGTGTACAAGGCCTTATGAACCAGGATCAAAATTTATACTGAGGGCGATATCAGAGGGGAAGCCAATGGAAATGGATAAGTAAAGGGGTAATGTGTTCAAACTGGGTAGTGTGAGCAATGATACGGGCAGCAGTATTTTGAATTAATTGTAGACAATGGATCTGGTACTGAGGGAGACTGAGTAGAACAATATTGCACTAGTGTAGCTTGGATATAACTATGGCAAGGAGGAGAGTGGTGAGAGATATTTTTATGTTGCTTGCAGTGCCTGCCGTGGTCCTTTGTGTGTGTATCATTTATTAGATTTTCCAATTGACATTCCTGTTTTACTTGGCATTTGACCCCTGATGAAGGCTCTTGTAGCCGAAACTTGGCTGAGTTGGCCGTTTTACCAATAAAGAAGCATCCACGCTATATGGTCTCTCTCCGCTTGTTTATTTATTATTTATTTATTTTAAAACATTTATTACCCGCCTATCAAAAACTTCTCAGCGATTTACAATAACAACATACAAAATTAAGAACAAAACAGATCTTCCACTCCAAACATCCCTCTATAAAAAGGCCAGTCTAAACAAATAAGTCTTAACCCTTTTACGGAAATCTAAATAATTGCATTCCAAAAAGAGGGCCCCGCCCCTGAAAAGGCCCTAGCTTGCGTACTTCCTAACCAAATCACTCTACTTGAAGGAGCTATTAGCAGATCTCTAGTAGTTGATTATAACACTCTCCTGGGCACACACACAATAAGCAAAGCATACAAGTCTGGAACAAAGGCCATAAGCAAGACCATAAAGACAAAACAAAGGCACCTAAATTGCAGTCAAAAAAGAAAAGGCAACCAATGTAACTCTTTATAAGCTGGTGTAACATGATCTAGTCTCTGCAACCCCTGAATCACATGAACAGCTGCATTTTTGAGCCAACTGCAAAGGCTTTAACAGGTAATGACACCCCTAAATAAATCATATTGCAATAATCCAGGTGATAAAACGCCATCACTTGCCCTACCCGACGAAAACCAATAGTTCCAAAATAGAGCGTAACCTACACACCAACTGTAATTTAAAAAACACGTCCCGTGTCACTGACACTACTTGTGCCTTAAGAGAACTTGGAGTCTAAAATAACTCCCAAGTAACGAATCTGCTCTTTCAGGGGAATAGTACAGTCATTCAAAATAAGTGAATCTGGTGGCTGATAAATCCATACAAACCACCATAGTCTCAATCTTAAAATTTATTAGAAGACTGTTATCAAATATTCAACATTGGATCACTGAAAACTTCTGCACAATCTGTAATGATGACAAATAAACAGTCACGAAGAATCGCTCCATGATCAAAATATCATCTGCATGTAAATGAAATTGCAGATTGTGAATCCGCTTACACAATGGCATGGAATAAATATGAAATAAAATCGGAGACAGAGCTGACCCCCGAGGTACACCTCATTGCCACTGTCGCCATGTAGAACCCCCTCCCCCCCCCCGAAAACCCAACCTGCCAGGTCCGATCCAGCAAAAACAATTTAAGCTATTGTAAAACCACACCACTCACACCAAACCTCACCAGGCGAACCACCAAAATAGCCAGAATTTATAGAATCAAAAGCAGAGGTTATGTCTACAAATAAAAACAGATAGGCCAACTGCTTCTGTTCCAACCCACACAAAACACTGTCTACCAATGAAATCAATAAAAATATGGCCCCATATCTCTCCAAAAGCCATGTTAATGTTCATCCAAAATCTGATGGGTATCTACAGAGGCTTCCAACTGTACCCTGACTACTTACTCAGCCAATGTTGCCAAAACAGGCAAACACAAAATAGGACGATAATTACTCAACACTCCAACATCTCCACCCCATTCTTAATCAATGGCTTTACCAACGCCCTTTTCAACACAGCGAGAATACAACCAGTCCACAAAGAATTATTATTAAATCCATCAAGAAACCACGTCAGCCCCCTCAAACCTTTATATGCTGACACCAATAAATAATCCAGGGGTCAGACAGTATGTAGACCTTAATCCCGACAACCAAGAAGTATTCTCAATGGACACCTCAGAGAAAGTTGTCTAACATCCCACTTCCTCATAATAATACACCTCCCCCCCCCCTGATATTGCTCAGACTGGTCAACACCAGATCAACTTCTGGAAAAGCAGCTACCTTCTCAAGAAAATTGGCAAAAGAGTCGGCAGTAAAAGAGGGGACAATTTTCGTTTCTTCCTCCTGTAATAGAAATTTTACCACTGAAAAAAACCTTGCATGGCCTACATCACCGCATTAATCATGTCCTGAAAAAATTGTTGCCGTAACGCTGCAACCTTTATTTAGCTGTATTTAGCTGCAACCTTCTCCTTATAAGTTCTAAAAATACTAACATACGACAAATAGGCATCATGCAAAAGAAAATGGCGCTAGTACCACTCTGCCCGTCTCAATTCTTGGTTCAACTCATACACTGGTTCCCAAAACCATATTTACTCTTATTCCTAACAAAAACACGAGTTTGCTCAAAAGAGGCTTTAGAGAATTCATGATCCCACAAGGCCACCAACTAAGCTGGCAATGGTCCAGTGGCACTCCAGATTCAAAAGGCCAGGCAGCCTCAAAACTAGGCTGATGAAATACCCAACAAGCCACTGAGCCCACCCAGTGGGGGGCAGAAAACTCATCTTCTCAATCACTACCTTAAACTGAACAAATACATGATCAGTCCAAGGAAATGGTTGACCGACCAAAAGAATTACACAACACCCGCAAGCCCTCCGCTCTCAGAGAAAAAACTAAATCCAATGTATGCCCTTGTGTGTGAGTGTGTGTGTGTGTGTACGTGTGTGAAAAATTTACATTTTGCACAAACCCTAAGACCTCCATAGTAGTCAAAAAAAGTATCCATAGTCACCGAACCGATCCTCTCATCCACATGGAGATTGACATCCCCAATTACCAACACCATACATAAATCACAATCCACATCTCCCAACCACTCCTCAAAATGAAAAATATCCATCGCCACAGAGGAAAGAGGGATATAAACTAAATACTCTGAACAGTATGAAGTAACAGGCCATCAGAATGGTCTGTCTGAAAAATTGAATGAAACTGTAAACCCAAACCCTCAGCCACCATCAACAAAACCCCACTATTTCTCCCCTTCCTTCTATTTGACAAAAAACATTGAATATTCAGCCATAGTCAGTTCATTAACAAACATAGTTTCTGTTGTTGTCAACCAGGTTGCAGAGAACCCTAAAATCTGTAATTTAAAAGCACTCAACATATCGACCATCAACAGTGTCTTATTCTTACAGGACTGCACATTCACAAAGAACATTCATGGTTACTCTGTGGCACTAAACCTAAGGCCACTGTGTGTATGAGCGCAGGGTCGCAGGTTCAATGCCAGTCTGTGCGTCAGCCTTGTTAGCCTCATTTTCTGGGCAGACTACGGTAGATGGACCATGGTGGTCTTTATCTGCCGTCATATACTATGTTACCATGACATATCTAATGCTGAACTCAACCCATCCATGCTCAAAGAAGACACCATGGAAGGGGAGAGAAGATTATCCCACTTCATCCCCTTATCTTCTCTCATGGATCAATGATAAACTAAATATCTAAAACACCCCCTTTCCAGATGAACTGGAATATTCTGCACTACAAAAACACTCCCAAACATCCACCCTACTAAAACAACCCCCCCCCCACACACAAAACCTACTGCTTCTCGAACTCTCCAAACCCACAAATTGCCACCACAGCCAAGATAGCGTCAAGGGACATGCTAAGTGGTATGTCCTGCCCCTTAGGCACGTCCCTTTAGCACGACACCTCAGAAAGCTTCAGGCTTTAAATTGTTGCCACAGGTGACATCATCAACATGTACCAGCTCGATTTCAGCTATAATCTAACCCCACAGCCATATGGGAGGGAAATGCACAGTGACAAAACTGAAGATCGGTGCAAAAATACTGCTAAGGGCACTCACTCAGCTCCAATGTCCCAGAAAGCTTCAGGCTTTAAATCGTTGCTGCAGGTGAGGTCAGCAACATGCTCCAGCTCGATTTCAGCTTGTAACCCAGCCCCAAAGACAGACGGAAGGAAATCGCATATATACTTACAAAGCAAAGTTTAATATTTTAAATTACGATATTTGATTATGCATTTTTAGCAGATTGCTCTTGGAGTTGGTATGATCATGATTGCTGAGCTTAGAATCTCAAGAAAGGAGAGTGTAAGACTGAAGGTTTGCCTAGGGAGCCCAAAACCCTTGCACCGGCCCTCGCCAAACTTCAGTCATGCCACACTCGGAACCTTTAAATCTGCCAGCTGGGGGCGGAGCCACTCATTTATGTATTTAGACTTTTCCATATTCCATCCCACCGATATCAGATCAGTTCACTAGAAAACAATACATATTTACTGTTGCACTATATTATTTGGAAATATTCAGATTCTCTGCTCCTTTCACCTTTGTTTAGTTTATCTGAAGATCTTTCGTAATTATAGCTCACATTTTCATTGACCACATATCCACTGGTTTATGGAAACTCATTAAAAAGAACATTAAAAGGGAAGAACAGTCGTTGATAATTCTAGATTATCCTACAAAGAAACTTTTAGGAGGTAAAACAATGGGCAGAAAGACTGGACTCTTCCTTGAAAAGCCACCAAAACTAGAAATATATCCTTCCCTAAATAAAGTCGTGGTCTACATTATTGGCATCCTTGCAGTTCAACCCCTTAATGTCCAATATCTCCTAAAAAAAGAGGGCCAGTGAAATGGCTTTGGACTATGTATGCACACACATTTGACACACAAAAAAATAAAACAAGGCCAATTAAAAAAGGAAATTGTAGGAAATAGTATAAATATTGGGACACTGATAGGACATGATTATTGGCACCCCTATAAACAATTCAGATCAGTTTGAACAGAAGAACCACATTCCCAATACAGTAAAATTAGACGCATCTGTGATCAATTTTCTGTACTCACATGACTTGAATCAACCAATGAATGATGGCTCTAATGTTTAAAATGGCCACATTCACTCCTTGTTTCATTTTCACAATGGTGAAGACAAGAGAGCTGCCTGAGACCATCAGAAAAGCCATTATCACCAAACTTCAAACTTCAAAGGGGTACAAGGCCATCTCCAAAGACCATGGAATTCCTGTGTCTACAGTTTACAATGTTATTAAGAAGTTTTCTGCTCATGGAACTGTCAAGAACCTCCCAGGACATGGTGGGAAGAGGAAAATTAATCCAAGAGTTCTTTGAAGGTAGTGTGAACTATTTCAAAAACACCACATATAACATCTAAAGAGCTTAAGGCTGATCTGGAGCAATCTGGAGTGGTGGTTTCCACCTGCACCATACGCCATGCACTAAATAAAGAATGACTTCATGGACGAAGGCCAATGAGGACCCCACTGCTCAAAGACAGAAAAAAAGCACATCTGATCTTTGCACAAGCCCACCTTGAGAAACTACAATCCTTCTGGGAAAATGTTCTGTGGACAGATGAAACCAAACTTGAGCTCCTTGGCAATTCAGACCAGCGATACATTTACAGGCAAAGAAATGAAGCTTATAAGCTAAAAAAAAAAAAGACCCTTTCTACAGTTAAATATGGTGGAGGTTCCATAATGTTGTGGGGCTAATTGCTGCCTCAGGAACTGGAGGCCTGGAGCGTATTAAAGGAATCATGAAATCAGAGGACTATGTTTATGTTTATTTTAAAACTTTAATATACCGCCCAACAACAAAAAGTATCTGGGCGGTTTACAAAATATTTTGGAGCAAAATGTGCTACCTAGTGTCAGAAATCTAGGTCTGGGTTTAAGGTCATGGGTCCTCCAGTAGGACAATAACCCAAAACCTACATCCAAAAGTACAAAAGAATGGTTAAAAAGGAAATAATTGACTTTAAAACTGGCCAGCAATGAGTCCTGATCTCAGTCCAATCGAGAATCTTTGGAAAGAGCTGAAATCTGTCATTGGCTACAGGAATCCTGGAAACATTCTTGAGTTGGAACAAATCGCCATTGAAGAGTGTGAAACACTACCAGCAGATAGATGTACGAAACTTAACAGACAGCTACAAGAAACATTTAGAACTGTTATCACTGCCAAAGGTTGTGCAACCAAAGATTAGTGAAAGGTGCCATTAATCCTGTCCAAGTCATATTTTGTTTTTTCTCAGAAACTACTATGTCTAGGTTGCACAGACATTTTTTTGTTGTTGTATACTTCTGAACATACCAGTAATTATTTCTCAAGATATTGCACACAACATATCTAAAATGCAAGGGTACTAATAATGTTGATCACAATAGTATATATATGTACTGTGGGCTATCAAACAATAAATGAATATAAAAATAAATAATTCTATCTGAGACCTCATAAATCATACAGATGATCTCTTCATACTGCTTTTTCAACTTAAATGTCCCATACATATTTGGTGTGTCTTATACTAAGGGGTATGTTTACTAAGCTGGGCTAATGGTTAGCTTGCACTATCTTTAACTAGGTCCCTTTGAATGACATGGAACCTATGTTAAAATAATGCACATTAATGGGGATTTAACACGTTAATATTAGCATACTTTAGTAACTAGATCTCTAAATATTCAAAGTGTACTTTTTTTGAACTTCAGAAGGAAAGAAACTTGATGTAGCTCCAGTTTGTTACATGTTAAGAGCACTTTTTGAATATTTTTTTAAGCACGTAAAGATGTAAAGACACATACCCACAAAGGAGCTTTTTAACTAAAGTCCGCTAAGAAGTTAATATGCTTTTTAGCAAGGTAAGTTTTACTGTGCAGGCATGACAGTTACCAGGGGCTAATTACTGTGTCCGTGCAGCACTGTGTATGTCTTGTAGCACTATTCAAATGTTCAGTAGTAGTACTAGAGTGTTAAGTGCTTATCGCGCGATGGGCAGGTTATGGGTGGAGAGAGGTCATGCAGAGCACATTGTGGTTAGTGCAAGGGCACATGTTGCTTGCTCTCAATGTTACAGTAATGGGAATGTACTTAGCAATATCTCTGTGCATAACGTCAAATGCACCCATGTTATTTGCAAATGCTGCTGCAGTACATTAGGGGACTTTTCTGTGCCAGTAGCATGTTGGTCATGCCCCTGACGGTTAGCACATGACTGTTGCAATTGCAGTGCAAGGTGTGCTGTCGAGTCAATGCTGACTCCTGGCCACCCAGCCCCTGGGGCTTTTGGCAAGAAGCAACTGGAAGTAGATCGCCAGGCCTTTGCTCTGTGCAGTGAGTCTACAGCTCCTGGTATTCCAAGATGGTCTCCCAACCAACTACTAGCCGGGCCCAAACCTGCTCAGTTTCCAAGATCAGCCTTGAGCAGGTTCATTCAGGACAGCTGAGGACTGTTGCACTAATGCATTAATTCTCACTCAAAAAGCACAGTAAATGCTAAATCATACTGCACTTTAGTAACAGGGCCCCAGTAATTTGAAGTGGTCATACAAAGATACTATGTCTGAGGTCCTATATACAATTGTTTGTTTGTTTAATTACTTGTAATATGATGTCCTGAAGTGCACATGCATTTATTTTTAATCCTCTGAGCCCATACATAATTTACACCCGACATGGCCATGTTTCAGCAGCTGCCTTCATCAGGGGTGTAAAAACATGTGCAGAATATTGATATTACTTCCAGATAAATTGCACGCGTTTACACCCCTGATGAAGGCAACTGTCGAAACATAGCCATGTCGGGTTTTGTACAGGTTTATAGTCTCTGGGGGGCATATTCAGTGGTGGCAGCTAGTCCTAGAAAAGCGGCTAGCCATCACTGCTGAACCTAAGACCTGGATATTCAATACCGGGGCCGTATCAGCCACCAGCATTGAATGTCTGGGTTGACCAGAGAGCAGCAGAGCTAAGCAGGAAGCAGCAACATTCAGCTGCCCACCGGTTAGTTTCTGTGCTGAAAGTTAGACTATCCTTCCACTCCTCTGGAATGCCCCGATGTGACACCCACAGATACTGAGTGCTGCCGAATAACCTGATCGCCATGATTAATGTGGTTAGCAGGTCTTTTAACTGCGTTAAGCACTTTCAATATCGGGCCCTATGTACTGTATTTATGGTCTTATGCTTGTACCTGCTAAAATTGGTTACTATATTTATTTCCTTTGTATCATTATTTCTCATTTTTGTATTTATTATGGGCCCGATTCTGAGATGCGGGTTGTGGGGCTGCTCGTTCCAGCGGGATGTTGAGCCCCACAGGCCATCCAGGCCCAATTCCCCATCCGGCTCTGTCTGCATGTCCTGAGCAGCAGGATGAGGAGAACTGGTGGGGAGCAGGAGAGGGCAGGATCTCAGCAAAGCGGGGGTGGGCCAGCCCGGCAGGACGTACAAGGTTGATTCAGGTCACAGCCCTGTATGTCCTGCCAGGTCAAAGGGGATGTGCTGCTTATTTCACCTCAAAGGTGTAATAAGCAGCACTGACCTGGCAATCAGACCCAGGTGTGTGGGGGGGGGGGGGGGGGAACCATTGCTTGATCCAGGCTCCAGCTGGCCAGCTATGAGTCGGGCGGTGGGGCAGAAAGTCTGAGGGAAAGACATCCCCACAGGCAGGCAGGGGCATGCCGGGCCGTCCTTGGGTCCAATTCCATGTACCACGGGAACATTTTGTTCCCGTGGTCCAGAATCTGGTCCTAACAGGCCCGTCCTACACAGGGACGTCCGGACATGTCCCTTTTGGACTCGGGCTCCATGTTTTATATCCTCCTGTTTCATACATAATATTGTTTGTGGATATATTACCTCTTCTCTTTTCTGAATCCACCTCCCAAGGGCACTTTTGGATAAGATTATAAATTCCTCACATTTGAAAAATTAAGAAACCGTGCTATAAGCAGCCCGGCATGGATTTGCCACTTTCAGTAAATGAAACGTGTGTGTGTGTGGTATGTTTTGCATAAACCTCCTGAACATTGGTTTGTAAAATTGCCAAGATCAAGATTTTGTGACTAGGCTGACGGCTGCCTTGCTAATTTCCCTCTTTTCCGAGCACAAATTACCTGCATGTTTCAAATCCAATTTCGAGAGCCCGCTCCAACTGCTCCATTGTAGCCAGGCTGCAGTTGAGAAATTGGCAGAGTTCCACCCCTTCCTCTCGCGTTAGGCTGTAGCGGTTATTCTTTTCCACGTGGAGCACCCCTCTATATCTACAGCTTATGTTCAAGGCTGCCAGGAAGACAAAAAAAGCACAAACACAATTAGTGTATTTCTGATACAAATGGATTTGTAATACATTGTGGTGTTGGTGTAATATCAAAGTGTTTCCTTGTGTGACACTAAGCTCTGATTGGTCTTTAGTGCAGACTGACCTCACCTTTAGATTGGCATCTGCTTTTTGATATCCAAGTGCAGCTCCTCACTACCTTTCCTCTCTTATCTCTCCCTACACTCCCCCTCAGGAACTCCGCTCCTCTAGAAAACTGCTTCTATCTGTGCCCTTCTCTTCTATTGCTAACTCCAGACTTTGGTCCTTTTACCTTGCTGCTCCTTATGCCTGAGTCTGTACATCAGGCACCTTCTCTGGCCCTTTTCAAATCCAGGCTGAAAACTCACCTCTTCGCTGCCGCTTTCGGATCTTGACTCACCTGATCTCCTTTGTGGTTCTTTACCATTCCCCCTAGATGTATCCCATGTCTACAGCTACTGTGTTGACTTTCTTGACTAGATTGTAAGCTCTGATGAGCAGGGACCGTCTGCGTACATCTTGTAGCGCTATACAAATGTTCAGTAGTAGTAGTAGTAATTGTTTCAGTAGACAACTGATACCCATGCATAATTTCCTGATAAATTATATTAGGATGTACATATGGGAATACACACATTGCTAAGCAAATGTTCATGCCTTCCATTAGATAGCATTTCCAAGTACTTGTAAATGTCACTTCATTAGGCATATTACAATATGTTCCTACATCCTGAGCTCAGGTATGCCAGTACCATTTTAATCTGCAGAGTAAGCAGAAGATCTCTCCTACATCAAAAATACTTTTCTGGCATTGAATGGAATAAGATGGGTGAGTGGGGGGGTAACTCACAACATCACCGAGAAGCATTATTGTACTATTTTCAAGAGGTTCTGCATTAAAAGAACTAATCTCCATTTCACTTTTTTTTGTGCTATCAGGTCAGTGACCCAGCTGCCTCTGGGTTTTCTTGGCAGTGTATCACCGGAAGTAGATTGCCAGCCTTTTCTTCCGAGGCAATAGAGGGTAAAGTGACTTGCCCAAGCTCACAAGCAGTGCCAGTGGGAACCGAACCTTTGATTTGCTGGGTACTAGGCTGTTGCTTTAACCACTAGGCTGCTCCTCCACTCACTTTTAGGGTTTGCAAAATTTGTTTGCCTAGTCTAGTCTCTGTGTACCATTATCACCTTTATACAGAGAAAGAGAGAGAGAGTAAGTTGTTACACTACATTATACATAGACACGTTTGTTGACAAAGAGGGTCTTTTACTAAAGGGTGCTACCTGTCAGTGCATGTTGTGGTGTGTGCGGAAGGTGCACCCAGACACACATTGACAGCTAGCGTGGGGTCATGATACCATGGCTGGATTTCCACACTAGCTGAATCATGCATTAGTGGAGTGAATTGGTGGGTTAGGGGTGGAGAGTGGGCATGCTGAGCACTGCATAGTTAGTGCACGGTGTTTACCCCCAGACTAACTGCGAGCTTTGCGATTAGCACAGCCACCTCAATAAGTGGAGCTAGGTGCACCCCCTGCTATCATGCCATGCATTAAAGGATATGTTCTGCGTTAACTGCCAGGAAAATGCTTTCCACAACCCAACAGTTAATGCATTGGTGTTGCATCCAACGCATCATAGTCTCAGTGCTATTGGTGCATTAGGTGCAACACTATAGCATCCTTTAGTGAAAGGGACCCAAAATATCTTTGCAAAAGACACATGCTAGAAACATCTCACTTGCTCTTACTTGCCCTATTGTTTACTGTACCTGACTCTAAAGAATAAAGCTACAAAAAGGAATACAAATGGTAGTCCATCTTTGAATATTTAAAAAAAAAGAACAAAAACGTTTTTAACTCTCCCTTTCCATTGAGAAGAACAGACCTTAAAAATTGTTTCTACCCATTTTGGAATTTTTCACATATGTGACTGTAAAACGTTGCCTGTTCCAGCTTCTGTTTCTGTCTCTGAGGCAAGCTGGGATTGGCTGGTTGAAAGCCTGCTTGCAAGGGATTGGTCCTGCTCCTTTCTCTGTTCCCCATTGGGTCCATGTTCTCTGGGATCAAAGCAGTGCTCCTGTTTCCTCAGAGATTTTAATGGCCAATGGATCTGAACAGCAGATGTAGTGAAGTAAAATATTTTGTTAATGTATTTAATTTGAAAATGAAATAGAACAACCTGTTTTGTTACAATTTTTAATTTGTTTTCAGAACAATGAACATCCCTCGTTCTCAGTCTGCTGCTCTAGTAAGAGGTTACTCCCTCATAAGGATACCAAATACCATTTCAGCAGAGATACGAACCCTTGATGACCAACACCAGAGGCCAGTACTGGCCTTTGTCACTTCATTCTGAAGCACATATGCACATGAATTTCCAGGTCAAGCATTTCTAATGCCCCATCGAATCTCTTACCCCTGCCCTCCACACTTCCATACACATTTGTCCTCTCCTCTCCATTTCATTGTTCTCCAAACACATACAAATAGAGAAGAAATAACCAGCCCCCCCCCCCGCCACATCACCCTCTCCGATGCCACCGATTCTGTCAGCGTGGTTGGGGGGGCGGGTCGGTGCGGCAGCCTGCAGCAGGCTATGTGCTTTGGCACACATGATCTGCCACTTCTGACGACCCCCCTCCCACACAACTTCCTTTTGGAGAAAGGTCAGGGGTGGCAGGCCATGTGTGCCGAAACACATGGCCTACCAAGGGCGCTGTGCACAGTGCAGTGCTGCCCCCAGAGGTATACTGCCCTAGGCAGCCGCCTAGCCCACCTAGTGGACAGGCTGGCCCTGGCTGTCTCCCTGAATTTAGCACAACTCACAGCATTAATAACACCATGGAGGGCAACTAGCGCCACTCACTGTTCTGGTGTTAGTTGCCCCCTACCATGTGCTGATAGCAGGGGCTTTCAATGCTATGCTAGCAGCGACACAACAGGAATGTCCACACCCGATCCAGGCACTGCTGAGATGTGCGCCGCCTGGTTAGTATGGGTTTGTTAGTGCAGGCTCCATGCTACTTTTAGAGTGGAACGTGACGTGTCTCTTTGCTGCATGCTAAACGGCATGCTCACTAATCATTAGCGCATAAGACCCTAGACATGTGACAAATGTTGGCAACTTGATGCATCTGTTTGCACATTGCTGACATACTGCAGGTTTTTAGAATCCAGTTATTGGAAGGCGCTATCCAAAGTCATTTATCACTGTTTGAAAGCTGCCCAACCTTAAACCATGGAGTATGTGCAGGGATCAAGACCTCATGTACCTTTAGCCATGCAGAAAGCAGCCATAGCTGGGAGTGTGTTCAGCTCAGGGGAGGAACTTACGCATGTGCATTACATTTTCAAATCTACATGCTATTTTCAAAGGGGAAACTACCTGCGGAAAAAACAGGTGCAAATCTCCTCTGTGGATACTTTTTCTGGGGCAATTTTCAAATGGAAAGTACACTTATAGGTAAAAGTCCTGCAGACTTTGCATCTGTGCACCTATTTTTGAAAATTACCTCCTAAAGAAAGAATGATAAAGTCGTCTTGGATAAGAAGCAACATCTTCCAGGGATTGTACCTGGACTACACCTCAGCTGTGCAAACCAGAAAAATTGCACAGCCTGAAAGGGTCAATTATTTATTTATTTAATATTTCTTATGTACCGCACTATTGTCATCAGTGCGGTTCACATGGAACAAAAACATATACATACAGGATAACTGTAGTGCATTTTACAAGTAACAGGGATTTGAAAACTTGGAAGAAACAAGGTAGTCTATATAAATCATACACAATAAACTATATACATTAAACGCAGTCAAAATTCACTAAAACTGTACATGGTGTGACTAGTTAGTCTTTTCTGCCATGATCTATTGGTTTGCTTTTATTTTTTACAAACAGGTTAAATCTTGCTTTGGTCATGATATTCCCCAGTAGCATAGGATGGCGCGGTGTTAATCACCCATATTATTCAAGTCCCTCATTCTCAGCCAAAATACCAAGAAGGGGCCATCGTCTGCTCATAGCTGAGACCCTAAACCAGGGCTGGCGAACCTTATTGAGGACATGTGCCCAAATTGACAGGAATATTCTTAAAAAATGAACTAGCGCACCAGTGGTAACTTTTGCACAGCATATTGATGTTTATTACTATTGTTTAATTCTATTTTACACTTTTTCTAATCTAATAGAAAAAAACCCCCAACAATGCATAAGGGCAATTTAATTTTACTGGTGGAGAATAATTATGGCAAAAAATGTATTAAAAAGTCAATATAAAACATGTTCAAACCACGTTAAACTGTATACAGAATTTACTATTCTTATAAATTTATATCCGGTGTAAACTTACATGCAACAGAAGGAAAAGCACAAATCGGAGCTAAGGGCAACCAATATCCTCTCTTATCACCCAGACCCTAGGATCTCAAAACGGTTGTTCTCGCACCCATCCAGCTGGCGCCAAACCGGCATGAAAGACACCCCCCCCCCCCATTATTCCATTTTAATCCACTGTTTTAAAAAAAGATTTTGAATGTTTCCGTTATTTAAATATTAAACATAATCAAGCTCTTCCAGTGAAAGTTACTATAGATCCAATCAGAGAATAATTATTATGTATTTATTATCATGGAAAAAATAAAGAGGGTATGCTGCTAGATGCCACGTGCCAAAACCTTTTCCCTGCTTGCCACTTTGGACACGCATGCCATAGGTTTGCCAACCCTGCCCTAGACTTAGATCTTAGGTAAAAGAAACGGGAAGTGATTAGCTATACAGACACATAAATCTGAGTTCCAACATAATGGTTTTCCACATACAGCAATGTCAGATGATGAATATACTTTACTATAATGGAATGTCTTCATTCATTTTTTGCAAACTCTTTCTCTGTCTCTTCCTGTGGTTTTATAAAATAGAGCCAAGTTATTAAATCTGGGGTTTTGTTTTGTTTTTTTAGACTGACTGGACATTCATGTTTCAGCCACTACCTCTGACTCATATCATGCTCGTATCATATGTATATGAATTTTATTTTATTTCTGTGATCTGCTTGGTACAGTAGCTGCTGCAGGGAAGTTCCCATAGTGGGTCTTCTCTAATTACCACATGCTACGGAGTATCTAAAATGCAGCATTGTTGATCTGAAGAAAGCACCAATTACAATCGCCAGCCACCATCACTAATCTTGCAAACCACGAGACTCAGTTGACTTCTGTCCAGATCATGAAATGGCCCTCAAGATGTTTTCCAATAATCAGCATGAACAACTTGATTTAAAAATTGCCCCTAGTCACTCTACTCTGGGTTCTTCCTTTCCCGCTATGGCTGCAGGATGCTTCATATATCGAAAGGAGCTAGCCAATCTTGTCTGGCCATCTGTCCATCTCAGAGGCTTCTCAAGGAGACGAAGGTTGGGTCTCTTTAAAGCAGCCTCCATCGTTGTTTTGACTTCAAGGCCTCTTACTGTAGAGCTGCGTGACTTTAACCAAGATCAGATGGAACATTTCTGCAACCTCACTTGCACCCCCGGTCTCCCAGCAGGACAATAAAATTGCTGACAGTTTCTCTAAAATGTTTGATTATAGACCCAAGCCACCACCAAATAGCTCTCTATGCTATGTTCACTTCTGTCTCAAAAAGGAAATATCTCCCATTTAAGAAACATATGGTAGCAATTAGAAGGGAGCCTACAGACAAATACCATCTCTCTGGGTGAAAACAAAAATCTCTTTCGTCTCTCAGTGTCTTTGAGGAAGATGTTCAAAACTATCTTGTTAAAACTTTAGCATATATCATTGTTGCCAGAGATTCTGAAGTGTTTTTTCTTATCTTTCTTTTTTTTTTCATTTCTTTGAGGTTTTGCATGTATTGATACATACCACGGATGTGGTAAATGGTAAGTGGGGAGAGAGAAAAAAACAAGCAAAAGTTAACTGGAGTTTTTCTCATTCATCTCGGTACTTTCCTGTAAGTTCATAGCTGCATCATGCCTTGTACCAATGTGGCATAAAAAGAACCTTTTCAACTTTCAGCTAAACTTTCAGCCTCCTTGTTTTACCCTTCAAAGGCACCTTTATTTCCGATGTGCACTTGAGCAGCGAGGAATCAACTTAATGTCAACACAGAAGGCCAATCTCTCTGTTTCCTATTCCTGTTTTCAGCTTATCCGCCGATCTCTTCAGCAACTTTACTCTAGCTTTAGTAGTGTCTGAGAAGCTTGTATCATGCAACCCTGCTTCCCTGTTATACTGCTTTACCCATATTATCGCTAATGTACTCACTAAATGCCCCTTACTCGGATCATTGTTACATTGCAATACCTATAGTTCTACTAAAGTTCTATGTTTAATCTTCCAAGATCTTTGCCCCTGTTCATTGTAAATTAGTTCAGTTGTTATAATGTAAATCGCTTTGAATTTAAGATAAGGCAGTATAGGAAACCTGTTAAATAAGACAGTGGAACACAGACCTGGTTCTTTTAATAAGAACATAGACAACAATCATTAACACTTTTAACGGTTCTGACTACAAACCCATGTGCAGATAGTAGCTCCTGGCGCATGCCCCATCCAGTGGTCAGTATACAAACAGACTAATATAGAGCGCAGTTGGCAGCCAGTAGTGCGAGGCATAAGATAGTCCTGCTATGTCTCAACTCAGTCCTTAGGACGCACTTAGCCACAATGAATATGCATGAGAGAGATTTGCATGCACGGCCACGATTGTATGCAAATCTCTATCATGCATAGTCATTGTGGTCCTTTTTGAGTTACTATTATTTGTATATTATAATGTATTTTATTTGTTTTTATTATGAATGTGGTATTGTACAACTGCTTAGGAATGTCAATAGGTGTTTTTTTAACATTTCTTAAATAAATACAGTTGTGGTAATCCTGAAACCTGATTGGCTAAGTGTATCCCGAGGACTGGGTAGAGAAACCCTGCTCTAAGGCAATGAAGGATTTGAAAAGATCCGACCGAGCCAATAGGATTGCCTCAGACTATACTAGTACAGAAATAGTTCAGGGAACTCATAATGTCGAGGCAAGATGTCTCTTCAGATCCTAGAGAAAGATAAGACATCTTGCATCCAAAGAAAGTACTGAGGGAGGTATATGGAGAATCCTGTGGGCTGGCTCCTTGTGACCTTTGGCAAGTCACTTAACCTTCCATTGCCTCAGGTGCAAACGTAGAATGTAAGCCCTTTGGGCCAGGGAAATACTCAATTGCAACTTGCTTTGAATTATTGCTGGAAGGTGTGAACTGTGAGCTGACTACTACTAAATAAATGAATGTACACCCCTAATAGTATATTCAGAACTGTGATATGCATAGACAGATGTGGAAAATATACACGATATACAGTAGCCACCATTACATGATTAGCTTAGGTAAGAGAGAAGGAGCTCTAACAGGGCCCCATCACCTCATGTCATGGTTCAATGTAAGAGAGCATCTTTCAGACACTAGAGCTATGTAGATTGTAATTATCCCCGACTTATTCAGATTAGTAAACAAGACCTTGGCCTAATTCTCGCCACAGTGAATCTGCTGCTTGCAATCTTTTGGCGAGATGAAAACATGACAATCCCATTCTGATGGCTGTTAAAAACAGGCAGATCGATAAGTGAGTTATTGCACCATCCTGTCTTATAAGAGGTTCTGAGAAATAGACCTGCATGTCATAACTGCTAGGGGAAAATGTTTTCTGAAAAAACTAAGAAGAGTCTATATCAGTGTATTTCTTAGAAAGTGGCGTTGCAGCCTCAGCTGCTTGATGTAAGGTGATTTCTCAGTAGAAACAAATTAAGTGCAACCTGCAAGTCCCTCTCTGTGCTGCTTCTGAGAAGTACCAGCATGCACTGGTCATAAGTGTATCTTGTGACGTGATTCAGTAGCAAATAGGAAAAAGTGGAACCTGGAGGTGAGGAAGAGAGTGGAAAGCAAAAATGAAAGCCAAAAGACCTTGCAAATGAAAATCGTCTTAATTTATAAATCAATTATTTGTCACGCAGAATTGTTTTCTTGGATTCTGAACGACATTTTTAAAGAGAACAGAGCAGATATTTTTTCCAGAACCTTGCCTGTCACAGTCTGAGGCGTTAAAATCTTTGTCTGCCTTTCCAAATGATGTCCAATGAGGCTTATAGCACTATTGGAATTCAGGTACAAGATGCCCTGCCCCTAGATAGGAACCTGAGGCAAATAGGTGAGAAAGTGACTTGCCCAAGGTCATAAGGAACATCAGTGGGATTTGCCTACTCAGGGGGTTATTTTAGAAGCCCTATTCGTGCTTTGGACATCTGAGAATGGGACTACAGATGTCCAGAGTACAGAGACGTTCCCAGAGCCATTTTAGAAAGCAGTGTGAAGATGTCCATGTAGGAATGGGGATGTACTGTAGGTGTTCCCAAGAACCTGGACATCCTCGCCTGATTTCAAAAATGCCCTACACGACCCAAACCATGTTCAAGTTTATACCTACTCCAAGCATGAATAGGCTCTGAAAAAGGTCTCATTTTACCAGACCGACATCCAAAGGGTGTGGAAAGGAAAGTGCACTGATGATCCATGATGAAAACAAACGCTGACGGAATGAGAGCTCTTGTTTACGTTTTCCCACACCGATGGACATCTCTGTATGCAAACTAGCATGAGATAGATGTCCCCGTCCAAATATTTGTAGTGGGGACGTCTGTGTGGACGCTGGCACAAGTCAGGACCTTCTATATTTCTAATATAAGGCTGAAACAAAGGCATTGCCAATGTTTTCCTGCACGTTTTGCCCTAGACGTCACAGATTGCACTTGGGAACCTTTTCCAAAATGCCACATCATGCCTGGTGCTCTTAGCATGAGACCACAACTTTCCCTAGGCAGCATCCTAAAGCAAATTGGTCTCATGCAATAAACTTTGATTTCCACTTATACACAGCAACACCACAGATAGTTCCCGCTAAAGCTCACAGTATACATAAATATATAAAAGGCCAATATTTAGTCGCTGTAGCCATTGTTTCTTTAAACGCAGGCTATGGCAGTGTTTGGACTGGGAGGGGAGAAGGGGAAAGGTGGGAGTTACTGGGCTGGACTGCGAAGGGGGAAGGGTAAAAGTGGGCGATAAAGGGCTGGATTGGGCTAGACCAGGGGTCTCCAAGCCAGTCCTGGAGGGCCGCAATCCTGCCAAATTTTTGGATATCCCTAATGAATATGCATGAGATATATTCGCATGCACTGCCCCCATTGTATTTGACTTTATCTCATGCATATTCATTATACCACATACACTGAGAGTAGTACACTATCAATAAATCAGACTCCTGGGACACTGACTAATTAGATAAATAAATACCAATACAATAAAAATTTCCCAATAAATTTTATAGTAGCTTATATCTTCCGAAACCTACTTAGACTTGAAACCCTCCAAATAACGTAGACCAGCTACACAGACATACCACCAATAGAAATCAATATTTGATTGATTATTCTAAATATTTTTTCATTATACTAATTTATAGAATACTGACTAGGGGGAGAAAAAGCCTCAGGAAATAACTTGTCCCACTATGCAGCAGCACGGAGGCCCCAGGGGAATCAGTGAGCTTCGTATCACAGGTTTAAAAAAACCTTCCTCTATACTTAACCTATACTAAAATACTATAACCGAGGCCATTGTTAAAGCACTTAAACAAAACCCTCTCATTCAAACTTTACTATTTCACTAATAATCTTATCCTATAATTATTCAGAAGCTCAAATCACATTATTTAGAAGCTCAATCTCAAATTGATCTAATTAGTTGGTATCCTGGGAGTTTGATTTATTAATAATGCATATTCCTTAGGGATATCCTGAAAACCTGTCTGGTTTGTGGCCCTCCAGGACTGGATTTGGAGACCCTGGGCTGGACCAAGAGTTCTCCACCCAGTCTTTGGGACAGATCTAGCCAGTCAGGTTTTCAGGATAACAATGAATATGCATGAGAGAGATCTGCATACAATGGAGGCAGTGCAAGCAAATCTATCTCATGCATATTCATTGTGGTTATCGTGAAAACCTGGCTGACTAGGTGTGTCCTCAGCAGGGGCAGCCCAAGGGGGGTGCGGGGCCATGTGTGGAGACTCGGGCCTCATTTGCATAATTATTTGCATAATGTTACCATACACTAACTTTTAGTAAACATGCCTCTTAATGAGTGTATGGATAAAGAAAGTCTAAAAGATTTCTACATTACTATAATCCAGTGCCAACCGCCAGGCACATTAGGAACTACTACAAACACTGCCCATTTAGAACCCATAGCAAACCCGCCGTATCCTAACAGCACTACCAGGACTCACAAAGCACCAGACCCTACCTATCAAAAGGCAACACTGCAAATATTAAACCAATACATTTCAGAGAATAACAATACATGACCTACTGGGGAAAGAGAACAAGTGACACTGTCAAATAGGAATTACATAAACAGAATACCTCAGCTCAGTTACACATGCAGAACATAGACCATCACCAAACAAGGAATCACAATTTAGAAACAGGAAGACAATAGTTAAACTGGGAACCCCAAAAGCCAAACTTGGAATGTACAACAACACTGTAGAAATAAAACTATAAATTAATTTCCTCTTGTACTAAACAAAGCGCAGACGTTAATGATGCACATTTCCCAGAGCTGACATATTCCAGTTAATAAATTCAAAATAAAGAGATCTTTCTACCTTTTGTGCATTTTTTTTTCAGTTGCAATTGCTCCAGCCACTTTCTTCTGGTTTCTTCGTGTCTTCTGCTAACTCTCCATCGTCTGCTGTCCATTTGTCCTTTCTTCTCTCTTCTAGTTTTTTTTCCATTCTCTCTCTACATCTGCTTTAACATACTAATCTTTCTCCATTTGTTCATTCCTCATTCCTATTTCACCCACTCAAATGTTACCCCTCCATCCTCAATCCCCACTTACTCTCCCAGTACCCGGCTAATTGTAGATTTTTCTACCCTCCCACACACAATATTTTTCCCTCTCTCCATTTCACTCTCCCAGCCCCATCCCATTCTAATCCTCCCCCAACATCAGCTCCCTTCTAGTTCCAGCCTCACCCAGCATCCGCTCCCTTCTAGTCCCCGCATCAGCCCATTTCCAGTCCTAGCCCCCCATCAGCCCATTTCCAGTCCTAGCTCCCCATCAGCCCATTTCCAGTCCTAGCTCCCCCAACCATTTCCAGTCCTATTCGAGTCCCTCCATCAGCTCATTTCCAATCCCAGCCCCCCATCAGCCCATTTATAGTCCTTTCCTAGCCCCACCATCAGCCCATGTCAAATCCTAGCTCTCCTCCACTCAGACCATTTCCATTCCAAGCCCCCGTCCCCATCAGCTATTTGCAGTTCAAGCCTCCCCTTCCACTCAGCCCATTTCCAGTCTTAGCCCCCCATCAGCCCACAGCCCATTACCAGTCCTAACCCCCCCCCCCCATCAGCCCACAGCCCATTACCAGTCCTAATCCCATCAGTCCATCTCAAGTCCTAACCCCCATCACCCTATTTCCAGTCCTAGCCCCTCCCCATAGCCCATTACCAGTCCTAACCCCCCCATCACCCCATTTTCAGTCTTAGCCCCCCATAGCCCATTACCAGTCCTAACTCACCCGCCCCCCCATCAGCCCACAGCAAATTACCAGTCCTAACCCCCTCCCCCCATCAGCCGAGGGAAAATTAAAAAAAAAAAAGCTGGCTGCTGCCTCTGCCACTGTGGCAGTGGCAGAATCGAGTGTCCCATGGACGCCCCCCCCCTGCCTGGCAGAGCCCTCCCTGCAGCATCAGTCCCTCTCCGTGCCGGCTTTCAGAGCTGCGAAGGGAGAGTTTCCCTTTCACGGCTCTGTTAAGCTCGCTGGGGCTGATGGGAAACAGGGCCATTGTGCGGGAAGCTCTGAATGGGGGTGGGAGAGGGCAGTGCTGGGGCAGAGTGGGAGTGTGGCCAGGCCCTGGACATACAGAGGCCATGCAGGTCTGGCCTCTGTATGTCTCTGGTTGCAGGGATGGACGTCCAACTTATTCCACTTCAGAGGTGGAATAAGTGCCGGGCGTGGGTTTGAACATGGCCTGCAGCCCCCCTACAGATATTGCACCATTGCGGGGGGGTCCCACCATCTGATCCCAGCCCTGGCTGCCACCACTGAGGGTCAGGTAGCAGGGAGAGGGGCTTGCCATGCGGCCGGGCATTGGGTGCTCCTGCTGGATGTTCCAGTGCCATGGTGGCGGGACACCACAGCACCAGCACAGCAGCCAGCGCATTGAGTGGGGTGGCCAGACAAATCCCTGGACATCCCCCTCTGCTGAATAGGCTGCACGCCAGGCCATCTAAGTACCCTGATTCTGCAACTTTGCGAACATATAGCTCCTGCAGTGACCCTGTTCATTTTTTTGGCCGTCTGGACATGCACTGTTGCCTTTTCATAAATAGGATTGGTGCTGTGTGAGTCCTGACAGTGTTGTTATGGTATGGTAGGTTTGCTGTAAGCTCTGACTAAGCAGGACTTTGAAGTACTTCATAATGTACATGGCAATTGCTACCAGAGAGAAGACATGAAGCCATCCAGTAGCCATCCTGTAACCTCACTGTATGTGTAAATGGTTTTCAAACACTAAGAAGTTATTGTTGGAACAAAAGAGAAGTATGTGAAGAGGTTCACTGGAATCTTGGGTGGGGCAGCACAGTGATCATTTTCAAAAAAGATAGTACCGGCCCTGGCTCAATGCGCTGACATTACAACACACGTTGCTTACAAATAGCCCGAATACAAACAGGTACAAGACAGATATATTGAAGGTTATTTTATAAGGCTTGCTTAGTTTTGTGCATGTTCCAGTGCATGCAAATCTCACCTATTTTATAAAGACAAGCGTGCACTTTTATAGAATAGGGGCACAAGTTGTACGATATGTGCGTCAAACCTAAGCGTGATGGCAGCCCTAGACTTGATGCAAATGCATTCACTATGATTGCAAAGACGATGCATAAGTTACAGCATTTTATAACTTAGTCTCATACATTTAGACTCTAACTATGCTCTACCCAGGCTCGCTCACTCCATAAGTACTAGCCATCAGCCATCACATGGAAGTCTTGGAAAATACATGATTTACGTACCTGAATGGCGTGCAACATTATGTGGCTTGTTATAAAATGACCTCCATAATGTCTAGATCCTTCCCTCAAGTCCTCATCAGTTACAGAAATCATCAAATGACCTCCAAAGCCTCAGAAACAGAGCTAAATAGTGACTGATGAGCAGGGCCGGATTTACCTATACGCCATGTACGCCATGGCGTAGGGCCCACAGCTGGCAAGGGCCCACAAAATTGGAAAAAAATTAGCTTTTTTTAAAAATAAAATTAAAAAAAAAACTGCTGGCTGCCGCCGCGGGGCCCCCTCTGCTGCCGTGGCAGCATGGACTGACCCGCGGGGGCCCCCTCTGCAAGCTCGGTCCGTCGGTCCCTCCCTCCCTCCGTGCAGGCTGTGAGAGGCGCGAAGGGAGAGTGTTTCCCTCGCGTCTCTGTTAAGCCCACAGGGGCTGATGGGAAATTTCCCATCAGCCCCTGCGGCCTTAACAGAGACGCGAGGGAGACACTCTCCCTTCGCGCCTCTCACAGCCTGCACGGAGGGACCGACGGATTCAGCTTGCAGAGGGGGCCCCCGTGGGTCAGTCCATGCTGCCGCGGCAGCAGAGGTGGCCCCGCGGCGGCAGCCAGCAGTTTTTTTAAATTAAATTTTACTTTAGGCCAATGGGGGGGGGGGGGACTGGTAATGGGCTATTGGGGGGGCTGGGCCTGGAAATGGGCTGGGGGGGTTAAGGAGGGAGGTGGGCTGATGGGGTTTGGACTGGTAATGGGCTGTGGGCTGTTGGGGGGGGTAGAACTGGTAATGGGCATTGGGGGGGTTAAGACTGGTAATGGGCTGTGGGCTGATGTGGGCTGTCTGGTAATGGGCTATGGGGGGGCTAGGACTGGAAATGGGCTGGGGGGGTTAAGACTGGAGGTGGGCTGATGGGGTTAGGACTGGTAATGGGCTGTGGGCTGTTGGGGGGGGGGGTTAGAACTGGTAATGGGCTTTGGGGGGTTTAGACTGGTAATGGGCTGTGGGCTGATGGGGGCTGTCTGGTAATGGGCTATGGGGGGCTAGGACTGGAAATGGGCTGGGGGGTTAAGACTGGAGGTGGGCTGATGGGGTTAGGACTGGTAATGGGCTGTGGGCTGTTGGGGGTGGGTAGAACTGGTAATGGGCTTTGGGGGGGGTAAGACTGGTAATGGGCTTTGGGCTGATGTGGGCTGTCTGGTAATGGGCTATGGGGGGCTAGGACAGGAAATGGGCTGGGGGGGTTAAGGCTGGAGGTGGGCTGATGGGTTTAGGACTGGTAATGGGCTGTGGGCTGTTGGGGGGGTTAGAACTGGTAATGGGCTTTGGGGGGTTAAGACTGGTAATGGGCTGTGGGCTGATGGGGGCTGTCTGGTAATGGGCTAGGGGGGGCTAGGACTGGCAAGGGGCTGGGGGGTTAAGACTGGAGGTGGGCTGATGGGGTTAGGACTGGTAATGGGCTGTTGGGGGGGTTTAGAACTGGTAATGGGCTTTGGGGGGGGGGTTAGGACTGGTAATGGGCTGTGGGCTGATGGGGGGGTTAGGACTGGCAATGGGCTATGGGGGGCTGACTGGAAATGGGTTGATGGGGTTAGGACTGGAAGTGGGCTGATGGGGGGTTAGGACTGGTAATGGGTTATAGGGGGGGCTTAAACTGAAAATGGGGTGATGGGGGGTTAGGACTGTAAGTGGGTTGATGGGGGGCTAGGACTGGTATTGGGTTGGGGGGTTGCTAGGACTGGAAATGGGCTGATGGGTGGCTAGGACTGGAAATGGGCTGATGCAGGGACTAGAAGGGAATGGATGCTGGGTGAGGCTGGAATTAGAAGGGAGCTGATGTAGGGGGAGGATTAGAATGGGATGGGGCTGGAAGAGTAAAATGGAGAAGGGAAAAATATTTTGTGTGGGAGGGATAAAAAATCTACAATTGGCCGGGTATTGGCAGAGTAAGTGGGGATTGAGGATGGAGGGGCAAAATTTGAGTGGATGAAATAGGAATGAGGAAAGAGCAAAAGGAGAAAGATTAGTATGTTAAAGCAGATGTAGAGAGAGAATGGAAAAAACTAGAAGAGAGAAGAAAGGACAAATGGACAGCAGACGATGGAGAGTTAGCAGAAGACACGAAGAAACCAGAAGAAAGTGGCTGGAGCAATTGCAGCTGAAAAAAATGCACAAAAGGTAGAAAAATATCTCTTTATTTTGAATTTATTAATTGGAATATGTCAGCTCTGGTAAATGTGCATCATTAACGTCTGCGCTTTGTTTAGTACAAGAGCAAATTAATGTATAGTTTTATTTCTACAGTGTTGTACATTCCAAGTTTGGCTTTTGGGATTCCCAGTTTAATTATTGTCTTCCTGTTTCTAAATTGTGATTACTTGTTTGGTGATGGTCTATGTTCTGCATGTGTAACTGAGCTGAGGTGTTCTGTTTATATAATTCCTATTTGACATTGCCACTTGTTCTCTTTCCCCAGTAGGTCATGTATTGTTGTTCTCTGAAATGTATTGGTTTAATATTTGCATGTTTCCTTTTGATAGGTAGGGTATGGTGCTTTGTGAGTCCTGGTAGTGCTGTTAGGATACGGCGGGTTTGCTATGGGTTCTAAATGGGCAGTGTTTGTGGTAGTTCCTAATGTGTCTGGCAGTTGGCACTGGATTATAGTAATGTAGAAATCTTTTAGTCTTTCTTTATCCATACACTCATTAAGAGGCATGTTTACTAAAAGTTAGTATATGGTAACATTATGCAAATATTTATGCAAATGAGGCCCCGCACCCCCCTTGGGCCGCCCCTGCTGGGGGCCCACAATTTTTGTTGGCGTAGGGCCTCACTCAAGGTAAATCCGGCCCTGCTGATGAGGACTATGCAGATAATGTGGTGATCTGGACAGCAGTGATAGTCAGTCTTCTAGCCAGATAAACCTGGGACAGTGTTGCACTGCATGCAGAGTCTGTCCGAATTTTATCTGGATAGCTCTCCAGATAGTGGACTGAATATTGCCGTTATGCAGATCATTTGCTGCTGCACCTGTGAATTGCCCTGGCACTAACTGGAGAGAGCCAAGGTGGTCTGTAAGATATTCACCTGCACTGTTTGTATATCACTGGATAGCTCTGGGCAATGACCCTGCGCCAAATAATGGGCGCTATTATCCAGATAAGTCCGAATACCGACTCCCAAACTTAAAAGCGGCTACAATTTATTTATTTCTGTGAATTTCTAGCCTGCGAATCCAGAAAAAAATCCTTCTCTTGGCAGGTTTCAATTGTTACATATACAGAAACATAAAATAGCAGTCGCAAGACACACCAAACCAACAGTCACCCCATAAACATAACCTTCCCAAATAATTCTGAACACAACCCTACATCATGTAATCCAAATGTTTCCGTACACAAAATAACTCCAGATTTCTACAAAAAAAGCAACAAATCAGACTCGTCACATAGATTCCCCAGTCACAAAAAACGAGCTTACCCAAGAAGGCTCCAGCCATACCTCGATTCTGTCTGGAACGTGGGTCAACGTTTTATCCCCTGAATGCCAGGCCTGACCAAGGATATACAGAGTAATGAAGGCTTGCAAATATTCAGAAGTCAGCCTCTGAATCACCCGAAACGTTATGTTTATGTTCATTGGAATTCTTAATATACCACCTTACACAAAGGATCAAGGTGGTTTACACCAATGTTAAAATCATGAAGGGAAAAGGAACTCAACCAATAAACCATAGAAAGGAAAGAACACAAAAGCACTGAGTCCGAAAATTATCCATTAAAAAGACAGACATCCAACAGCTCTTCTGCAACCCCCAGCCCACCCTCACTCCCTCACCCCAGACCCTCCAGCTTAGTTAGGAGAATCAAATGCTTGCCGAAATAAGTGAGTTTTCAGTAGGGCTTTAAAACTGTCGTAGGAAGACGCCAATCTGAGCTTCCAAGGAAGCGCGTTCCAAAGCATGGACATATGAAAGAAAAAAGTGGAGTGCCCTGTGGGCTCTAAGCATGCCCTCAAAGGTGGAGGGAGATGCAATCTGTTATCATGGAGAGATCGTAAGGTACACGACGGGGTGGGAAACATAAGTAAAGAGAAAGTGGAAGACCTGGTATACAGAGCTTTGTGTGCGAACGTAAGCAGTAAAAAACAGGAGGGGGGCAGTTAAGCTGCTATTTTAAAATGCATCCAATATACAATAGGCAACCAATGGAGATCCCAGAAGCAAGGCATAACAAGCTCATAATACCTGCAATTAGTAATCAGCCTGAATGCCACATTTTGTATCAATTGTAAAACTCTCATGAGCACCTTACCAACCTCTCAATAAATGCACGGAACTTTCTCCCTATTTTACTGGCAAAGGCTTAAACAAAACTGGATTTTTACTTTCCTCTGAAAGGCTAGATATTCTCCCTCTTCTTTCAAGTCTCTTGGAAAACTGTTCCACCAGATGAGAGCCATTGCTGAAAAGACCCTGTTCCTAAGCCGAGAAAACTGGATTTCCTTCAAAGAGGGGTTCTTAAAAGGAAAGTCACTCTGGGATCGAGCAGGAACATCAGAGGTTCACTTTTCCCATAAATAACTGGAGCATGACCTAGCCTGACTTGATTTTAAACACCAAAGTTACAATTTTAAATCAAACCCAATACACTGCAAGGATGTTAGTACTTTGTAATGCAAGATAGGGCTAAGATAGGGATAGCCTCACTGCTTAGGAATGAGTTCCTGGGTCATGCAACAGCAATAGTGGAAAACGTAGGACACATCTGACTGTGCAGTAGGATGCTGATAAAATAAAATATGTAATCGGATTTTCCTTGGTGTCTGTGAGCAAATGGCTGTTACAGATCATCTTGCAAAGCTATGCATAAAACAGGACACTGTTTATTCGCTAAGAGCCGTTGAAGCATAGAGGACCTGGATGTTGTCTTCAGATGCGCATCTGCTTGGAAACAGTTGCTATGCTAAACATCCTGAAAGAATATCTTGCTATTAATTATAGGTTACATTTTTTTTCGTTCGTGTTCTAAATTAAATGTTATTTTATTTCAAACGCACTTAACTCCAGCCTGTTCAAAACATAAAACAGCTGTGACGGCAAACGAATATTTCACTGAAGCATCAGGCCAAACCAGCCAAGCCGCAGCTTCTTTCATTAGTAGAAAATATTTGCTAACCACAGCACTGTGAGCATAACAGATACCATCCCAACGGCAAAAATAAGTAAGACTAGATATTTATGCACAAGGCAGAGTGATTCTTTGAAGACAACAGGAAGTATCTTTCACTGGAGAAAGAATCTGGATAATAGAGTGAAGTAGCTGATTTGTTGGACAGTTTTATCTGAGATTTAAGTTTTAAAAACTACCTTAAATAAAATATATGTAGGAGGCTAAAATGCTGCATTTTTACAAGTTAATGGGCTAAAGAAGTTGTTCAATGCTTCTTGACTGTTGGGTGGGTGCATGCGGTCCCTCTACAGAATAGCAGAAGTAAGAATTAGGTTGGGAACTACAGGCCAGTTAGTCTCACCTCTGTGGTGAGTAAATTAATGGAAAGGCTACTAGAACAGAGGATAGTGAGGTTTCTGCAGTCCAATGGACTGCAGGATGTGAGACCATATGGATTTACTAGAGGCAGGTCTTGTCAGACAAATCTGATTAATTTCTTTGGGTGACCAGAGAGTTGGACCAAGGGAGAGCAGTAGACGTGGTGTACTTAGATTTCAGTAAAGCCTTTGACACAGGTGACTTATAAACAAATTGAGTGCTCCAATGGTGGACTCTAAAGTTACCTACTGGGTTATAAACTGGTTGAGTGGGAGATGATAAAAGGTACAGGTAAATGGAGCTCACTTTGAGGAGAATGATGTTACCAGTGGTGTGCCACAGGGATCTGTCCTTGGTCTGAATATTTTAAGTGATATTGTGGAAGCACTGTCAGGTAAAGTTTGCCTCTTTGCAGATGATACCAAAATCTGCAGTAGGCTAGACACTCAGGAAGGGGTAAATAACATGAGGAGGGATCTAGCGAAGCTTGAAGAATGGCCGAAGATTTGACAGTGAAATTTAATGCTAAAACATGCAGTATTGTGCACTTGAGCTGCAAAAATGCATGGGGGCAGTACAGTATAGGGGGTGAAGTACCTCTGTCCACCAAAGAAGAGCGGGACCTGGGGGTAATTGTTTCTCATGATCTTAAGGTGGCTAAACAGGTAGAAAAGGTGATGGTGAAAGCTAGAAGGATGCTTGGGTGCATAGAAAGAAGAATGGCTAGTAGAAGGAAGGAGGTGATAGCGCCTCTGTATAAGTCTTTGGTGCGACCTCATTTGGAGTATTGTGCGGAATTCTGGAGACCGCACCTTCAAAAGGATATAAGCAGGATGGAGTCGTGCAGATGGCGGCTAACAGAAATAGTCTATGGTCTTCATCATAAGACATATGGGGAAAGACTTAAAGATCTCAATATGTATACGTTGGAAGAAAGGTGGGAAAAGGGAGATATGACAGAGACTTAAATACCTCCATGGCATAAATGCACTAGAGGCGAGCCTATTCCAATTCAAAGAAAACTACAGCGAGGGGTCATTGGATGAAGGTGAAAGGGGATAGACTCAGGAGTAGTTTGAGGAAATATTTCTTTATGAAAATAATTAAATAAATAGAGGCATGGAATTGTCCCCCATTGGAGGTGGTAGATACAAGGACTTTATCTGAAGTCAAGAAAGCATGGGACAAACACAGAGGACCTCTAAGAGAAAAAAGGAACTGTAACGTTTAGTAGCTGGTATGGAAAGGCTGACTGAACAGGCCTTATGGTAATTTTCCTCTGCTTCACACGCCCTCCACCCCCAGTAGTGTGTATCTGAGAGGATGTTATGAATTTAGTGTAGGTCGCCAATCTCAGGAACAACATGGGATGGTATCTCCATTTGCGCTGCTATTGTGTTTAACATCTTGGACACCAAAGTCATTTTGTACCTTTGTCATCAACAATTCACCACCCAAAATGCTAAAATAAGAAACCCTCTCAGCACTGTGGAGAACTTTCAGTTAACAAATCTCAGCATGTGGCAGGCTCATCTTATGAATCACAGCAGAAGCTCCACAGAGTACCAGCACCCAGTTCCAGTAGGAATAGACACACTAAGCAAGTAATCTTATAGGTATGTAGAACAGTATTAAACATGTTCAAGCAGGGGCTTAATGTATAACATTGCACAAGGATATATGCACACTCAAATGGGCACCCAAAAAAATACAGCATCTACTTTTATGGATATGCATAAGAACATAAGAAATGTTATACTGGGTCAGACCAAGGTCCATCAAGCCCAGTATCCTGTTTCTAACAGAGGCCAAGCCAGGTCACAAGTACCTGGCAAGTTCCCAAAAGGTACACAGGTTCCACAATGCTCATACCGGGGCAAGCAGTGGATTTCCCAGGTCCTCTTTATTAATGGTTTATGGACCTTTCCTCCAGGAACTTGTCCAAACCTTTTTTAAACCCAGTTACACTAAAAGCTTTTACTACATCCATAATGAATTCCAGAGTTTGATTATGTGCTGAATGAAGAATATTTACTCTTATTAGTCTTAAATGGGTTATGTTGTAGCTTCATTGTGTATCCCCTAGTCTTTCTACTTTTTGATGGTGTAAACAGTCGATCTACATTTACCCATTCTACTTTATTCATTATTTTATAGACCTCTATCACCCCTCAGCCATCTCTTTTCCAAGTTGAAAAGCCTAGCCTTTTAAGCCTTTCCTCATAGGGGTATCCTTCCATCCCCTTTACCATTTTGGTGGTTCTTCTCTGTACCTTTTCTAATTCTGCTATATCCTTTTTAAGATATGGCGACTAGAATTGCACACAATATTCAAGGTGCAGTTGCACCATCGAACGATACAGAATAATAATGATAATTATTATAACTTCCTTGGTTTTATTCTCCATTCCTTTCCTTATGATTCCTAGCATTCTATTTGCTTTCTTGGGTGCTTCTGCACACTGGGTAGAGGGTTTCAACAAATTGTCCATAATGACACCTAAATCTTTTTCTTGGATGGTGGTTCCTAATGTGGAACCCTGCATCGTGTAACCATAGTTTAGGCTTTTCATAACTTGTACTTGTCCACATTAAATTTCATCTGCCATTTGAGCATCCAGTCTTCCAGTTTGTCAAGGTCTTGCAATTTTTCGCAATAATCTTGTGGCTTAACAACTTTGAATAATTTTGTTTCATTAGCAAATTTGACCACTTCACTCACTATTCCCATTTCCAGGTCATTTATGAATATGTTAAAAAGCAGCAGGTCTAGCACAGATCCATGAGTTATTCCACTATTCACTTTTCTCCATTGAGAAAACTGGCCGTTTAGCCCTACTCTCTGCTTTCTATCTTTTAACCAGCTCCTGATCCACAGTAGCACACTGCCTCCTATCCCATGACCTTTTAATTTCGCCAAGAGTTTCTCATGATGGACCTTGTCAAAGGCTTTCTGAAATCTAGATATACTATATCGATCAGCACACCTTTGTCTATCTGTTTATTCACACCTTCAAAAAAATATAACAGATTAGTAAGACAAGACTTTCCTTGGCTAAATCCATGTTGGCTTTCTCCCATTAAACCATGATTATCTACATGTTCAGTAATTTTATTCTTTATAATGGTTTCTACCATTTAGCCCAATATGGACATCAGGCTTACCAGTCTGTAGTTTCCCGATCATCCCTGGAATCCTTTTTAAAAATTGGCATTACATTGGACATTCTCCAATCTTCAGGTACTATAGATGATTTTAATGATTAGTTCACAAATCACTAAGAGTAGATCTGCAATCTCATCTTTCAGTTCTTTCAACACCCTTAGATGTATACCATCTGGTCCAGATGATTTAATACACTTCAGTTTATCAAATAGTTGTAATACATCTTCCTGGTTTATTGATATTTCTTTCAATTCTTCTGATATATCATCTTTAAATACCATTTCAAGCATGGGTAACTTCCCTAGATCTCCTTCAGTAAAGATTGAAGCAAAGAATTCATTCAATCTTTCTGTTATGGCCTTGTCCTCCCTTAGCACTCTTTTTACCCCTCTTTCATCCAATGGTACAACTAACTCTCTCACAGGTTTTTTGCTATGAATGTACTTGAAAAAGGTTTCATGCATTTTTGCTTCCATGGCAAGCTTCTTTTCAAATTCTCTCTTTGTCTGCCTTATGTCTTGCATTTAACTTGCCATTGCTTATATTGTTTCCCATTTTCATCATTTGGCTCCTTTTTCCATTTCCTGAAAGATGCTTTCTTTAAACCATGCTGGCAGTATTTTGGCATTCCTTCCACTTTTCTTAAAACATGGAATACATCTGATCTGAGCTTCCAAGATAGTATTTTTAAACAACGCCCATGCTTCATGTAAATCTTTAACCTTTGCTGCTGCTCCTCTTAGTTTTTTCTTAACTATTTTCCTCACTGTATCATAGCCTTTCTTGCAAAAGTTAAAAGGTAGTACTGTGGATTTCCTTGCCATCCTTCTTCTATTTATTAAATCAAACATGATCATGCTATAATCACTATTGCCAAGTGGCCCCAATGCCCTTATCTCTTGCACCAGATCCTGTGTTCCACTAGGGACTAGGCCTAGAATAACTTCCCCTCGTACAGGTTCAGGAACCAGCTGCTCCAAGAAGTAGTCATTTATTTCATCTAGAAACTTTATCTCCCTAGCATGTCCTACAGTGACATTTATCCAGTCGATACTGGGGTAACTGAAATCACACATTATTACGTGTTGTAACTTTTGTTTGCTTCCCTGATATCTCTTAGCATTTCATCATCCATGTAGGTATTTGGCAAAGAATGAGGTCAGGATCAGCACTTATGCATATATTTCATAACATGCATGCATAGCTGCTGATTCCTACCAGTACATACACGCACAAAGTTACTTCTTCCTTAGAACAAGCGTGACTTTGTGAAGGAGCTTTCAGAAAAGCAATCGTATAAGGACATTTAGCACATATGCACCTATGTGACTTTCTTGCCTAAGTACCCTGCTGTAAAATTATCCTCTAAAGGGGTTGTTCCAGAACACGAATAAGGGGTTTGGACGTGTGGGGTAAACGTTTTTCTAAGCACAATGTCTTTGACCGTATTCTGAAACCCCATGGTCCTGCACGTACACAGCGCTAGCATGGAGATTTCAGAACGTGGGTGGGAGGGTGCAGAATGGGGGAGTGGCCAGCATCGGAGGCATAGAAAGCATATTCAGGAAAGGCCCATGTACATCTTCAGTGTTTCCCACAGTTGTCCATGTCATTCCTGCAGAAACATGGAATAAAGGCAGGACTTAGAAAAATTTCTGCTCTGCTCAAAGCGTCACATATTGAAGAATGGTTGTGACAAATATGCTTTGAACTGTTGTGTCTGCAGTCTGGAGGGACACAAGATGCAGGTGTAAAGAAAAGAAAGCAGAGGTGAGGGAAGGTTGTAAGGTATAGAAACAATATTAAACACCCCTACAGAAACATTGAGAGGAGCAGGTTTGTTTATTCTGGCTCTGCTAACAATTGCTGTTTGTTCCAATGGGGCTATTCTAGAGTTCCTTAACATGTTCTATTTTCTGGACAATGGGACTGCTGATGCAGGGATAGTATCTGACTGAGCATGCAAAAGATTCTTGTTTGAGTCCGAAAAGCAGATGAGATTTACAGTCCTGGAACACCATGCTATTATGGTGTAGAGGATCATTTTGGCAGAAGTAAGTTTAAGGTAAGTGCAAGTAAGAGTGTGGTTGTGTGTGGTGTGAGGGTTGCATGGTAGGATCTGTGTGCTCTGCTGGAATTCTGGGGGGACATGATGCCTGGCAAGTACATGGACCGTAGGGATGACCGCTGCGTCACCAGGAGCCAGTGTGATGGAGTCAGAAAACTCAGAAAAGGTTCTCTATACCATAATGTGTAAACATATCCTTGATAGGAATAAGGAACCAGTACAACAAAACACCAAAAATGGGATCAAAACATCAACCTGCCCTGGAGTAAAATGCCCTTCTTTAGGCATCAGCTATGAGATACTGTATGTAGCTGATGTGTAGAAGAAGGGCCACTTAATTCTAGGGCAAGCAGATGTTTTTCCCCATATTTGAAATTTTGTTTTACTGGTCCCTTCTTCTTGACAGGAATGTATTTGCACATTTTGCTATAGACCCTTTGCTTATTTCTACTGGTCCATAATTAGCACTAGACACACTTTTTCAGAGATGCCCAATGCACGATTAAGTGAGGCGTTCTTCTACTGCTGTGTATACTCTGATGGCAGCTATTTCAGGACAAACATATCACATTAGACTTGCTGTTATTATATCAGAGACTGCACTGAGCTTACTTTGCAGTGTTTTGGGCATCCAACAAACTAGTATATGTGAAGCCTGATTCCTGAAGTGGGACATCTGGGCCTTGCGGATGTCCCCGCTGAAGACGGGGCCACTAGCAACCGATTCTGGTCTGAGGGAACAAGATGTTCCTGCAGGAGCCAGAATCAGGTCCGGGGATAGCCCAGATTCCTCCCTGCAGGCGCCCCAGACCACTGCATCTCTGGCCCCAATATCCCTGCTGCCCGACCCATGGCTGGCCTCCCAAGGTCTGGATTGGGTGGTGGGGACCCCCCTGCACTCAGCTGTGCTCCAATCTCATGCAAAATACTGCTTATGCCACCTCTGAGATGGTATGAAAAGTACAGCCCTGCAAACCCGGCAGCACATACAGGGCTGTGACCTGAGCTTACTAAAACTCTGTTATTCTCCCCCAAATAACGATGATTAAATACAGCATACGGCACGTCTAATGACCGGGCACCCAACAGAAGGGATGGCAATATCAGTGAGGAAAAAATTAGAGGTGTTCCAGTCCAGTTATGCATTGCAGAAGCCATCACATGGGCGAAGTTCTGACCACTCCGAGTGATCGGGAGAATCTGAGAGGTCGGTGGAAGGGAGCATGAGGAGAAAAGCACCGGGGGTCTGGGGATGATTTATAAATCAGGCTGCAAGACTTCGGCAGGAACTTAAAGATGAAATAAAATCTCTCCACTCTGATCTCAAATTGGTGCTAGCAGTTATGCAACACGACATGATGGAGCTGGGCGACTGCGTGGCCGAGGTGGAAGATCACGTGGAGCGCCATACTGCTGGAGAAGCTGGAAAAAGGATGGGAGAACTTGAGGCAGCAGCATGAACTGATGCAGGAGAAAGTGGAGGACCTGGAGGACCAGTCACGATGAGGTGAGAGTGCGGGGTGACCCAGAGGGAGAGGACTTTAAAGACTGCCTGACAGTAGTGCAAGGCCTCTTTGCCCATATATTGCAGCTTTGTGGGGATGGACCTGAAGCAGCTACAGATCCAGTGAGTGTTGAGAGAGGGCACCGAGGTCTGGGGGTGCCTAAGGAAAATAAATCGAGAGACATTGTGGTGTGTGTGAGCTCCCACCCCACCAAAGAAAGATTGCTGAGTATTGCCAGGTGGAACTGCAAGATGGAACTATATGACCTATCTCAAGGGACTTTTTTGCGGCACAGAGAAATGCGGGAGGTGACAGCTTATTTGAGGATGGCAGGAATCCTGTACCGGTGGATGCACCCCTTTGGGCTTCTCTTTATGGTGGAAGGTAGAGAATGGGTGGATTGTGGGAAGGAATTGGTGCTGACCAACAAGGAGTAAATGGAAGATGTGCAAGTGTGGAGGTAGTGGGGGGAAGTGATATGAGAGGCTGGGGGAACTCAGGGGAAGCCCAGCTTCTGGTGTAGAGAGTATGAAGGGGGGAGGGAGGGGAGGAGGGCTGAGGGGGTAAGGGCCCGAAGGATCAGGGTGACGATACAGGAGGGAAAGGTTAGGATGCTGATACATATTGGAACAATGAATGTTAAGGGGCTAAATTCTGCGCTGAAGCGATGGCGGCTATACTGGGAAATAAAGAGAGGTAACTGGGACATTATCCTCTTACAGAAGACACACCTCAAAGCCCAGGACGAGGGGAGACTGTGAAATGGGCTTTACCCTGAACGGTTTTTTTTGGCAGACCCGCGGTGGGGGGGGGGGGGGAAGGGGGAGGGCCATTCTAGTGAAGCGGGGGTGTGCATTCTATATCCAGGATCACTTTAGGAATCAGGAGGGGAGAGTGGTGGGGGTTCAGGGACTTTTGGAGGGAGAGGATCTCACGATGGTGTCAGTCTATGTGCCCAATGGGGGACAAGCTAGTTTCTGGGCAGGGGTGGGTGGACTGATAGCGGACAAAGCTATGGGGAAATTGATTGTTGGAGGTGACTTTAACATTGTTCTTCGACCCCAGTGGGATTGGAAATCAAGAACCAGAGATGAGGGGGGCCAGAATCATAAAGCCCTGAGTTGGGTCATGTGGCACTTGGGATTGGTGGACGCCTGGAGAGAGTTGCACCCATTTGATGGAGAGTATAACTTCTACTCCCACCCTCATGATAGTTTTAGTAAAATCAATATGATCTTGGTGGACCAATTATGGATGACAGGGATGTTTCTGAATACAAGCTTCGTTCACAAGGCCTTGAAGAGTCTTTTATCGCCCGTGGGTATCCATCTCATCTGGTACGTAGGGCTCATACCCATGCTTGATACAATGATCGTACGTGGCTGCTTACCCCTCGTGACCATTCTGAGTCCACATGAGCTGGTTTTGTACATTACATTTCATGATTTAATCCATTCAGTTACCATTTATCTAAGATTATTTATCGTCATTCACAGATAATTCGGCTTAGTCCGGGCTTAAGTTCTCTTTATATTCGGCTTGTGTACACTAGAAATCACAATTTGCATGATATTCTATGTCCATCGGCTTAAACTAGTATCTTGCCACACCATACACTGACCCCTGGCCATAGTACTTGTGGTCACTGTTTGATCTACTTTATGATGCTTACTTGTGACTCTTTTCAGTATAATCAACAGACTTATCATCTGAGGAGTACTGCTACTTGAAACAGTATAAGGGTGGTTTATTTGATTCTATGCCCTTGTGGCTTAGGCTATGTTGGTAAGATATGATGTGTATTGAGGGTACGCCTCATTGCACAGGAGTAAATTGAAACATTTAACTGCCGGGGCACCTTTGGTTCAACACTGTCAACAGTTACAACATCAGTTTGAAGATCTGAGATGTCTTGCGATTGCTCAGTGTTTACCCTCGGTCCATGGAGGTGATTGGGACAGATCTCTTATTCATCTTGAGCAACTTTGGATCTTTCGTCTTAACATGGTTACACCAGCAAGACTGAACGATTTCATTGAATGGAACACCTGCTTTTGATTCATCATCTTTTTGCTTTAGGGGTGGGTAGGGTGATTATTTTTCTGTATCATTTTGTGTTGTTCATTTTGTTTCTTGTTTTCTATCTTTTATGGCTGGTTCACGTTGAGTTTGCTGGCATGTGTTGGTGGATAGTCGCTGACGTCATTTGGGATTCCCCCTTTTTTATTGCGCATGCTTGGCATTTTTTGCTTTGGCAGACCAGCAGTTTTCACGGCAAGCAGAGCACTGCCATTTGTCTGGTTTTTTTTCCTGGTCCATGAGTTTATTTTTGCTGTTCTTTCTTTTTATGACTACTGCATATTGGAGTGTGTATGGGAGAGTTTAATTCCATTCTTTGATTTTAGGTCTGATGCTGGCTAACAATGTCATTTTCATTTTGTTTGTGTTGGTTGAACAATATACCAGCAGTGTATTAGCAGTTTTTGGGGGAGAGGAGGGGGGGGGTTGAACCCCTTTGAGCCCATTTGAGCTTTTTGTGCTAGGCTTGGGCTCTGGTCTTGTACCCCAGAACTGAGGTTTTTTTGACCGTTGATGTCATTTAGAGCTTTGTCGAGTGATAGGCGCTGATGAGAGTGCCATTCGACTTGCTCGTCCTTTCTGCTCCAGTTGGCAGGATGGCTGGCTGAGGTCTTTTTTCCTCTTTCAACAGTTGGTGCTGTTTCTAACTTCCTGTTTTATACTCATGCTGATGTAGTGCAATATTCTATAATTATTTTTCATTTTTTCAAGGTTTTTTTTTTTGTATTTTTGTTCTTTTGACTGTTTATTCTTCTCTTGAATTTTTGTTGGGGGTTTTTCTTGTTATGTGATAAACTGAGTGACATGTCGATGCAGCGATTGTCAATTAAAATAGTTATCCTTTGACATTGTTATTTTTTTAATTGTTAAAGCTGGTCCCTTTCAATCTCATTGAACGTTAGTGAGAATCATATTTAGGAATTTCACCAAAAATTAGCTCAATCACCCTGGATCAAATGATGTTATATTGCTATTATGATGTCATAAATACACAGCATGAACGAATGAGATCTAATGCAGTGTGATGGAAGTTTGACCGCAAGCTCTTGCAGGAGTCAAGGGAATCGAAGCCAGCTGCCTAAGTAACCGCAAGGTCTTGAGTGACCACTGGAAGCTGATTTATCAGCAAGTGCCTCTGTCCTCCTTCTTCCTGCTTATACCCACAGACCCTCAGCATTGCATCATGGTGCCCTCCCCAGCCCCTGCCTGTGACACCCCTATGCCAAATTCCATGAGCAGGAGGCCTGAAGGAGTTGGAATAAACAGCTGGATCAAAAAAGGGAACATGCACATCATAAAAGCGGCAGGAGACTATTTGCCATATGGCTTTTGATACATTCCAGTGTATGATGGATACATTTTTCTGTCTGCATATACAACATCTAGCTTGTATGTGTCAGATCTTCTTCTCTGCATACCCTTCAAACATTTGGAAACATTTTACAGCCATCTAAAGTATATGTAATTATCAGTTACTTCAGAGGGGGCCAGGAAGACCATTTGTCCCAGGCATTAATTTAAATTAGTGCATTTGCACAGAAAACCCCCCCTAAAAAAGCATATGTGTGAACGGAAACAATATTCAGATAAAGGCTCACTTTTTGAAGCCTCATTTTGTTTTTATGTGCCATCTTTTTTGTTGCTTTTTTATGGCAAGGGCCATTGCTGTATTTCAGAGAGAGTCAGCCTTCACTCCTGTCTTTGTAGTAATGATGTTATCAATATTTATTTCACCCGGGCGGTAATTTTCCCACATAAGAGCTGTATCCTGATGCTACAAGGCTTCTGAGATCCAGAAAGCAGATTTTGGGCATATAAAACCCCAAAAAAGGACAAAAAAGGTGCAGCAGGAAGTGATCGGGATGCATAAGATGAATAGTTTTTGCAAGTTCGCCAAACAGAAATTGAGAGTGGCGGAGAGGGGTTCTGCCGCGGCATCTCAGTCGGCCACAGATATATCACAACACTTCTTCATTCTCTGCGACACACAAAACACCAGAATCACAACAAATAAATGCCATTGGTCAATTAATAACTAATCTATAAGATATACAATAGAAAATAATAATATAAAGGTATAATAACAAAACAAAATTCTCTGGGTGTTTCAACAGCACTACGTACAGTCTTTTTAAGTCCAACAAAGCCGCATCATAGAATTCTTAAACAAAATAGATAAGCTTAAAAATTCACAATCTTCTTTATTTAGGATAAGAAGATTCAAAGCCTTCAAAAAAGAACAGTTCCTAAAAGAAACACTACCTTACCTTAATTTAAACGAACTCGATCTCAACAAGCAAGTTAACAATTGGTACAATACCATCAACACAGCAGCAAAAACTAACCTAGTCTTTAATCCGAATAATAAACGACATCACGCGCCATGGTACTCCAATAGCATACGCCACGCTAAAAGAGAATTAAGAAAACTAGAACGCCATTGGAGACGTTCCAAATCGCCCACCTCACAGAACTCTTATTCGACACAGCAAATTAAATACAACAATCTTATCAACGAAGCAAAACGAGAATATCACACTAACACAATCATGAGATCTTTCAACAAACCCAGAGAACTATTCGAAATAGTAAAAAAACTTACCAATGAACCCAGCCCTGACATAGACATACAAGTCAACCCTCAAATATATGCAAATTTTCTTCAGGAGAAAATAGGCCTTACACCGCCTCTAAAACTCACAGGAACCATTATTCTCACCATACCCGTCATAAGTTGGGACAGGTTCCACACCCCTTCAACCAAGCAAATTTCAGACATCATCTCTTCTCTCAACACAAGTACCGCACCTACCGATCCTTGCCCAGTTCCATGGATCAAAGCTACCAAGCAAAACTTCCTCAATTTCTTACACAACCTTGTTTCCAACTCCCTAACTCAAGGAATAATGCCAGAACAACTAAAATTAGCCACAATAAGGCCTATCCCCAAGAAAACTAAGTTAGAGAAGAGCAATCCAGCAGCATACAGGCCAATCTCCAGCATACCTCTCCTAGCTAAGATCATCGAAAAAGCAGTCCAACTACAGCTCCAGGACCACATTGACGTACATGCCCCGCTTGACGTTCATCAGCATGGCTTCCGCCCTAACCATGGAGTTGAAACCTTCCTGCTCTATCTGTTCAATGACATCATCCACTCCTTAGACAATTACAATCAAGGAACATTATTGATTTTTATAGACATATCAGCGGCCTTCGACACAGTGGACCACAGTATCCTACTAACTAGACTCCAGGGTATTGGCATTAACGGCACTGTCCTAAGATGTTTTAAATCTTACCTAACTGATAGACAGTTTAAGGTAAAAATTAATAACACCACCTCTCTACCCACTAAGATTAAACAAGGTGTTCCCCAAGGTTCTGCGCTTTCATCTCTTCTTTTTAACATATTTATCCAGCCAATCTGCAACATCATGATTGCCCATCAAATAGATTATACTATTTATGCTGATGACATAATGATTTACATGACAGTCAACCTTAACAGCCCCGATTATAACAAGATTATGAACTGCCTCGACAACATGTCTGCCTGGCTCACGCTCAACAACCTGGCCATGAACCATAACAAGACAGAGGCTCTCATCATTACTCGAAACACTGACTTCAGCCCCCCGCCTTTTATTAAATTTAAAAATACAACAATACCTTTAAAGGACGAAGTAAGATACCTCGGAGTAACCCTTGACAATCGACTCAACCTTCAATCTCACATCAGAAAAACTGTTAGAAGCGCTTACTATAGAATGAAAATAATTAGACGCCTGAAGCCTCTTCTCTCCCAAGAACATTTCCGCTCAGTCTGTCAGGCTCTAATAACTCCAATTCTTGACTTCTGCAACCCTATTTACAACGGAATCCCGAAACACTCACTAAAGCCACTTCAGATGGCTCAGAACACAGCTGCCAGAATAATCGCCGGCTCTTCAACTCAAGCCCACATCACCCCAATCCTTAAAGAACTCCACTGGCTCCCAATAAGCCTCCGTATTAGATACAAGTTGGTCATCAATATATTCAAAATCAGACATAAGATTTCAGCAATCAGTCTCCAAGCCCTCTTATTCTCTAACACCAGCAAAAGACCTAGAAGGAAAGCCACAACTGACACCCTCAGCACCCCAAGTAGCTACTCTAAAGTCTGTAAATTCACCTCACAAAGAGCTCTTTCCTTATCGGCCCCTCTAATATGGAACTCTCTCCCCCCCGACCTACGATCAATTGAGGAACTGAAGGAATTCCGAAAACAACTAAAATTTGTTCTTTTCATTGAGCACTACGGCTATGACACCTAACTAACTCATATTAATTGTAATCTCTCAATATTGTGTTTTTTGTAATTGTTCACCATGTTATGTTTCCCTTCTTTCACTTCCCTTGCCTATGTTTAGCCTTTGTATGTCTTTGTAACCGCTTTGATTTAAGGAAAAGGCGGTATAAAAAACCTGTTAAATAAATAAATAAATAAATAAAATGAACTGTGTAGCTGGAGGGAAGCCCCAATGCTACCAGCAGAAGCAGATACTGGACAACCTGTGTGATATGGCTGGATGGAACTGAGCGGGAAACGATGTACTGTAGTGCCATGATTCTTTAAACCAGGAACGGATATGGCTATGGATGAACGCTGGAGTAGAGAGACGCCAGATTGTTTGTATAAATTTGCTTGCGAGCTGAATTGCAGCGATGAGGGACAAATGCTTTTAATATTTGAATCCATTTGAAAGAGAATGGCTGGATATCGTGCCCTAAAGCAGGATTGGCAAGATAAGTAGATGCCGTCCAAAAGATAGTACTATGTCGCTTGTTTGATTCAGTTATGTAAAAGTTTTAGCCTTTTTGAAATTGCTATATTTGTGATATCTAAGTTTTGATGAACGTTATCATTTCAATTTTCCAGTACATTTTTAAAAAAGGGTTTTATAGGATTTGCAGAGTAAAAATTACTTTTGGAAATTCTGACAAACTTGACAGTATGCTTGCTGTGAAAAAATGTCCAACAAAAATTGCTGCTATTTCCTGAAGGTCATTATAGACTGCTGGCTGTAATGAAAGCCAGGGCCCTTAAGAACATAAGAATTGCAATACTGGGTCAGAGCAAAGGTCCATGAAGCCCAATATCTTGTTTCCAACAGTAGCTGATCCAGATCACAAGAACCTGGCAGACTCAAAAAAGGTAGCCAGATGCCATGCTACTTAAACAGAGGATTTCACAAGTCTACCTTAACAGTCCATTGACTTTTTCTCCAGGAACTTCTCCAAACCTTTTTTAAACCTATCTATGCTAACTGTTTTTCCCATATGCTCTGGCAACAAGTTGCAAAGCTTAACTATGCACGAGAGAAAAAAATATTTTCTCCTAAGAACATAAGAACATAAGATATGCCATAATGGGTCAGACCAAGGTCCATCAAGCCCAGTATCCTGTTTCCAACAGTGGCCAATCTAGGTCATACGTACCTAGCAGTATCCCCAAAAGACACAGGTTCCACAATGCTTGTACTGGGTCAAGCATTGATATCCTGGGTCCCTTCTTAATAATGGTATATGGACCTTTCCTCCAGGAACTTGTCCAAACCTTTTTTGAACCCAGCTACACTAACAGCCTTTACTACATCCTACGGTAACAAATTCCAGAGTTTGATTATACGTTGAGTGAAAACATATCTTCTTTTATTAGTCTTAAATAGTTTACCCTGCATGTCCCCTAGTCTTTCTATATTCTGATAACGTAAACAATCGATCTACCACCTATTTGTTTTAAATGTATTGCTCTTTTACTTCATGGTTTGTTACCTAATCTTGTACGTTTTGATAACGTAAACAATTGATTCATGTTTATCTGTTCCACTCTGCTCAGGATTTAATAGACCTCTATCATATCTCCCCTTAATTGTCTCTTCTCTGGGCTGAATAGTCCTAATTTCTTTAGCCATTCCTCATAGGAAATTTGTTCCATCCCCTTTATCATTTTATTTCCAGCAGTCAAGTCGGAAAGAGTGCTGAAAGAAAGGATCGATATGGCTGGTAGGGAGTTGAGGCCCTACCAATTGAAGAAAAAAAGCTGCTGGTGGTGGACCAAAGTGGGGAGATTAGAAAGGTTCTCAGAATATTACAACACATCTTTCCCCAACAATACTAACAATTTATCTACCTCACAACACACCACCCAAATATCATAATCCCTCCCATCCAAAAAATTAGCTCATGTAAATAGCTAAGAAACACAGCCCTCTCTATACCTTTCTTTAGAGTATACTGGGATGTACATAGTTATAGTTCCATCTATCTTATATATAGTTTGTTTTAATTAGTTCTCTAGGTCCAATGATGTTATTAAGCTGTTAAATGTTCTATGTAACTTCATGTTATTGTTCAAAGTAAACTGCCCCTGATCGCTGGAAGGAGCGGTATTAAAGAGCTGTTTAATAAATAAATAAAATAAAATAAATAATTATATAGATATAGTTTATTAATTTAGTATGCCACCATTTAATGAGCATATCGTAGTCTACCACTATTGGTATAAGTAATATTCAACAGTTCACTCTTCTCCTTGCGAATCGGAGTTTCACCAGGATTTATTTCATTTGTTCTCTACAGTCTTTGCAATCAGAAAAAAAAGAGTATGAAACACAAGCAATGAGCACAGGTCAGCAAATGCAAATCCTATTTGCATCCACAGCTCTCCTGGTGATTTAACCCTTCATTGCAAATTCTCCCGCATGTTTGTCTATTCATAAGATCTGGGGTTAAAGTCCGGAAGCACCATCAGTAAAGGCTGCCGATCTTCTTAGCACTGATGCTGAAGCGGAATACAGTTTCTTTCAGAAATAACCATCAGTTGTGGTAAGGCAGAATAGATGCACAGTAGTTGCACCAAAGGTTAAAAATGAACAAAACCACTGTCGCCATAGCTGCAACAGTCATGATCTTGCTCTATCTCTGGTGAACATTTGCAGTCTAAGCACATTCAGACTTTCACCATCTGTAGCCTCCGGGAGCAAAGCACAGGAGATAAATAGGTGCCAAGTCCCTATACATATTTGGCCTACTTGGTTGCGTACCTAACAGTGAAACCTCGTTCTGTCGTGCTGATTATATTTCAAGCTTGTAGAACAGCATGGTATGTGGAATATGAGGCACTGAGTATTATCTGAAATGGAGAATACATCCTATTCTGTTTCTTGCGTGCAACAGATAGGGCCATAGTGATTTGTGTGCTCCAGAGAGGGTTTAAATTCATACTACCTTAATTTGAATAGAGCTGCAGAGCGTTTGAACCAGAAATATTTATGCAAATAAAGTCTGCCAGCTCTCAGAAATCGTTCTGCTACAACAAATATGATTAGCATTATTTTAATCTAAAAGTCAACTCTCTTTCTCTTTCTTTCTTTAAGTAGCACCAGTAACTTCCAGCACCCTCCTCATCCTACCAGGATGATGACATTTAATAGCACAGAAGCTTCTGGAGGGGCGAACTCTGTCCTGTCCTACCTTATTGCTAGTGAAAAAGCAGCAAGGAGCTATGCAAACATACATGAGCCTGCTATAGTATAATAATTCAACAAAAATAGCCCAAACCTAAAGGAGTCGCCACCAAAAATACCATAGCGTACCAACCCCAACATAGAGTGAACGCATCAAAACACTTATTGTCAGACTCATCAAAATGAGGCATCAACCTCTACAAATGATACGTCCATTTTAGTCAATATATTTGTAGTAAAAGCAACAAAGGTTATTTAAGGAAACTCAAAAACTTAGTAGAGTTTACGATGGACGGTCATCCACTCCGCATTCCGACATGGGGCTACCATGACGCAGTACCGCATTTTGGGTCTGTTTGAAACTTGAAAGACCCTGTGTCAAAAACATTTGAAGGTCTGGCAAAGATCCAATGTAAAAAATGGATTTTTACATTGGGTTCTGTATCCCCACAAGGTCTTAACCTCAAACTAGACTGGCATAGTCTCCTGTGATTCGGCTTTGTGGAGTACATTCTGGGTTACATATCTCAGTTGTTTTGTTGGTGTGATTGCATTGGTGGTCCTCAGCCTCCAATCGGCTTTGCAGTAAGCACTTGGGTCGGCAATGATGTCAGATGCTGTTTTTTTCAAAAGAGCAACTCGTCATCCTACAGCCATATGTGGATGAGTTTGCTCCTGTTTGCTTCACACTGTGGATTGAGGGACGATACCTGTGACACAGGGTCTTTCAAATTTCAAACAGACCCAAAACGCAATACAGTCAAACCTCTGTTTTCATGATTAATCCGTTCGAAAAAGTCTGACTAAAACCGAAACGTATGAAAACTGAAGCAATATTTGCCATAAGAAATAATGTAAATCCAATTAATCCGTTCCAGACACCCAAAAATATTCACAAAAAATAAATTTTATAGAGAATAACTATATTTTTACATACAGAAAACAATGAGAAATAAATATAAATGACTAATGAAATGGATAAATGAACATTTAACATCACTGAAAGCAAGCTAAGTACAGTACTGTACAGTACAGTATGTTAGCATCTGGCCTTAGCCACCCCTGACAAGCTGCTGTGCCCAGCTCTCTTCGGAATCACATTGGATTCAGCCCATTAAAATACCTTTACATTATCTGCTCAATGCTTCAGAATGGCAGAAAATCTTAATGATATAGCTTCAGACGTACCCTGCAAGAGAAAGAACTGCCTCCCACATTCATGCAACATCTCCTGCTTACGTTGACAGCTTTTCTTCCCTGCTACCTCCGAGCCTGAGGGGGCGCTCCAGAGAACAGGCAGGCAGTGGACGAGATCAGGGCCTTCCTCTCCACGCAGTCCTTGCCTCTCTAACTCTGACCAGGCTCGAGGATGTGTTTCATTTACGTGCTCAGCTGGCTTTCGCTTCTCATCATGCTGGTGCTCGGTGAGTCCGGGGGCAGTGCTGCCGGGACCGGGACCGGGCGGGCGTTCTGGCAGTGTATACAGACCGGTGTGCAGCGCGAGGGTGTATGTATTTACAGTACTGTACTTTACGAAAACCAAGGCGATGTACGAGAACCGGGACAAAATCTCAGTCAAAAAAGACGTTGAAAACCGAAGCGATGTATGAAAACCGGGACAAAATCTCAGTCAAAAAAGACGTTGAAAACCAAAGCGTATGAAAACCGGGGCAAATGAAAACCGAGGTTTGACTGTACTACATTGTGGTAGCTCCATGTTGAGATGCAGAGTGGGTGACCGTCCATGCTTAAACTCAGCTAAGTTTTTGAGTTTTTCTTTAAATAATGTTTGTTGCTTTTACTGCAAATATATTGAATTTGTAGAGGTCGATTCCTCACTTTGATGAGTCTGACAAAAAAATTTGAGGGTTTACTCTATGTTGAGGTTGGTATAGTTATGTTATAGTAGTATTCAGAACAAATTGGTTAACATTTTAATGAGAAAAATATAGAGCTTGGTTTAAATATTTCTTCCCAACAGCTTCTTTTGGCTCCTTTGTGCTTCTAGCTCAGTTGGAATTGGCATCTACTGAACTATCTGTACATAAAAAATTCAATTCTTAACCAAATAGCACACTCAGACAATCCTAAAAAAGGGTTATGAAATGAAAAATCACTGCTAGTAATAAGGAGCATTATACAATAGAGCTATAATTAAGCACATCTGTTGCTATGTGCAAGTAATGGTCACCAATGCTCCATTTTAAATCATCTGTCTATTGAGTTATAGCATCCAGAGCCTTCCGTTACAGCTACCCAGGTTCCTTTCTTTAAATTTTCCCAACTAAGCCCTACCATCACGGTGACAGCTCTTGGTGAGGGGCCACAAGGTGTGGCTCTGTCTGGAGCTGGCTTCTTGCCAGTAGCTATTACCAGTGAGAGACAGCTAAGATATACAGCAATGCCAAGCGTATTTAAATAATATGCTAATGAGCTGAGCATATTAAAATGGAGTGCTAATAAGATTGCTTAACCAGCAGGAGCACCATTATCTCTACACCCGGTCCAAGGTAACTTAAAAATCTTGCGCATGTAGGAACAAACTGTTTCAGGGCTTGTACTGGGGTGAAAATGTTCTGCGTGTATCTGTCAGCGTATAAACGAAGGTTTGGCATTCAAGAGCAAATATCTTTTGCTTCTTATCCTTGTGTGATTTTTGGACTCACTTATATCATTCTCCATTTACACCTCGTTGTTGTGATTTCATGAAAAAATTGTTTTTGCGTGAAATAGTGTTGATTGTTATGGGCTGAGCGCCAAAAGAACCTACAGGTCATGTGCACATAGCGTGAGTGTTTTACATTTACACGCAGGCGCACACGGCCACTTGTAGCGCATCTGTTGTTTGCGCATAGCTTGGCTCCCCTCCTTTCAACTTTATGCCAAAGTTTGGCGCACAGCTCATTGACGTACATGGCCTTTGCTGCATACTGGTGCTGAAGCCTCATGCTATTGGCGCGCTACAAAATCATGTACACAGATAATAGCGTGCAATTTCAGTGCTGGCTTTCTGCATCTACCTGAAAGTGACTTGTGACCTGGCTGCAGTGAATAAAGAAATGGTTCACAAAATCCTCTCACTATTTGGGGGGGGGGGGGGGGTCTTAGAGTTACGTCTGCTGTACAAGGAAGTGGTGTGCTCTCAGTAGCTGAACCTCTCTTCATTTATTCACATTTACATGCGCCTCTTCTACTAAAATTCATACCCTGCTGGAAAGTTAGCATCTGAAAAATAATCTTTCTTTATATGTAACTTTGGCTTCTAGTGCTAGCATACCATATGGTCCCTGGAGACAATGCATAAAATAAAAAGATTCTGTATTACAAGTCATTCTCTGTCTCGGACAATTTCTGCAATATACCTAAAAGGAAATCATTGTAGAAGATCCCACAAGTCAGAATCTATTTTAATTTCTATCGTGAACCATGGCATTGTGTTTTGTTTTATTCAGAATTCAGATAGAACTTTTAATCCACAATGATTAGATTAGAAGGAATGTATGAAATGACCGCTTAAGCCCAGAACTCCGCACTCTTGCAACCTACTGTCGCAGTCTCAGAGGTCTTACTACATAAAAATCAAACTAAAGGGACCTGGGACTGCAGATCTCCCAGCTGACCAGACAAGGGCCGAAAAGGCAGCAGCAGGAACTTCCCTGGGTACGTGGGGGTGGGGGGGTGGGAGCTTTCTTCAGCTGGATCTCGTCATCGCAGGGGAGACAACCCACACTGCCATTCATGATGTCTAGCTCCCAGGGTCCTGGGGTTGAAGCGCCACAGCATTTTCACTTTCATCTGCTTGGGAAGCCGTAAGGTGGGAGGTTCTTCCTGCCACAACCTTTGTTACGGTTGCCTGAGGGACTCAGAGGATCGAAAATGCAACAGACTTCAAAACAAAACTCACTTCGCGGGATAAACCTTTTACTTTCCAAACTCGAGAACAAGCAGCACAAAGGGGAAATAAATAGAAGCTGGACCCTTTGTTGTGAGCCATTAGAAGGAAATGGCCACCTAAGCTTGGAACTCGGCACTCCTCCCGCCCACCATCGCAGTCTTAGAGGCCCGGTCTACTGTTACCAGCTCTTGCGGTGCACAGCCACCCCTGCCTCCCCCTCCCCTCCCCCAGCACTTTCTTTTCCCACTGAGACTGCTGCCAGCGGCTTGCCACTGTACTCGATAGGCATGGGAAGAGTGAGCGAAAAGTGAGCCCCCCTCTTCTATCATCCCATGTCTAGCAGCCTGTAGGTCAGCTGCTGGTGAGTCGGACGCTCTACAGCACCATCAAGGGTGGGTGAGAGGGGAACAGTCTGGCCACACACCACACCTGCTGGGGAGAGACCTGGCTCAGCTGACTGAGGTGGCATATGCCTAAAGAGGCCTACCAGACACTAGCTGCCCTCAGCCATAGCCTGTAACCTGACTGAACCTGTCTATTTGGACTGCACCAGTGACTGGGTGCTATCAGTTAACAGACTCGGCCTGCACTATGTATAGTTGCATTAAGTTAACGGAGAGGACAGTCTCTTGCGTTTGTCCATGCAGCACGGCCTAGGTCTTTGCGCTGTCTGATTGATCGTTCTGGCCACTTAGTTCTATCAGTACTGTAAGATAATTCTTCTGCTTCCACCTCCATCTCTTCTCTCCTCATGGCTCCACATTATTCTTTTCTGTTATTTTTGTCACTCCCTAACCACCTTCCCTCATACCAACTTCCTCAACCCCCCCCCCCTCCTTATTTCCCTCTCTCTTCTCTGCTTATCTCTTGCCCGATATTGTCTTCCTCCCATTCCTCAGCTCTTGAACTCCGCTCTTTTCTTCCTTTCATTCTTCTGTCTTAAAATACCTCATCCTCGTTTTCGCCGTTCCATCTCCCCTCTGCCTCGTACTCTTCTCCTCCCTCTCCTCCTTTCTTCTGGTGACATTAATCCTAACCATGGCATCCCCTAGACCACTCTCTCACTCTCATTCCTCTCTCAATCATTCTAATCTCATCTATAGTCCTCTCTTCTCCCCCTTCTCTCTCCCTTTCTCTTGTCCATTTCTACGTTTTCATTTCTTTCCTTCTTCTAGCTCGTACTGAAACCTGGCTCCTCCCCGATGACGCTGCTTCAGTTGCTGCCTTCGGTTATGGTGGATACCAATTTCCCACACTCTTCGTACCACTGGTCATGGTGATAGTGTTGGGTTTCTGTTTTCTCCTTCCTGCCAATTCCAACCCCTCCTTTTTCTTTTGTCTCACTCCTTTTCCCCCTTTGAAGTCCATTCCATCTGCCTTTTTAATCCTTTACCTCTCCAGATAACTGCTATTTATAGACCCCCTGAAAAGTCCATTTCTGCCTTTCTCACTGACTTTGCCTCCTGGCTTTCCCTATTTCTAGATTTGTCTTCCCCCTCGCTCATTCTTGGTAACTTAAATATTCATGTTCATAACACATCTGACCCCTGTGCTTCTAAACTCCTTTCCCTTCAGCATGGTCACTGCCTTGACTTGATTTTCTTCTCCTGTTTACCCTCCAATTTCTGTACCTCAGTAATTTCCTTATCTGATCATCATCTCCTAAGTTTTACCCTTCATCACACCCTACCTCAATCCCGCTCTGTCTCCTCCTACCTTTTTAGGAAGCTTCATGCTATCGATCCATTGGCTCTTTCCACTATTGTCTCATCACCTCTTTCTTCCACTTTGTCTTCTAAATCTGTTGATGAGGCTATAATCTACTATAATACTGCCTTCTCCTCTGCTCTAGATACACTTGCTCCACCCATCCCATGTTCTATGAGATGCACTACACCCCAGCCCTGGTTGTCCTCCACTACCCACTATCTCCGCTCCTGTGTCCACTCGGTTGAGTGCATTTGGCTTAAATCTCACACCCTTTCTGACTTTCTTCACTTCAAATTCATGTTCACCTCCTTGCAGGCATCCTTAGCACTTGCCAAACAAAACTACTATATCCACCTACTAATTCTCTTGCCACTAACCCCCGCCATCTTTTCTCTTTTCTTAGCTCTCTCCTCAAGGAGCTTCCCCCTCCGATCCCACTTTCTCTCTCTGCGCAAACCCTAGCTGACTTTTTCCATGACAAAATCCACAAGATTACTCTCCAGTTCCCCACTAGAACAACTTCATTCCCTCTTCTCCACCTAAATACCGACTTTTCTCATCAATCTCTATTACCCTTTCATCCTTTCCCATTATCTCTGAAAATGAAACCTCTCTTCTTCTTTCCTCCTCCAAACTTACTACCTGCTCTTCTGATCCTATCCTCACCCATCTCCATAACTCCATTTCCTTCTCTATCCTTCCTTCCATCTCACATATTCTCAAGCTCTCGCTCTCCACTTCTACTGTCCCTGCAGCCTTCAAGCATGCTGTTGTCACACCCTTACTCAAGAAACCTTCTCTTGATCCTAGCTTTCCTTCTAATTATAGTCTCATCTCCCTTCCTCCATTCGTTTCCAAACTTCTTGAACACACAGTCCTCCACTGTTGTCTTGAATTTCGTTCCTCTCAAGTCCTTCTGGATCCTTTTCAGTCTGACTTTCACCTCTTACATTTTATTGAAACAACACTTGCCAAAGTCTCCAGTCTTGTTCCTGGCTAAATCTAAGGGCCTCTACTCCATCCTTATTCTTCTTGACCTTTCTTCTGCTTTTGATATTATTGACCACCACCACCATCTTGACACATTATCCTCACTTGGTTTTAGGGGCTCTGTCCTGTCCTGGTTCTCTTCTTATCTTTCCCATCACTCTCTCAGTGCTTGTTCTAGTGGTTCCTCCTCTACTTCTATCCCACTCTCAGTAGGTATTCCCCAGGAGTCTTTTCTGGGTCCTCTCCTTTTCTCTCTCTACACCCAGTCCCTTGGTGCTCTCATCTCCTCCCATGAATTTCAGTATCATTTTTATGCTAATGATTCTCAGATCTATCTATCTACACCTGATATTTCTCCAACACTGCAGGCCCGTATCTCTACCTGTCTCTCTGACATCACCACCTGGATGTCTCACCGCCATTTGAAACTAAACATGAACAAAACTGAACTTCTTATCATTACCCCTAAACCTTCCTCTCCCCTTCCTCCTTTCTTTATCTCTGTTGATAACACTTTTCTACTTCCTTTTTCCTCAGTCCGTAACCTTGGGGTCATTTTTGATTCCTCCCTTTCCTTCTACTCACATATCTAATAGAAAGCTAAAACCTGTGGTTTCTTTCTCTATAACATTAACATTTGCCCCTTCCTCTCTGAACACACTACTAAAACACTTGTCCACTTTCTCATTACTTCCCGTCTTGACTATTGCAACTTCCTTCTTGCTGGTCTCCCTCGGAGTCATCTCTCTCCCCTTCAATCTATTCAAAACTCTACTGCGTGGTTAATCTTCCGCCAGCTTCGATATACTCCTATACCCCTCTTCTCAAGTCACTTCATTGGCTTCCCTTCTGTTTCCATATCCAATTCAAACTCCTCTTTCTGACCTTTAAATATCTTCATTCTTCTTCTGCTCATTATCTTGACTCTCTCCTCTCCCCCTACACCCCTCTTCATGAACTCTGCTCATCTACTGGCTTGCTCCTTTCTTTGCCCTTTTCTTCCACTGCCAACTTCAGACTTCGTTCCTTTCGCCTTGCTGCTCCTTATGCCTGGAACAAACTTCCCGAGTCTGTACATCAGGCTTCATCTCTGCCCCTTTTCAAATCTATGCTAAAGTCTGACCTCTTTGAGGCTGCCTTTGGATCCTGATCTCTTGTTCTCCTAGTGTCTCCTTACTCTTCCCTTTCTATCCTTATTCCTAACTTTTGTCTTGTCTGTCTTGATTAAATTGTAAGCTCTAACGAGTAGGGACTATCTCTGTGTTTCTACAGTGCTGCATATGCCTTGTAGCGCTTTACAAATGTTTAATAGTAGTAGTAGTAATCAACACCCTGGTACATAAGCAAGAAAACATCGTTGTTGCATACAAGGTCAAACAAAAGGTCAAATAAAAAGGATTAGTGAGTTCAAAAAGCAAATGAGAAAATGAAAATATGAATTCACCAGATTTCTTCTTGTGTTTAGCTCAGGCCTTTTCAACAGTCGTTCCACGTAAGTTACATTTATTTATGTATTTATTTAACTAGGCTTATATACTGCTTTTCTACCAGTCAAAGTGGTGTGCATTCAGGTACTGTATATATGTTTTTCCCTTGTTGCTGAAGTACTTGCAATCTATTTTTTTGTACCTGAGGCAACGGAAGTTTAAGTGGCTTCCCTGAGGACTTTGGAAGCCTCAATGTGATTTGAGCCCTAGTTGCCAGCCTGCTGCTCTGACCACTAGGCCACTCCTCCTCCCTTTTGGACGAACCTGTTGCCAAGTTACCCAGTTCCAGGAGGGAGACCTGTTGGCCAGTCTAGATTTTGAATTTACATCCCTAAGCATGTGGTATTTGTAGCCCCTGATTCTACCCACTAAAATCAGTGCTGCGGATCTCATAATGAATTGAGATGGTGCCATCAGAAATCTAGGGGTGGCATCGAATCTCGCTCCTGGAATCTTGGTAACTTGGCAGCTCTGGACAGCAAGAATGCAGGAGCAAAATCGAAACAGATCAGTATGGATATGAGAAGCACTGGCTTGGGACCCACAATACCAGGGTTTGATTCCCACTAGCACTCCATGTTGCCGTAGGAAAGTCACTTATCTCTCTGTTGCCTCAGAAGAATCCAAGTTAACAATGTCCCTGTTTAATGTACATTACCAAGTTTAAGTTACAAGTAAACCGCTTTGACTAAACTGATAAAGTGGTATTAAAAATTAAACCTGTTAAAGTTTGAGGAGTTACGTATTGTGCAGGTGAACTGAAGCAAGTAGTTTACTAAAAGGCCTGGAAGATTTCTTCTTTTCCCCTTACCCATTAGAAAAGGAATCCCTGGATGTTTTTTGCACAACAGGGAGCCAGAGGCTATATATCGGCGAAATGTATATTTATTTGCAGAGTTCTGATCTGTGTCTAAGATCTCCACCGATTACTCGGCCAAGCCTATGCAGAAACAACAGCTCACTATAGGGATGGGTGGGCCTGAATGGTCTGATCTGGTTCTCAGTCCTGAGGTCCCAGAACCTAACAGATTTGATGTGGTGATGACAGACCACTTCAGTCACAGAGGAAATGTGTTTTAATATGTTTGCCGCAGACCAGTGCAAATTTGTTGATGAGGTTTCAGGGGTGAAAAGTCAAATTTTACTTTCACCCTACAAAAAGTATGGATAAGAAAATGTTTAAGTATCCAGGCTACTATATTGATTGCTGCAATACGGAATATCTTCAATATACAGCTTAATCCCTAAGCATGAGTGTATATTTACAAGGGGGGGGGGAGATGGGGCCCCATTGGCATCCAGTGGTTGGTCATCTGACAGGAAAGGATGAGAGACCAGGGTACGGTGTAAGAGTAGCTATGAACAAGAATTGGTATCATTCAGACCTTAAGTTGCTAAGATGAGACATTTTGAATGGTGCTGACAGAAAAGTAAAGATAGTCTTGATTTACAATGTTGTAAAAAGCATAGTAACTGCTATCTTTGGCAGGGGATTAATAAGCAGAAGTATTTAATGATAAAGAGAGTGGCCAAAAGCAAACCACAAGCCCTTTTTCATTTAGTTAAGATAGGAGGGAGTCGGCTGTGGCCAATACTCTGGGAGGGGAAGGCCTTCTGAATTTTTTTGAAAATAAAGTAAATTAATTGAGGATGAGGATGAAGACAGAGACCCAGACAGAAGTATTATGGGTGTCAAGTCAGTTATGTGGAGGTGAGGAGTGTGAAGTAGAAGAGGATGGGGAGGGACAGCTGTTGGAAAGGGGGAGATGGGGTATAGAAGAAAATATGAGGGAGTGTTTAGTGGGCAGGAGCAGGGCCAGCTGGGTTGGAGGTAGTGAGGTGGTTGGAGCTGTAAAATCCTCCGCATATCAATTAGCTAAGCTTCCCACCGAGCTTTTAGGGGCTATGTTGTGCCATGCATCTTCTTTCCTGACACATGTATTTAATCAGACATGAACACGACGATGGATTCTCCAGCACGCAGGAGTAACCCAGCCTTGAAGATGGGTGTGGGAAGGGGAGATGACTTGTCACATTATTGACCAATTTTGCAACTACAGTTTTTCATGAAAGTTTTGGAGAAACTGGTATTGGCCTAGTTAATGGATTTTATAGAAGAGAGCCAGCCCCTCCACCGCACCCAGTCTATATTTCATAAAGATCATAGCATGGAGTCAGTGCTGATGGCCATGACGGTCAGTGTTAGAGTGTGAGCAGAGCTTGGTATGGATACATTATAGCTTCAATTAGATCTCTCTCCCACCTTTGAGACGGTGTCTCTTGATAACTTATGGACCCAGCTACAAGATCTAGATGTTCAGGGGCTGGTAATGAAGTGGTTTTCTTTTTTTTTTTTTTTATAACTAAGGAGGATGCAGGTAGTATACTGGAAGGAAATCTTACCAGAATTTCAGAGTATGAAGTGTGGCATTTTGCAAGGCTCCTTCCTATCTCAGACAGTGTTTAATATCTTTCTGGCTCATTTGGCCTATATTGCTGATCAGTTTAATGTAGAAATTGTCTTATGCTGATAATATATAACTAGTGGTGGGGGTTTCAAAGGATAAAATGGCCTCAATGGCCAACCTAGAGGAGTGTTTGGGGCAAATGTGGATTTCCAAATGGGGTGTGTTCTTGCAAGTGCAACTCAGATTGAATGGAGAGACAATAAGTATGGTAAAAGACGTGACTAGTTTGGCAGTAAAATTTCATGCCCAGTTCTCAATGCATGCCCAAACTCAGCTAGTGGTAAGAGTGACCTACAATGGGCTTAGAATGATTAAGCAGTTAAGGACATGTTTGACACAGGTGAATCTGCTGGTTTTGGTACAATTATTAGTGACCAGCAGATTTGACTACTATAATTCTCTGTTTTTGGGGTTGCCCCAATTTGAAATTAAAAGGTTACAGTTTGTGCAGAACAGTATATGTGGAGGCAGAGTGAGGTGTAGGGGAAAATTCAGACTATGTGCTGTGCCTGGTATCTAAGACTAAAGAGTGTGCCTGGTATATAAGGCTAACGAATAACGAGTGAGGTGATCAAATTTGCAGGATGACCCAAAATTATTCAAAGTTGTTAAAACCCAAGACGATTGTGAAAAATTTGGAAGACTGGGTATTCAAATGGCAGATGAAATTTAATGTGGACAAGTTCAAAGTTATGCACCTAGGAAAGAACACCCACTATGGTTACATGATACAAAGTTCCACATTAGGCACCACCACCCAGGAAAAAGATTTAGGCGTCATTGTGGATAACATGTTGAAACCCTCTGCCAAGTGTGCAGCGGCAGCCAAGAAGACCAATAGAATGCTAGGTATTATAAGGAAAGGAATGGAGAATAAAACAAAGGATATTATAATGCCTCTATATTGTTCCATGGTGCAACCACACCTTGAATATTGTGTGCAATTCTGGTCGCTGCATCTTAAAAAGGATATAGCAAAATTAGAAAAGGTACAGAGAAGAACCACCAAAATGGTAAAGGGGATGGAAAGATACCTCTATAAGGAGAAGCTCAAAAAGTTAAGGCTCTTCAACCTGGAAAAGAGACAACTGAAGGGAGATATGATAGAGGTCTATAAATTAATGAATGAAGTAGAACAGGTAAACGTAGATTGATTGTTTAAGCCGTCAAAAAGTAAAAAGACTAGGGGACATGCAATGAAACTACAGGATAACCTGTTTAAGACTAATAAGAGAAAATATTTTTTCACTCAACATGTAATCAAACTCTGGAATTCGTTACTGGAAGATGTAGTAAAAATTGTTAGTGTAGCTGGGTCTAAAAAAGGTTTGAACAAGTTCCTGGAGGAATGGTCCATAAACTATTATTAAAGGGGTTCCAGGAAATCCACTGCTTGCCCCAATACAAGCATTGTGGAACCTGTGTCTTTTGGGGAAACTGCTAGGTACTTGTGACCTAGATTGGCCACTGTTGGGCTTGATGGACCTTGGTCTGACCCAGTATGGCATATCTTCTGTTCTATTCTTATAAGCGTTTGCCACAATATCTTACCAGACACATCAGTTTCCGGGAACCAGTACACCCTTTGAGGTCATCACAGAGAGGGCTGCCTCTATCTGAGCTTCATTTCACGGGTATGAGTAGATCTGTGTTTAGATATCAGGGACCCTGGTCGTCCAATAAGCTTCTGCAGGAAGTACAGGAGGAAATACAATATTTGGCTCCTGCCTTTCTGGTAGTTACATTCAGGCATTGCCCCTTTCTCTAGAGGGCTTATAATTTAAGGGGCTCTTTTACTAAAGTGCATTAGCTTTTTGCACTTAATGCACATGTGTAAAGTGCAAAGCCTCTGCAGTAGTTTCTGAGGCATAGCCAGCCTGTTCCCAGCTGCTAACATGGGGACGCACAGCCTAATGCATGGCACAATTACTGCAGTGTACCTAATGCCACCCATTGAGATGGCATTAGATGCACCCATGCTACTTACAACATTGACAGCGCATGCTATGTTCCCCCATGCTAACTGCAATGTGCTCTCCGTGCCCACCCATTCCCTGCAACAATGTGCAATTTGCAGTTAGCACAGAAATTGGTGCACAGTTACTGCTACGCCCCTATGCTGACAGTTACTGTGAGACCAACGGCATGGCTACCACAAACAAAAATGTGTGCTAACTGTTTAGCGCACTGAAATAGAAGGGCCCTAAGTTTGCACCTGAAACAATGGAGAGTTAAGTGACTTCCCCAAGATCACAAGGAAGATCGGCAGGAGCTCCTTGAGTCTCAATGTGCTGCTCTAATCGCTAAGATTCTCCTCCAGTCTTTTCTGTAGAAAGGCTGGATGAAATCTGGACCCAAATAAAGGACTTAAATAGAATTTATAAACTCAGTAATTCTAGAATTAGTCTGTTCTGAACTGCTAGCAACAAAACACAAAAGGACCCTTTTACTAAAGAGTGCCAAGTTTTTGCACCTAAAGTAAGTTTTTAGTGGAAAAATTAACATGCGTTAAGTACAAAGCCTCTGTGGTAGCTGTCGAGCATGTGACCAGCATGTTCCTGTCAGCTAAAGCATGGATGAGTTCCCTTATGCACAGCGCCAGCACCATGGATGCATCTAACTCTTCCTATTGCAGTGGCGTTAGGCTGACACGTGCTAATGGTATGTCCCCTAGTGCTAACTGCAATGTGTTCGCCACATCCACTCTCTCCCCTACCCCGCCCATTCAGCATCCTAATGTATGAACAGCAACGCAAAAATCAGCATGCGGTAATTGTCGTACTCCCATGATAACAGTAACTGAGGGTCTGAGCATGCAATTACCATATGCAAAAATGCACATTAACAGCTTAGCACACTTCAATAAAAAGGCCCCTCCCTTTCTAGATGTCATTGTAGCAGAAAACGCTTATGTTTAGAGTTTCCTTTATTTGATATACCGCAATTTCAGCAATGCAATGAATGCAGTTTATATTACAAGACAAAAAATTAGAAGCGTAGAAAGGAACACCAAACAGCATCAATAGCAGATAGGAAAGAAAAAAGAAGGAGAAACATTTAGGAGGATGGGGGAAAGGTAGGTTCTAACTGTGACATTTTTCACTATGTAAAAATTGCTGCTGTTCTGTGGATACTGTTCTCCCTTTTTTCTGTGAATTAATTAGAAACTGAGGGTGCTGGGAATCCTAGAAAGTAGTTCCTACTTAATTTTTGTGATTTCAGTAGAACTTATATGTAACGTTATGTTTACTTGTCAACCAGCGGTAATTTTCTTAAAAAATAAAAAAAGGTATCAGCTCAGGGGTATCTTCTACTTCATCTGCAATGGGGAAGGAAGTTCTAAAGGGTTCCAGGTTAGAAACCCCCCACTGCCAAGCCAAAATCATACTTAATTCTCTTAGGGGGCAGCTCATATGATGAGAAGGTTAACCAAAGATCAAGAAAAGTAAAAATATATATAGGCTGCTAAATAACTGCTTGTGGGCATGTTCAGGATGAGAGATTCTAACCCAAAATTCCATTAGTAATGCAATAATCCTACTGCAAGAGGGAGTGATGGTACTACTAGAAACAGAGAAAAATGACGGCAGATAAAAACCATACGGCCAGTTCAATCTGCCCTAACATACCAGCTACTAACCTTTACAGTTCCTTTTTCCCTTGCAGATCTTCTGTATTTGTCCCATGTGTTCTTGAATTCAGATACTGTCCTCATCTCTACTGCTTCCACTAGGAGACTATTCCAAGCATCTACCACTCTTTCGAGAAAGAAATATTTCTTCAATTGAAAGAAGCTTTCCTCCTGTGCATTTATGCCACGGAGGTATTTAAACGTCTTTATCTTGCCTTTCCTGTAAAGTTTACATATTGAGATTTTTAGTCTGTCCCCATATGGTTTATAACGAAGACCACTGACCATTTTGGTAGCCAGACTCTGCACCAACTCCATCCTGTTTATATCCTTTTGAAGGTGTGGTCTCCAGAATTGCACATAGTACTTCAAATGAGGTCTCACCAAAGACTTATACAGAGGCGCTATCACCACCTCCTTCCTGCTGGCCATTCCTCTCCCAATGCATCCAAGTATTCTTCTGGCTTTTGCCGTTGCCTTTTCTAGCTATCTAGCCAATCTAAGATCATCACAAACAATCACCCCCAGGTCCCACTCTTCTTTCATGGCCAGAAGTACTTCACCCCCTATACCAGTGGTAATCAATCCACTTCTTGGGACACACTCAGCCAGTCATATTTTCAGGATTACTGTAATGAATATCTAGGAGGTAGATGCACATACATTGGAGCCAGTACATGCAAATCTAGTTCATGCATATTCATTGTGGGAATCCTGAAAACTTGATTGGCTGGGTGTGCCTCAAGGATTGGGTTGAGAACCTCTGCCCTATATTATACCACTCCCTTGGATTTTTGCAGTCCAAATGCATGACTGATTTTTATAGCATTAAATCTCAGCTACCAAATTTTTAACCATTCTTCAAGCTTCGCTAGGACTCTCCTCAGGTTATCTATACCATCCTTGATGTCTACTCTATTGCAGATTGTGGTATCATCCACAAAGAGGCAAACCTTACCTGACAGCCCTTCCATAATATCACTTACAAAAATGTTAAAAAGAATTGGACCAAGGACAGATCCCTATGTCACTCCATTGATAATGTCCTTCTGCTCAGAATAAACTCCATTTACCTGTACCTTTGATATCTCCCACTCAACCAGTTTCTAACCTTGTAGGTCAGTTTAGGGTCCATCCCTAGGGACTCAATTTATTTTTAAGTTGTCTGTGTGGAACAATGTCAAAGGCTTTATTGAAATCTAAGTATACCACATCTAGGGCTCTCCCTCGGTCCAACTCTCTGGTCACCCAGTCAAAGAAATAAATCAGATTTGTCTGACAAGACCTGCCTCTAGTAAAACCATGCTGCCTCAGATCCTGCAGTCCATTGGATTCCAGAAACCTCACTATCCTCTGTTTTAGCAGCCTTTCCATTAGTTTACTCACTACAGAGGTAAGACTGACTGGCCTGTAGTTCCCAATCTCATTTCCATTGCTGTGCAGAGGGACTACGTGTGTCCTTCTCCATTCCTCTGTTTCCTTATGAATCTACATTTCCCAGCTTTTCAATCTTGTTCTGTTTTTTTGGATGGGGTTGGCATAGGAGGGAACAGGGACGTTTTTCAGCTGATATATATTTAGATAGGACCATTTTAGCTTTTGATTCTCTTCTCTGTTACTACAGACTGTCAGCAGTCTCTTCACACTCAATAAATGGACCATTTGCATCAGATATAAGTGTACAATACTATGGGATGGTAAAGCATTATCTTGCCTCTCTCACAAACCTATACAGGATAAAATTGTTTCAAGAGCAAAGAATATTAATATTAATGCTTTCCTATGCCTGGATCTGCCTCTCTATAGTACGATGAGGGCTCACGATATCCTTTCCTTAAGAATCAAAGCAAATATTTTTATAAGGAGAATGTTGTCTTAGTAGTGCTTTTAGATTCAATGAATGGTAATTTCTTCAAGGGTACCATTGGTCATGAGACATAATCACACTTTGATAGAAATGAAAATATCTTATAGCATGACCCAGCATGTCTTTCCCACCGTGTAGGGTTAGATCAAAGCCTACTAGCCCAGACTCTGGAAAAACAGAAATGGAAAGAAAAAAAAACCACCCCAAATGATATGAAATTGGGTCTCATACCTTGACCCAAAGTCATCCTTGATGTAAAAAGTCCTATGCTATTTTAGGACCTTCAAAGATTTTTATAAATTAACCAAGATGCTCTCTTATTGCAGAAAAGGATTACAGTGCATTGCTTACATTTTAGTATACATGATCTGTTTATAGTACTGACAGGGACAAATATTTGGGCTAATCTGAAGTTTAGTTGACTAAGCTGCAAGATGGAAAGTGCGGTAACCCAGAGGTTTGCTGGTTTGCTCAACACGTTCTAATGCACATGCTGTTGAAAGATTAACAAGTCCTCTTTTACCTTATTCAAATCACAGCTGCTTGGAAAGTGGACAAGATGGTGCATGCTAAATCCTGCGGCGATGTTGCAATTAGCTAGAAAACAGGATTTTTGTCTGTCTGGATATGCATAAGCCCTGCCTATCTCTAAATGATGCGAAATACATGTGATCACGTAAGCAAACTACATGGATAGCTGCCAAGCTCTTTAGCCATTTACTCATGCATAATGTACCTTAGAAAGCTTGTGACAGTCGAGCTGTCTTAAAATCAGAGAAAACGTAGTCCTATCCCTTCAATGGAATAACTGCATCCAAAAGATTCCTAACTGCTACAATGGTGGATGCCCATGACATTGCATTTTCCAGTTTACCAGGGAGTAATGTTGATGTTTTCTGTCGATCATATGTAAAGGCCTAGGCAGGCAAAACATCAAATTGTAAGGGTGAGCAGTTTATATGAGCACCTAAAAATTGTAAGGGTATGCATATCACTTGTATGCATATCTACCTATGAATTAATGCGCATAAAATTGATTTGTGTGTGCAAAAAGATCCTAGCTCTCCTACAAAGCGCATTTAAAAGCAATGTGCTAAAAAAAACAACAGGAAAATATACAGGAAAATCAGGAAAATCACAAAATAACCTGATTTGTTGGGCATTGTATATGCTTGTCAAATGTGTTACTGGCTTAGAGTTTCGACAAAGCATTTCTCAACTTTGATGAAAAATGAATAGATATTATGATGATCATTTTATAGCAGGTTACCTAGTTTTGGAGGTCAAGAAGGTGACTACATTTAGCCTATATTAAAATTAACATGCATTAAGTGAAAGGTCTCCACAGTACCTGTCAGGGGTGCGGAAAACATGCTCCTGGCAGTTAATGCACGGCCCCATACTCTAAGAGCGCTATCACCATGGCTGCAGTTAACTGCACGTCTGCACTAATTGCAATATTGACAACGCATGGTGTTTAACCCAGCACAAAGTGCTATGTGCTAGCCATGCCCACTTTCACCCTAACCCCACCCATTCGCTACCCCAGCCCGAGAGTGGCAGCGTGTGAATCAGCCTGCAGTAGCTGTCCTGCCCCCGAGCCAACACCCGCGCTGTTCATGCAATTTAATAAAATGGCCCTAGTGTGAAAAGTAAATGTGTAAATCATGACTCCACCATGCTTTGCCCAAACTCTGCTCCAGGACACATGGGTCACGTTATGCACCTACTTGGCACTGTATGTATTTTTGCGCATATAACCCTCGGTGTAATTTTGTAAAAGGCCTTTTGTGTACACAAAACATGGTTTTACACATGAAAAAAGTAACTGCTGTTGTCATTTTTCAGTTGAACTCATAAGATTGTTTTTTTCTGAGTCTTTTGGATAGAGACAGTTCTAGACGTTTTTACAGCCTGGCTAAAATGCAAAGGTCCTAATTTGAAATGGCATTCCTTTGTTCCACCTGATGTCCCTCATAGGACGTCCTGGGCTGGATGCTGTTGCTATTTCAGAGCTGTCTGAGATGTAACCATACCAGACTATGCTTTGCTCTGAAAGGCTAGCATAGGTAGGAAGGGAGGAGTAGGAGTGTCACTTTACAGGAAAGATAACAGAAAAACAACAGAAGTGTAACGCATACAAAAAAAGCAGAAGGCTCTGTGGGTTAGAAACAGGAAATCACTAGTAAATTTTTGCAGAGATTTAGGAGGCAACTGTCAAAAAATGCACATTTAGTGCATGTCTGTGGATACTTTTTACCCATGGATTTTGCATCAGTTTTCAATTTCCTTTTGAAAATTAAGTCAGAAAAAGAATGTACACAGATCGGCACATAATCGTAGGCCGTGGAATGGAATGAGCCACTGGGGCCTTGGCCCAGTCAACGTTCTGTCCCATACAGCATCAGCAACTAGGGAGCTTGGAGAGGCAGGGGTGGTTACTCTCCCCCCCCCCCCCCGGTGGTTTTTCTATGAATACTTACTTTCATACCTTTGGAAATACAAACGTATGGGCATAAGTGCGTTCTTCCACTGAAATTGCTCTTCAATACATAGGTACAATGATGCACTTATTGGCTATAGGGGTCATTTTAAAAGCCTTAGTCATGATTTGGACGTCTAAAAATCTACATGTGGGCATCCAAATCATGGAGACCTCCTTGGAGCCATTTTCCAAATGCCTTTTAAAGATGTCTCCAGTGTGGAGATGTCCAAGTAGGTAGGGAACGTGATGAAGGCATGTTTGGGGTGGAGCAATGGACTCAATGTCCTCAAGGGACAGTGGAGTGGAGAAGTAGCCTAATGGTTAGAGCACTGGCTTGGCAACCAAGAGTCCAGGACTTAGTTCCCACTAGCACTCTTTGTGGCCTTGGGCAAGTCACCTAACCCTCCATTACCTCAGAAAAAAATCCAAGTTATCAATGTCCTTGTGTAATGTACATTATCAAGTTTAAGTTGCAATGTAAACTGCTTTGACTGAAATGGTAAAGTGATATAAAAAACCTGTTAAATAAATAAATGTCCCTGCTCAATCTCAGAAACAAGGGAGCATCCAAGTTTAGACCTGCTTCAGGCATGAATATGCATCAGGAAAGTGCTTGCTTTGGCTGTAAAACATCCAGAGGGAGTTGGGAAAATGGAGGGTTAAGTGACTTAGCCAAGATCACAAGCTGCAGGGGGATTTGAACCCGGCTTCTCTGGTCCTAGCCTAGGACTCTAACTGTTCGGTTATTAGACATCCTGGTTAGCAAACAGCTTTCTGAGGATGTCTATGTAGACGTCCCCATAGATGTCCATACTGGGCACATCCACATTAGTGAAATCATGCCTGAAGTTGGATGTACCTGCTTTTTCTCAGACGTTCTGGCTCGGAAGTCCCAGAGTTCACTTGGATGTCCTTTGTAAAATGTGCCTTCACATGTTTATAATTATACCCACACATGTATAATTTTCAAAAATACAATTTCTGCTGATGAAACCCTGTTTTGTGCAAGGAAATACCTTTGAAAACTGCCCTTTGTGTGCAAATCAGCTAGAAGACAGCCATGAAGGGGACGTTTGATAGCAGCTACTCTTAGGAGCAGAAGGATGCTGGATTCCTTTGAGGGGCTGTTCTCATGCAAACAGCAATAGAAGTTGGGTGTAAGAGGCCAACATTGGATTTCAGTCTCAGACAGGGAAAGTCCTGCTGCCATTGTGTTGAATGATGGCCAAGTGATGACCAGAAGGAAGAGTTTAATATCGGGGAAAAAGCAGAGTCACGTAGAGGTAGAGACCCTTAACTTTGGGACAAACTATGTGAAGATGGGGAGTACCACAAGGATCCGTAAATGGTGGGCGGGAGATGAATCTGGAGGGAGAAGAGAAACCCAAACACACTAAAAGGAAAAACAAAGAGTCCCAGCACCCAAATGTGTCCCAAAATCCACCCTTTGTGCCACTATGCTGCAGCCTGAATAGAAATTTGTCAGCACCCTAAGAGACATTTTCCAAAAGTCATATGGCACAAAGGTATTACATGAAGATGAGCATAAGATGTATCATTTTTCATGTGTAATCTCGAAGGTGAAAACTGCCTTTGATGCAGACTGCAAGTGAACACACACAAAAGTCAAACTTTCTTTTAACTTTTCGGAATTGTTTGGATACATTCTGAAGACTTAGGGGCCCTTTTACTCAAGTACGCTAAGCAGTTAAAGTGCATTTTGGTGCATGGCTACCGCACGCTCAAGCCCACAGTAGCAGTTAGCATGGGGGGGGGGCTGACAGTTCCTGCGAACAGCTTCACGTGCTGTCGAGCACTGGAGTGGAGAACTGATAGGTTAGGGGCAGAGAGTGGGTGTGGCGAGCATATTGCAGTCAGCGTGGGGTTGCATATCGCATGCTGTCATTGTTGTGATTAGCATGGGTTCAATTACCTCCACCTCAATAGGTAGTGTTAAGTGCATCCATGGTAATAGCACCCCACATTAGGATATGGGGCCTTACATTAACTTGACAGGTAATGCTGTCCATGTCTCTAACAAGTAACATGGAAGCTTTGCACCTAACACACGTTAATTTTCATGCTAAACATGCCTTACGTGCAAAATCATAGCACACTTTCGTAAAGGGCCCTGTAATTAACAGCTGATTACATGTTTGTTTGTTTTTTTGTGTATCCAAAGGGATACGTAAAGCTGTCTATGAATGGAAGCTAAACCAAGTCTTCTAAGTAGATGAAGATGTTCATAGAGCTTGGACCTTTAAGAAATAATTGCTGCCTTCAACATTTTCCATTGCGTTTGTGCTGGATTTATATTATACACCCTGAGAACACTATTGCTTTCAAAACTTAAAGGAGCTATAATAGGCATAACTGACCTTCACATTAGAACAGGAACAAAGTTAAAATAAGAAGGTCATTTTTGAAAGAAATAGCTGCAATAGAAAAGGCAAAATATCTTAGCATTTACGAGCTATAGGAGATTACAGGAGGAGGAGAAAGACATGGAAGCAATTCCTGGCAAGGAAGGAAGGTGTTAGAAAACCCCGAGGAAGAGAGTGAAACAAGTGGGAGAAGCACAAAGGGAAGAAGTGGGCTTCAGTCCATTTATGGAAGAGAGATTCCCGATTTAAGCAAGAAACTGAAAGTAGACGATGCAGTGGGAGTTGGCCAGGATGCATCCTAAGACGCGAAAGAAGCTTAGAAAGGTGACTCCAGAAGACTGCATCAGGACAGATGTGGGTCCCTGCACCACAAAAATAAGCGCTAGCCTCAATGGAGGTGAAATTTTGGAAATCACGGCTGAATAGAGAGGATTGTGAAGTGTCCTGCACTTTGATTTGGGCAGATTATAAGATCCGAGGTAGCAAGAATTCACCAGGGAGTGGTCATTTCAAAGAAATTTGATTCATATAGAACAGTGAATCAGACTGGGGAGAGTGATGAATGTTATCCATTTAGATTTAAGATGCTGAATATGTGTATGCTGTAGAAGATGGGAGAGGGGTAAGATATTATAGCAATATTTAAATACTTCAGTAGCAATTTCAAGACAGGCATCATGCTGAGGGGGAGACATGGGGGTAATTGAAAGAGTGATAAATGCTTGGAACAGTCACTTTGTGGAAATAGTGACATTGAAGAAGGTATAAGAGACTCCTTAGTGGTGGGAATGTGAGGGTTAGGCTGTATATGTGTTCTATGGAAAGGGTGGTATATAAAAAGGTTTAAATAAATAAGCTGCTCAAGTTTTCTCCCATTTTGTATCTATGGAGAAAATGACATTTAATCCATAGGGCCCTTCAAAATAGTTACTTTGAGTTCCAGTTTTTGCAATGGTAAATTGTTCAAGGAAAAAGTCAGAGAAAAAACAAGTCAGGTTATTGCTTATTGTGAATGCAAATGATTTGCTAGCCTGTGCTGATCTAGATATGCCTAAGGTCTTTCTCCACCTGAAACACTACTGGATTTCCCGTGAAGTATCAAATGTCCTAGTAGAACATCTTTCCTGCTCAGAATGATGTTCTGGAGATCTATGACCAGAGCAAGCTGAGGCTAACCTAGTGTTGATCAGAAAGCTATTTCTTTTATTTCCCAGGAACCGATTGAGAACAGGGTGGAAGGATATAGCAATGTAATCGAAACCCGCCAAAACACACCTTTAGGCATGTTTGGACGGCAATGTGGAATTCTGTCAAAGTGGATGCCGTTTTCCCATGGAATTCTGTCCATTCCGGCATTAATGGTGCGCCGTCGGGGTGTGCCTTGGATTCTTTTGTGGGAGCTTTGACTGAAGTATTAAAATATTATTGCTCAGGAATTGTTCTTTCATTCAAAACTGCTCTAAGTTTAGAAACAATTCTTTTCAGCAGGGTTCCTCGAAATCCTGGTGATTCTGTACAGAGATATTCAGGGCTGCACTGCAGGCAATAAGATTACATTTACTTATAGCATAACTCCCAAGTTTAGCTTAAATTCCTCGGTCCTTTGAGGAGCTTGGACAGCACAGAATGCACCTATTATATGCCCTGGCGAGATACATTCCTACATTCTCTTTATTTGTCATCACACTTTAATGTTTCTGGTCAGGTATGTGAAAGGAGACGTGCTTTATACAGGGGTAGGGGGGCACTGAAGCACAGTAGAGAAGGCGATAGCTCCTTTAGGCTCTGAATAGCGGGGCCATATTTCCCAGTTTCTGTCTATACACTGCCCCACAGACAACTCTGTGCAGCTCCCCATTATTAATGCTAACACAGTACTGTCTGTTGTTCCATTGAAGGCAGATGATTTGAAAAAAGCAGTTTCTTAATTTTACCCTTTGGTATAAGCAATCCAGCACAGTCAACAATATCCTTCAACTATTTACAAAAGAGACTCATTTTTTTGCATGAAAAACTAAAGCATGCTTTGAATTGCATTCCTTTTCTTTCTTTTACCTTTCCTTGTAAGTTACTTAGAAGAAAACGAAATGTACGCGGTACAGTGGAAAGCAAAGGGCATTCACGCTTGACTGTCTGTGCAACTGGAAACAGCAGCTGAGCTTCCAGACATGAAGTTATCAGGCATCAAAGTTTTCATTCAGAACTCACCTATCTGCGCCTGGGAAATCTCCAGCAAACATAGTCCAAAGATTAAAGAGAAGAAGAACTTATCCATTGTTTCTCCTGAAATATAATGTGGCAAGCAGAGATCCCGCGGGCTGGACAAAGAACTCGACGACTCTTTAGGTCTCTCAACTTTGCTGGACTTTTTATTCTGATTCAAAGAAATCAAAGTAGTGACATAACAGGGAGGGAGGCTGAATTAAAGTCACACCCATTAAGGCAGGGGAAAAAAGGAGAGAGAGAGAGAGAGACTCTGTCTATTGACTAAGCAGCTGCAGCCCTCTGCATTAGAGAGGCACATCCCTGCTTTACCCAGGAGAACAAGAAGTTAAGTCAGAAGTCACATTATTAGTACAACACAGGAAGTCTCAGATCTCTGGCTGCTTTCATAGCTAAGAAAGTCTGTTTCAATTTGTTCAAAAGTACCCTGACGGTCAGGGTTGGGTTCAGTGTGTAAGGGAGAGGAAGACAACGTTTCACAGCTGCAGTCCAGGCTAGCACCTTGGTATGTGTAAGTGATGAAGGGGCTGAGAGAAAGAGGGGACAACTATACCCTTCCCCTTCTGTTATACCACAGAGCAATGGCAAATTGCAGGGATACTGGCTGCACTGTAAGTATTTCACTTTGTATTCCAGGTCAATTGAATATCTGACAAACGTGGATTCATGATAAGGCAGAGTTGCCCAGTTACCCAGTTCCAGAAGTGAGACTTTTTGGCCAGTGCTGGTTTTAAATTTGCACTGCAAAGCAGTATGGTATTTGTAGTCCCTGATTTTACCCATTGAATCAGTGCTTCCGGTTCCCATAATGCATCGGGATGAGATTGTCAGAAATCCAGGACTGGCTTAAAATCTCATTCCTGGAACTGAGTAACTTGGCAATTCTGGATAAGATTAGCAGATATTTTTGCAGGCAAATCTGGGACACTTATTGGAAGTGTGTGTTTGAGAGAGGAGGGGAGGAAGGTACACTTTAGATCCAGGTTCTCCTAGGACAAGCAGGATGTGTCAGCCACACCTGGTGACGTCATCCGACGGCACCATGACGGAAGTGCTGTCTAGCTCAGAAGCTTCTGAGCATGTGTGAGGTGGACCCACCTCCCCGGCCCGCCCCTAGCCGGTCAGTCTTTTTCCTTCCGCCTTTGCCTCAAGACAGATTTCTAAACTCTCCAATACAAACTGCAATTTCCGTGCCTAAACCGGGATTTAAAAAGTGTCTACACTGCAGTAGAAAGATGAACATCACGGACACTCACCAGCATTGCATCAGATGCCTGGGGACTTCTCATGAGGTGGAGAACTCTGTCAGCTGCGCTCGGATGTCCCCCAGGGCAAGGAAGCATCGTGAACACTCTCTGAAGGACTTGCTTTCCTCCTCAGCGGCCTCGCGTAAGTCTCCTGCAATCCGGACGCCGGAGCCTCCCAGAAATAATGAGCGTCCCAGATCTGATCAGCTGTCCAAATCTGCTGAGCGTCCCGGATCGGAAGAGCGTCCCAGAACTGATGTAGGAAACGTGCCGTCCAAACCGGCCAGTTCCTCTCACCGGGGACACAGCGTTTCTTCCCCTACGGAGCATTCTGCTCCCGGAGAGGCCTCTACCTCCAGGGTAAGCCCCTCCATTGTAATCAGCACCCCGGGCCGTTCCTCCCGGCCATGTGGTCCTCCTGCAGTCTCCCAAGATGGCGCCGCCCTCGTGGCCCCGCCTGGCTCCTCCCCCGGACATGCCCGCTCCCCCCTGATTGACCGGAGCGGATCCTGCCCCTCCTCTGCCTGCGATCGGCGCCGACTGCCCTCCCCCCTGCCCAGCACATCTTTCTTACCGTGCAGAAGATGAGCCTCAGAGCGGCGCGGAGGAGAGAGACCGCGCCGAGATGGAGCATCGGTGCGGGAGCCGTAAGCACCACTCGGACGATGGGGATGACTGTGCTGCGGCGCAGCGCCAACGTGGGAGCCACGAACACCGCTCCACCAGCAGGGAATCCCCCAAACAGCACGGCGGCGGCGAGAAGGGCCAGAAAAGAGCAGGCAAGCACCGGAGACACAAGGACAGTCGGTCTCCATTGGGTGCAAGGGATTCCCGCAGTGGGTCCCCCCACAGCCGCAAGAGAAGCAGGAGATCCAGCTCTGGTTACAGCAAAAGACACAGAAGCAGCCGGTCCACAGATTCCACCTCCTCTGCCATTCTGCACCTGCTCACTCACCTTGTGGAGCAGACTGCTCCCCCATGGCTGGACCAGGAGCGGGTAGCACCAACAAACGTTTCACCGGTTACCCTGCCTTGCTTGGAGCGGTCCCCCTCCCCATGATCCCCTAGCCTGTCGCCTTCCAGAGCGCGGACTCCTTCCCCAGCACCTTCTAGAGCTCAGACTCCTTCCCCAGCACAGCTGGACTCCGGGGGGAGCGACGTAGAGGAGTTGGGACCAGGCTCTGACACCTCCAAGAACCCAGCTGATGAGCTGGAGGATCCACCGGCACCGGTGCCTGAAGACCTGACATACCCCAAATTCCTCAGAAAGGTGGTTTCCAAGCTGGGGCTGGCGACGGAGGAGATGTCAGACGAGAAGGAACCGGAGGTCATGAAATACCTCAACGGCCCTAGACCAGCCATGGCTCTCCCCCTCCACCGCAAGTTGAAGGACAAGCAGCTTACTCTCTGGCAATTCCCAGCATCTGGCCAAGCTTGCTCCAAATGCCTGGACAGCAAATACATCATCCACATGGCACCAGGTTTCAACAAGCCTCAGCTACCCCACCAGTCAATCGTGGTGGCATCAGCACTTAAAAGATCTAAGTCTACGCGTGCCCAAGCCAACCACCCACCAGGCCGGGACCCCAAGCGTCTGGACAACGTGGGGAGGAAGGTGTTTCAAGGGGCCATGCTCAGTGCCAAGATAGCAGCACATCAATTTCAGCATTATTCCAGGACGCCCTCTTGGCTGACCTCAAAAGCCAGCTGCAGAATCTTCCCAAGGACTCACGTACGTCTGCCTCAGCCACCATGCAGGAACTAGCCGAATGCAGCAAGCACCTGATGAGTACAGCCTTTGATGCCTTTGATATGGCCGTCCGAACAGCGGGCACGGCCATCGCGGCCCATCGCTGGGCATGGCTTCGTGCGTCGGGACTCTCGGACAATACCCATGACCGAATTGCAGATGCACCCTGCTCGGGTGACTCCCTCTTTGGAGACAAAGTTGCGGACACGGTGAACAGTCTAAAAGAGGACTGCACCACTCTAAAGACACTGGCAGCGGACGGACTCGAACGCCCCTCCTGGTCACAGAAAGGGAGCTACTTCCACAAGCCCTTTTCCTCTTCAAAGCAATATTATGGCTCCAACCGACAGTGGCAGACGCCCAGATTCAAGCAGACCTATCATAAGTCGTCCTTTCAGAGACAGCAGCCGCGACAACACAAACAGAAACAGACAAACGCTCCACATTCCGGTAAAGACGCCTCTTCCTTCTGACTACCCGACCTGGCTGGGCCCTCCGCTGGATACAACGGCGGCCCCCCTGGTGGGGGGTCGCCTGTCCCATTTCCTCTCGGCCTGGCGGGAGATTACCACGGACAAGTGGGTCATTCAGATAGTCCAGTCGGGCTATCGCTTGCACTTCTCCTCCCCTCCATGGCAGCACAAGCAGCCCACCAGGCAGCCTCCACTGCATCTGGAAAAACCACTTTCGGACCTCCTACAGCAACTTCTCCTGGCCCGGACAATAGAGCGGGTGCCCCCGGGTGAAATCAACACTGGCTTCTACTCCCGGTACTTCCTTATTCCCAAGAAGTCAGGGGGCCTCCGTCCCATCCTGGACCTCCGAAAGCTGAACAACTTCATCACAAAGGAGAAGTTCAGAATGTATTCGCTCAACTCCATCCTTCCCCTCATCAGAGCGGGGGGCTGGATGGCTACGCTGGACTTGCAGGATGCTTACTCCCACATCCCAGTCCACGCTTCCCACAGGAAATTCCTGAGATTCATAGCACTGGGGTGCCATCACCAGTATCGAGTCCTGCCATTTGGCCTCTCCCCAGAACCCAGAGTCTTCACGAAGTGCGTGGCGGTGGCCGCTGCACACCTCCGCAAACAAGGCGTCGCCATCTTTCCCTACCTGGACGATTGGCTCTTGTCGGCGAACTCTGCCCCCGAGCTCAGGAGAGCAGTGCGCCAGACTACAGCCCTACTAGTCAGACTGGGCTTCCTTCTCAACAAAGACAAGTCCCGATTGGAACCTGTGCAGCGTACAGAATTCATCGGGGCGATAATCAACACCAATGCCTGCAAGGCCTTCCTGCCCGAGGTCCGAATCAGAGCCATCGTTCGACTGGCCAAGAAAGTGTCGGCGGCACAGCAGACCTCGGCCCACGAGATCCTGCGCCTGCTAGGCCACATGGCTGCGACAACATCGGTCCTCCCATTGGCGAGGCTCCATATGCGCACTCTTCAGTGGCACCTGCGGACTCACTGGAAGCAACTCTCCCAACCACTCAGCACCCGCATACCGATCACTGCCAAGATTGTTCAGAGCCTGCGTTGGTGGGCAAACCCAGCCAATCTCTCAGTGGGCAAGAACCTGCAACCCTGCATTCATCAACTCATCCTCACCACGGATGCATCCTCCAAGGGATGGGGGGCTCATCTACTACATCTCAACACGCAAGGAGCCTGGACCAGAGCGGAACAATCCCTCCACATCAATGTTCTCGAACTCCTGGCCGTCAAATATGCTCTCCAGACTTTCATACCTCACCTGGCGGGGAAAGCAGTCTTGGTGCAGACAGACAACCAGGTGACCATGTTCTATATAAACAAACAAGGGGGCACGGGTTCCCGTTCGCTATGCAAGGAAGCCCTCGAGACATGGGCCCTAACGCTAGCCAACAACTGCGTCCTGCAGGCGACTTACCTTCCCGGGGATCAGAACGCCTTAGCGGACAGACTCAGCAGACAACTCCAACCTCACGAGTGGATGCTTCACGTGGAGGTGGCAGACAACCTCTTCCAGCGCTGGGGAGCTCCCCAGATTGACCTCTTCGTGACCGAAGCGAACGCCAGATGCCCCTTGTTCTTCTCCAAGCACCCGTCGCAACAGAGAGTGGCTTCGGATGCGTTTGCCATCCCGTGGGGGACTTGGGAGTTGGCATACGCCTTTCCTCCAACACCTCTCGTGACAACCACGATACAGTGCATCGTCAAGGAGAAAGCGCACGTGATTCTGATCGCCCCCTATTGGCCACGACAGATGTGGTTCTCCCTGCTATTGCAGCTCGCTCAAGAACCTCCAGTTCAGCTACCACTGAGACCAGACCTGCTAACCCAGAACGGTGGCAGAACCTGGCACCCCAACCTCCAGACGCTAGCCTTGACAGCCTGGAGGCTGAAAGGCTAACCTTCAACGACTCGCACCTATCCTCGGATGTACAGCAGATTGTTCTGGCTTCCCGGAGACCGTCAACCAGAAAGGCATACGGCCTCAAGTGGAAGCGTTTCAGTATATGGTGCAAGGACCAAGGAGTCCATCCAGCCTCTTGCCCGGTACCCACTATCCTACAGTATCTCGCCTTCCTCTTCAGCTCAGGCTTGAAACCGCAATTCATCAAGGTACACCTTGCGGCCATTGCCTCTCTGCATGAACGCCCAGAAGACCCAACTTCAGGCTCCATAGCCAACCTCCCCATTGTGACACGTTTCATGAGAGGGCTCCAAAATTTGCAACCCCCGGTACAGAAACCGGTACCTTCCTGGGACCTTAACGTCGTCCTGCAACAGCTCATGCAGGAGCCGTTCAAACCGTTGTCCACAGCTGACGGAAAATATCTTTCCTGGAAGACTCTTTTCCTCGTCGCCATCACCTCAGCTCGGAGGGTTAGTGAGTTGCAGGCCCTAGTGGCACACCCGCCATACACGAAACTCTACCACAACCGGGCGTCCCTCCGGACTCACCCCACGTTTGTGCCGAAGGTCGCCTCCGCTTTTCACATCAACCAGTCAGTGGAGCTGCCATCCTTCTTTCCAGCCCCACACTCATCACCGGAAGAGCAACGACTTCACTCCCTAGATTGCGTACGCGCCCTGCGCATCTACATTGGCAGGACGTCCGCCATTCGACTGGGGACCCAGCTCTTCGTCTCCTTTGACCCGAACAAACCTGGGAGACCTGTCACCAAGCGCACACTCTCCCACTGGATCTTGGACTGCGTCGCTTATTGCCTACATAAGGCGGGCGCACTCCCAGCAAACAGGGCGAGTGCACACCAGCTCCGCGCTCTAGCCGCTTCTCTGGCCTGCGCACAGGAAATTCTGGTGAGCGAGATTTGCAAAGCCGCCACCTGGTCCTCTCAGCTAACCTTCCAGAAACACTACTGCCTTGATATCCACGCGGAGACCGACAGCTCCTTTGGCCGAGCAGTCCTATCTGTGGCTACGGCACCCTTGGGTGGGGGCCCAATGGAACCAGCTCAAGACTGAGCTGGGGGACTAGATGCCAGACTCCTGCTGCTATTTACCAGTTGCTGCCAGGCACTGGTTCTGTTTGCACAGACTTGTTATTGCACTGTTTGTTGTTGCACTATTTGTTGTGTTGCACTGTCAACTTGATTGCACAGTTAATATTCTACCTCTCGCATTTTGCACGATTGATATGGTTCTGTCTCCTGGCACGTTGCCTAGGAGTTTGCACTTTATTCTGTATACCTATTGTGTTCTTCAATAAACACTATTGCTGTTCTATCGCATGCCTCCCACAGCGTGGATGCGTAGCTTGGGAGACACCAGGTGTGGCTGACACATCCTGCTTGTCCTAGGAGAAAACAGAGTTACTTACCTGTAACAGAGTTCTCCGTGGACAGCAGGATAAGTCAGCCACACGATCCCACCCACCTCCCCTGCATGAGGGTGGCCTGCGCGTCCCGCTCCTAGCCGAAAGGGCATAGCTAGTCACTCACTGACTGGCTAGGGGCGGGCCGGGGAGGTGGGTCCACCTCACACATGCTCAGAAGCGTCTGAGCTAGAGAGCACTTCCATCATGGCGCCGTCGGATGACGTCACCAGGTGTGGCTGACTTATCCTGCTGTCCACGGAGAACTCTGTTACAGGTAAGTAACTCTGTTTTTAAGTAACAAGGTGTAGAGGAGGAAAGAGCAGTTATTACCCCCCCCCCCCAATCCATCCCATGAGAGCAACAATATCACTTCAAACAGACAAATCAACAGAGAAATAGAAAGTGATGCGTTCCCCCCCTCCCAAACTATGAAAAATATAAAGATAATGGATGCAAATTCTAGGGGAGTGTCCTTCAGCAGTCCGGTGCCCTGTGTGAGAGAGGGGCCGGTTCCGAGCCGGGCGAGCAGAGCGGGCAGCCCTGCTGACGTCACCGCAGGCTCCGATAAAAAGACCTTGCTGCTTACCTTCTACGGGAGTGTCCTTCAGCAGTCCGGTGCCCTGTGTGAGAGAGGGGCCGGTTCCGAGCCGGGCGAGCAGAGCGGGCAGCCCTGCTGACGTCACCGCAGGCTCCGATAAAAAGACCTTGCTGCTTACCTTCTTCGGGAGTGTCCTTCAGCAGTCCGGTGCCCTGTATGAGAGAGGGGCCGGTTCCGAGCCGGGCGAGCAGAGCGGGCAGCCCTGCTGACGTCACCGCAGGCTCCGATAAAAAGACCTTGCTGCTTACCTTCTTCGGGAGTGTCCTTCAGCAGTCCGGTGCCCTGTGTGAGAGAGGGGCCGGTTCCGAGCCGGGCGAGCAGAGCGGGCAGCCCTGCTGACGTCATCGTATGACCCCTATATCTCTGAAGCCCTATCGGCGCTAAGCCGTCGGCGCGTTTTCCTAAGGGGCGGTTTCTCAAGGGGCATGATCATCGCCCCTTGTGAGCCCCTTTGGAGCCTTTTGGAGCTTAAGCTGTTGATGTTGTCAGAATGCCTGGTAAACGTAAGAAAAAGCTTTCCAAGGATACATCGCAGACCGGTGCCATGGAGAAACATGTGGTGTCTACGCCCAGAAACATCGTCTCAGGTACTGTTCCCGATAATCTCACTGTTGAGGGCGTGAGTCTAAGCTCAGTGGAGCGAACCCCTCCCCTTCCTCCTGGCTTTCTTGAGCTGTCCGCTGAAGTTTCCTTTGATGATCTCTCGCGCACTGTGGATTTGCCGAGAGTGGTGTCTTGGAAACCCCCCTCTGGGCCTCCCAGTGAACTTCCAGTTTCTGAAGTCTCTTTATTGGACATTTGGCGTGTGGTAACTCGCACGGAAAATACCTTAACGGCAACTATTTCTTCTTTGTGTCAATTTACTGGTGATACGGTTCAGAAATTTCGCTCTCTAGATTCCCAACTTGGGGCTTTACGCTCCACGGTGACAAAAATAGAGCCCCTGGTTTCTACTTCGGTTGAATCAGTTGCTGCATACATGAAGGATAGTCTGTTTTTGCACCAAAAAATTGAGAACCTAGAGAATGCAAATCGCTCTAGGAATTTGCGAATTTTGAATTTTCCTTTATGCATGTTGCTCTCTCCAATGATACTGTTCCGGAAATATCTAAAAGAAGTCCTCCTATTTCCACTAGCCGATTCGTGTTTAATTCTTAAATGCTATTACTTACCATTAAATGTTTCATCTGGCAATGTGGATCAGGGGGTTTCTTCTCCTGTTGATTTGGAAAAGTTTAATCTTACTGCTTTTCTCGAGGAGTCTCAAGACCTCATATCCACTCGTGCTACCTTGCTGGTTACCCTTTCTTCAGAAGAAGATAAGGTAAATATTTTAAGAGCCTATTTTAAGAAAAAGGAGATGCAATTTTGTGGAGCAAAGGTCTTGATATTCCCCGATGTTTCACGCTCAACTCAAATGCGCAGGAAAACTTTTCTTTCCTTAAAATTAAGAGTGGTAGCTTTGGGGGCAACATTTTTTTTGAAATATCCCTGTAAATGTAATATTTCTTTAAATAGCGACAGATTTATTTTTCTTATGCCCTCTGATTTAGAGAAATGGTTACTGGATAGAGAGAAATCAAAGGTTATTGACAAACCTTGAGTAGGGAGGGCTCATTAAACCGGTATAGTTGGCTACAGGCTTCTGCCTGTTATAGCCTTGTTTTCTTTGTTTATTGTATCTTCTTTTGTATTGGACGGATTTCTCCCCATTGATGTGGGCTATATTCTTATTAATGTATTTGTTTAAGGATATTTTATGCCTCTTGTATTTGTTTTCTCTGAAAGCTAATTTTATTGTGTTTTTCACTGTAAAATTTCATAAATAAAAGATGTAAAAAAAAAAAAAAAGATAATGGATGCAAATTCTAAAAACAAACGTATTCAAATCACTAAATTGAAACAGACTTTTTTTCCATCCCTATCCCCATTGCTGGAATCGGGGACAGGAGGCTACCAAACAAGTGAGAGTCACAGACAGCTCTAAAATCGGGGACAACCCCTGAAAACTGGGGACATCTAGTAGCATTAATTCACGAGGGTCATTACTTCACACATTTTTGATGATTTTATATCTGAAACCGATTTTAGTTATCAATTAGAATCCTATCAGTAGCTCAGAAAAGTTCTTTTTTTTTAGCGTGCATTTAATTCAGAAATAGGTTTGCATAATCCTCTGGATTGGAGCTTTGTTTCCAGGATGGGGATTGGCTGACCTGCATCTAATTATGGAGTGGAGTAACCTATGAGGTAGAGGAGCCGGCTACAAACCAGCATAAGCCTGAGTTCAAATCTTGCTTCAACCACTGACTCTCCTTAGCACCTTGGGCAAATTGCATCACCCTCCATTACCTCAATTATAACCTAGACTAGATAGGAAAATAACTTGTGCGCCTGTTCGTAACGTGTCTTGGATTTGGAAGGGCAAGTAATTAAATCTAGAACCCAAATAATGTTTAGACACGGAATTTGATGTCCAACATTTTGGTCCATTTCATCCAAGGTTTCTTGCATGTCATAAGGTCATGATAAGAGTAATTCTCTTCAAAGCAAATAGGATTCAAAAGTAAGCAGAAAAGTCTAAAACTGAGACCAGAACATGGTCTCTAAGGTCCTTTTGGAGATTACACAATATCTACGCTTTGGAAATGTAGGTCCCATGGATGTTCATATCCAAAGCACTTATCACAGGTATCATAATAACAGCTTGTTTTGCCTGTGTGAAAACATGTAGCTTCCCCCTTTAATAGCATTAATAACAACAAAGAAAAGAAATCATGTTGGAAAAAGTTGCTTATGGAATGGTTTGGTACGTCATTTCTTGAAGCTTGTCTTTGCTGTTGAACCAAGCATTCTGCACTGGTCTAGCTGGTTTGAGCTGTTCCTTATGCCCAGGGGTGAAGCTGGCACACAGTCCTAATACTAACCATTTATTCCTGAATTCTCTTAATTACATAATGTCCTGCAGATAGCATATTAGGGGTGTGCCTGATAGGTTCTAATGATTTATATAGGCCTCCAGCCTTTAAGGGTTTTTCTCACGGACACAACATATGGAGACTTAGTCACCAAAATAGTCACTTGTAATGTGAAATAAACCATATGTACCAAAACTGAAGTGAAACTTCTTAGCTAGTTCCCAACTGGGAGCATTTTTGTTTTGTTGGTTTTTCAAGGAAAGGGGGTGGGGTTCCCCTACTTGAGAAATTCGTTTATTGGCCACTTTGTAAAAGGATATCTGAATGTATCTCACTATATCCCTCTGTGAGTCCCCTGCTATTGAACCGTGACCTGCGATACAGAGAGCTACTTTGTGGCTTCTGACTGGGAACAAATGTCCCCTGCTCAGGTTAGGCATCAGGAGAGGTAGGAAGCAGCTTACACAAAGATGACATTCACCTTTCTCAGTGTCACTGTACTGTCCTGATCCTTGGGGCCCCCATGGAGAATCAGGCAGCCGCCATTATCGGTGCAACAAATAACTTCATACTGAGCATACTGCTATAATCTTATTAAAGGCATTATTGACAGAAGTCAGTCATTTGTGTTCTTCTGTCTGGACTTTCCGATGGTTGTCTTCTTAGTTTAGGCCTTTATATTTCCTTATTCATAGGGATGAATTACTGTAGCAGGGTTTCTAGGAAGTATAGGGGTCCTTTTACTAAAGGATGCTATGGTATTGCACCTAACACATCAATAGTTTGTTAAGTGCAATACCACCCACATCAACTATTGGGGACATTAAAAGTTTGTTCCCAGCAGTTAATGTGTGACCCTGCCCTAACATGGCATAAAAATAGCATGGGTGCACTTACTCAACCTACTGAGGTCACTGTATGTGCACTAGCAATAAGTAGCCGCCTTGCAGTTAGAACACTGACTACAAGATGCTCACCCCACCCTCTCTTTACCTCTAACCCACCCACTTCCTCCCCTAATGTACCAAGCACACTTGGCGCCAAAATCCGGCAGGCACTAACTGCCATGGCCCATGCTAGCTATCAATGCATGTCCCGACATGCCTTTAGCAAATTATGAAAAGCAATAATCACACAATACATAGAAATCAAAATCCACCAAGCTCAATGTCATTTCCATAACACAGCATGGATTTTGCAACCCAATGATGATCCATAAATCCATGCCTTGTCATTCTGCCACATTAGATTAGTCACATATATCTAACCATGGCTAGGTAAGACTACAGACTGTAGAGTGGTCTCATTGACTTTTGCTTCACGTTCCTTTTATATTAGAAAGATATATGTATCCCATCAGTAGAGACCCGACTTCCTAAGCTTTTGGTATCCTTGGTGAATCAGGTCCTGAGATGTCTTGTACAGAGCACCCAGTTCAACATACAGTTATAACAGAAAGAAATTTCAGTCCATGGTAATGATAATATTTGTTATTTATATAGTGGTCACACAGAGCAATCATTGAAGCCATTTATGCTTGTAAATGGTGATTCACCCATGTAATCTGGCTGTCGGAATCTGCTCGCTCTCAGTGCACATGAAAGTGCACGTGGGATTCCACAGCACCTCTGCTTTTATTCCCATGAGGGGAAGACGTTCCCAAGGCCATGTCTGAGCACGTTTGAGATCTGTATTCTCAAGTCTGCATGTGACATTTTCCATAGAAACTCTACCTGCACAAGAAGCAAATAAACCTGGGGCGAGCTGCAGGTAGAAAGCCTCTGATGACTTTGCACAAAAGTGGATAGTTGGAAACATTTCCTGACAATGCCATTTATACGAGGTCGAGTGGGCTCGTTATCAGTGGAAAATTAGAATCACACTTGCAGATTCATAGCACTGTCATCAACTACCAAGACAGTCCACAATTAGTTAACAAAGTTTTAAAAAAGCATAATTTGCATAAAGAAACAGGAACAGGAAGAGCAGTTTGCTCGATTTCTGCTTTTTGACTTACGTGTACTGTACGGGTTTTATGATTCTTACATGGGGACCATTTGGAAAAGAAGCTTGTCCTGTCAGGCACAGTACTGTATAAAAAGAAGTACCGTGGGGATGGCTAATGTAGCCAGGAATTGGTTTTTACTCTCCTAGCCATAACTAAGCTGATCTTTAATTGTTTGCTATTAAGCAGTGTTTGCTGAGAAGGGGCCATGAGTTGAACTAGGTAAATTGTTTTTATAAGGAAAATAGACAGGAGGCAGCCCTGTAGTACTCAATCAGCTATTAAATGTAATTGCAAGCAGGGCACAGCGTACCTTTTATTAAAGCAAACAAATGCATGACAGTAAAATCATTTTATCCTACTGACTTTTTATGTTTTGCTGTCTGTTTATGTTCTTGCTTTATATGTTTGAAGCTAGTGGGGTAACCTCTTTTTTCCCTATCAATGTGTCATGATAGCAGCTCTCTATCCATTCCTTGGGATGCATTCTGCTATTTGTCCAAACGTGATGCACAAAGGCTCTCAAAAGGAAATAGTCTGTGCTTATTCTGTTCTAAATTCCAGGGTCTGCACACTATATCCCATGGATCAATGTGTCTATGACTTCATTATTCGTGTATTTCAATGGAATAGTTTCTTCTCCCATTTGTTGTAAAGATGGGCGGTAAAGTTGAGTTTCTCCTGTTTTTTTTTTCTTATTGTTTCAAAAACTGCTCCTTGTCCTGGTCTATAGACTCAACTGGGTTATATTTATATTTGATTAATCTATACATGAAGATGTCTGGTTTCCCATTTACCAGTAGGGCTATGAATGCAAACCAGCTTGCTAGGATCCTTAGGAATAAAAAGCATCAGAGAGGCAGTCTGAGACAAACCACAAGGCGAAAAGTCTCAGAAATTGATAAAACAGTGCACAGACCGGAGAAGCACAAAAACCACAGAAGCCGCCTTCCGTAATAAATGTACAGAGCCCTGTATCTTTTCTTCTCTTTATTGAATTACTATTTCTGAATGTACTTGCGTGTTTGAAATTATTAAATGCAAACAAATGTATAAAGTACATGAGCTGTAGTCAAGCAGAACATTTTCCCATTCCACACCTATGGAAGAATCGGAATAAGAGTCATAGTCTTAAACACAGGGATGTTGTGCATTAAAGAGAATTGTTGGGATGATATTTACTGTGCCTATCAGTGACTGAACATATTCTAGACAAAGTGTCAACACTGTTAATTCTAGTGCAACCCACTTAGAGGATTTCCTAAGTCTGGACACTCTGGCTGTTGCTTGCAGGATGAGCAAGGCCGTGGCTTCATGTGCGGTTAGAATACATCAACTACACCTACATTTGGGAAATTGCATGGCAATTAACGAGTTAATATAAGCTAATGATTCTTTGTGATTTTACAGGAAGGAATCTGGCAGGGTTCACAGTGCTCCCTAAGCAGCAGCACTAATCCTTATGAGATAGGTGGAGGCATCGTTGACAGTAACTGAGATGAGGAACATCAACAGAAGCAAACTAGCAGCTGGATCTATCTGGAAGGCTGCAACTTCTGAAATTAACTAGGAGTCCTAGCAGAAATGCATGTGCTCACATAGCCAGGTCTGTCTGGCAGATTATGCAGGGATCTAGGAGGACCACCAGTAATAGTACCTATTCAGATCAAGCTGTGATGAAAGAATGAAACTAGAAGCTGGGTCTGCAAGTCTGATGGGCTGCAAGTTCTGTAATTGCCTAGAGGTCCTAGTGGAAATGCAGATGTCCATGCAGCCAGGTCTATCTGGCACACTATGTAGAGAACCTAGGAGATTGGACATTTGACCAGATGCCTGCTGGCTCTTTAGATTATTGCAAAGCCTAGTGGTTAGGCATGGGAAAGTTGAGGCTCAAGGGAACCAAGTGGGGATCTTGTATGTCTTTCTGCCTAAGAAGGTGCAGTTCAAAGGAGGAAGACAAAATGACTGTCCTGGATAAGGAGAAATCTTACCGGTCTCACTCTGGGGCTGACAGCTGGGATGTATGCTTGAAATTAGGGACAGAATACCTAGGCCCATTAAATGGGCTGCAAAACTTTTTTCTGCCTTCATCTACTTGTTGCTGTCATAAGAAATGGATCAGAACTCAGGATCATTTGTGCTAGTTTAATTTCTTCATTTGGAAGCTTCAGTAACTGTACATGTTTCTCTTCCCATGCTGTTACCCTTTAATATACTTCTGTCATTGTTGGAAGAAGCAAAAGTACACAATTCTGTAAACCTGATCTGTGACCTCATAATGAGATATTATCTCCATGGATGAAGAATGCACAGTTCATTGTAACATTCTGTAATTCCTAGTAGAAAATCATGCTCTATGAAAAGCCTACTTCTACTAAAGTATACTGCAGTATTAACAGAAATGACACGGCAATGCAGTTTTTATGACAGACCCTCCTTTCTCCAGGCTAACGACAAGTAAGATACTACCCTGATGGGGCTATGTTCTGGTAGAATTTGGATATGTGAAAAGAAGAAAGAAAAGGCCTAAAGGAAGGTTCAACGCATGGACCAATACCATACACAGTTATAGAGTACTGATGTCTATGCTTAGTCTAAAGAACAGCATTTGACGGAGTTGCATGGCAAATTTATCTGGAAGACTAACCCCATCTACACATGAAACACATGCAAAGCACGCAATAATTCCCAAAAGGGGGTACATATGTTAACAGAAGAAAAGAAGGGGAACAAGGTACTTTAGATACAGCTCAGGAAGGTGAGGAGCAATAAAAATAGAATCACAGGGACATGTTTGCTAAACTGCTCTACCAGGTAGCGTGGGGTCTAGCATGCAGTTCAAGTACCACGCCAAAAAATAGCATGGGCCCACACTAAAACTCCTGCGCGATCTGTGTAGTGCGTGTCTGACCGGGATGGGGGTATTCACACCATGGTGTAGTTAGCAGAGGTATCTGTAGCCTATGCTACCTGTAATCAATGCAAGCACTACAGGTGCAACTAATAACACCTCAATGGGAGACGTTAGTTGCTCCGGCATCCATTGGACCATGGTGCATGTAGCCATGGCCATACTAAGTCTATGTAAGTAATGCGGCCACACAAGGTGCAAGTACAGAAGGGGCACTGATGCCATCACTGGGCCTTCAGGAAGCCTGATATAAACAGCGTGCAAGCTATGCGGTTTACAATACACTAAAACTAGAAAAGATAAGGAAAGGAAGTATTGCCATTTTCAAATGATAGGAAAGACTAGGAGAGAGGAAAACCAGTAATCAGGGGAATGACAGTACAGGGGAGGAGTGGAGACAGGAGAGAGGTAGGGTTGGAGGTTTCGCCCTGCTGCTAGGCCCAACACTAAGGACAGCACCTCGGGGGTTTGCTGGCAAGAGTACGAAGGCGGCCTTGAAGAGGAATGTTTGTAGGGACTTCTTAAAACATTTAAAGTTTCGTTCAAAGGTAGGCAAACTATTCCACAAAGCGGGGACAGTGGTGAAGAGACGTTTTCCAAGTAAGTTCATATTTAACTATGACTAGAGAGGGAAAATATAAGCGGAAACCGTGCAGGGAGTGGAGTGCCTGAGCAGGGGCATGCAGTGTGACTAAGAAGGAAAGGGATTCGGGGGCAGCATCATGAATGGCCTTATGGGTAAGGGTCAAGGCTTTGAACAGGATCGGAGAACTGATGGGGGTTCAAATGATGTTGCATGGATAAGAGTGTGTATGGCCATACTTTGTGTCATCTGGAGACATTTAAGCTGTTACCGAGGAAGCCCTAAGTCAGCGATGTTGCAGTAATCCAGTCTAGAGACCACTGTGTGGAGCAGAACAGTGGTTTGTGCAGATTTATCCAGATACAGTTCTATGGCGCGAAAGTGATGCAGGGCCAGGAAAGACGACTTGGTGACATTTGCCAGCTGAGGGGGGAAAGAGAGCTCGGAATCCAGCACGATGCCTAAATAAAGCAGAGAGGAACATAACAACATTGGGACATCCTCCAAGGTAGGGGACAGGGGTGGGAAAGGACTGAGACCCCGTGAACCAAGTAGCTGAGGATGTAGATGGGTTGAGTTTAAGTGAATTATTTCACAAACCAAGCTGAGATGCTGGTCAAACGAGCATTGATGGGGCAAAGATCTGGGAAGTCCTCATCTGTGGAGAACAGGAGCAAAATGTCGTCTGCATAGACATAACTAGAGATCCACTGGCTCTGAACCAGCATAACTGAGGGGTGGGGGGGCTAAGAAAGATATTAAAGAGTAGGGCAATAGAGTTGATCCCTGTGGGACCTCACACAGAAGATCACGTGTAGCAGAGGTGTCCTTCTGGATGCTGGCCTGGAAGGAAAGAGTAGGGAAGTAGAGTTGATCCCTGTGGGGCCTCACACAGAAGATCACGTGTAGCAGAGGTGTCCTTCTGGATGCTGGCCTGGAAGGAAAGAGTAGAGCAGTAGAGTTGATCCCTGTGGGACCTCACACAGAAGATCACGTGTAGCAGAGGTGTCCTTCTGGATGCTGGCCTGGAAGGAAAGAGTAGAGCAGTAGAGTTGATCCCTGTGGGACCTCACACAGAAGATCACGTGTAGCAGAGGTGTCCTTCTGGATGCTGGCCTGGAAGGACTGGTCAAGTAGAAATGAATGAAAGAACTATCCCGCAAGCACCAGTGTCATATAAAAAGGCTAAGAGCAAGTTCTGATCTACTAAATCGAAGGCAGCCAATAGATCCAAAGAGACAGCGATAACTGCATGTGTCTGGGGAGACAGGGGGTGCCAGGTTCATGAGTTGCACAGGGTGCATTTTTAGCTTGGTATGGTCCTGCAACAGCACCACAGCAGTAATGTAGCCTATACCCACATTATCAGTGTGGCGTTTAGAAAACATGTCCCACAGAATGTTCTGGGAGGAGAGGATGAGAAGGAAAATTGTAAGAGAGAGAGAGGATCATGCTCTTCACTTTGGTCTGCGCGCTGCCGGGCTGCATTCTGTTCTGTGATGAGGGGACCGTTTGTGTGGATTTAGGAAGAGACTGATAGGAATGTGGCCAAGAGGAAGATTTACTTTCCCCTTTTTCGATGTGGAAGAGAGAAAGGTAATTTAGCAAGCATCTTATATAGGGTGAAGAAGTACAGGCTAGATCCCTGATGTCAGAACCGGTGTTAGGCTATTAATTTCACAATTAACTTTTAGACCACTAGTCACCCCTTCCTCCCCTCCAAGATTTTGTTTATTAAATTGTAATCATCTCAATACCATCTATCCAAGAATGCATATTTGGACATCAAACTTTTAAATATTACATTTTGATTTGTAAATATATACATAATGAGGGAGATTTCAGTAACCCACTTACAAGGATAAATGGAATATCTGCATATTGCCCATCCTACACACTCATGACTGAGTTTGTGTGCTGCCAGGACCCATTTCATTGCTTTGACTAGAACTGCTCTTTACCGTCCCCGCAAAAGCTGCCACCACCAAGTCTGCTTAGTGGTTGGACCAGCCCTGCCCGGAGTAGGCCGAGAAGTTACCCAGATTCAAGAGAGGCCCCTGCCTGTATTAGACGTGTGCAGGTGCTATTGTTAATGTGCTCTATGGATATCACATGAAGAAACTGAGTTTTCTGTTGACTTGTCACTGTTCATCATGTTGGAATAACATTCCACTTTAAAAAGGTCAAGCAGCTCTAAAGACCCTGAAGCATGGCTTCCACCCTGTTGAAGAACCATAGAGGACGCACCATTGTCCAGAGGGGTTAAACATGCATGGTAAAAGAACTACAACACTAATATATGCCTTCTATCAATTCCAAATGTTATTAACATTAAGATTCCTCACACGCCATTCACCTGAACATACGAGAGTAGCTATGTTGAGAAGAAAGTCATTGATAATATCTCACACATCCAGGGATGGCTATTCAATTAGTCAAACAAAACCATGGCAGAGTGCCAAAATTTGGAGGGCAGTAAAGCACCACAGCTCCATTCTCCCACATTTCCCCAGAGTTCGATTTCATGATCCCATTTTCCTCGGCTCTCTCAGGGAACAGAAGCCATACAGAAAATGGCCAGTACAGAAAAAAAGAGTTGCTTCCACTGCATGGAATGGAAACCTGCAGAAAAAAGCAGCAGAGCTCACGACCCCATCCATAACGTACAGATCTCTTATAAAAAAGAAATAATCTTTATTAGTCACACAAACCATTAAAATAAATAATACCAAAGTCACATTAAAAGCAACCCAACACACTTCAGGAAATTTGCTTGTATCGGGGGTTTGTATACATACAGCCTTTGCAAACCAAACAAATCAAAGCAACAGATGTACTGCTAGCCAACAAGCTAGCCCTGTAGATATGCCGAGGAAGAATTTATACCTGAACAAAAACAGATCCAGTCATTCCAAGGCCTGCATGTCATTCAGAGTAGGTTCCGCACCCTGACTTGGCAAAAAATATTCCTTCAGGGAGCTGGGATTGGTTATTTTAGATATTCTAGGCTCTGTTGCACTGTCCACAGAGTGCATTGCTGAACTGGGCTGTAAGGGCAGGGGATGCATTGATTCAAGGCGCTTTTATTAACTCTCCTTTCAGAGCTCCGATTTTAAGCCACCCTCTTAAGCACGTGACATCTCTTTTCCCTGATATATTTTATGTCTTTGCTAAATTTTGTATGTTATGATTGTTGATTATGATTTGTTTGTTTTTATGTAAACTGCTCAGAAATTCTGGGGTGGGTATAGATCTAATAAATGACATGAAATGCTTCTATAAGTCTTTAGTCCTTTCCGTCACATCTGCCAATTACCTTTCAAGAATATAAACTCCTTAACATTGACTCTTCTCCTGTCAGTACTTACAATTCTGTATATTATTCCAGAAATATCAATTTTAGCTTCCTGGAGCGGTCAGATATCATGCTGTCCGATCAGTGTTGTAAGAATTTCCTTAGGTAGCATCAGATATTTCAGCCATGTCATCTTTTCTCAGTTTGAGGTCAAAGGTCAAAGGTCAAATGTTATGCTTATCGGCAAGATGTAGTCATCATGTGTTGAACTGGAGATGATATGGGTTCTGTCTCAGGAGTTTCTTTGGTTCTGTGCCTATAGGAAAATCCTTTTGAAAATAAAGCTCTTGTAGTTTTTTCTTAGCACCCTGAAAGGAACTTGGAATTTGGCATTAACATTTTCTTAATACAACAGGTTCCCATGTCTGGTCCTCAGAATGACGCTACCAGTTCTCAGGATATCGATAAAGAATATTTGTGACACATTTTTGCATTTATGAGACTGACGGCTGGGTTCATTTGCATAGTCGGGTTATCCTGAAGACCAGACCTGGTTGAAGAATAGGTCTCTAGAATGAGCTCTGAGAATTCACTTTCCTAAACCACACATTGAAAGAAACTCTGTATTATTTCCAAAGATGCACTTGAGCCCAATGAGGCGAGAACGAAAAAGAATACTTGTGGTCAGCAGCAGTGAGGGAGAGCAGAGCAACTTTTGTCAGAGAGAAGACTGAATGTGGAAGCTATACCTTGGTTGCCCAATAGCTGAAACCTGTAAAATGTGGGTAGAGACTGAAACCAACCTTGCTAATAAACCACAACACACAATGGTATACCATAAGTACACAATGTACTTAACTGCAGATCTCTGTGGCATTCATTCTCTTAGTACTAAATATGAACCACAATAAAGACACGTGGAGGGTAATTTTATAAAGTCATGCCTAGTTATTACGCATATGTTACACCTAGTTTATAAAGTCAAGTATATGCATACTTGATATTATAAAATGCTAGCATAACTAGCAGAGAATGTGCCTTAAGTAGAGACATGACGACTTACAATTGCCCTTGAACTAGTGTAAATTACCACGCCTGCTTTTTGCAAGGACATGAGTAAATTAGAGTAAATTACAATCAATACATATCCTTGCTCAGATTGACCATGCTCCACCCAATGCAAAGAATGCATAAACTTGCCCTCTTGTTGATAGTTTATAAGAAGTCATTGACAAGTATAAATGGCCACATGCACGCTGTTGGTACTTCCTTATAAAATTACTCCCATAAAGTGCAGATCTACTGGGAAAGAAAGAAGACGTGCTATTTGTACTGCATGACACTGCTTTTATACTGCTTAAAGGCGGCATTAACAGATCAGGAGTTCAATGTAGAAAGCCAAGGATTGGAAATGGCCTATTATGCAAGATATTTGTCTTCCCCAAGGTGCAAATGACTTCTGTGCATTTTTGTATGGAAATTTTAGCCAGCTGAACATAGGTTATGACCTGCTTAGCATAACTATGCAATTCATTGCTTATTTTTCATAGAGTGTATGGTCAAATCTGCAAATGATAAATTTGACACACGATTTGCCTTTGCAAATTTGTTTGCACCTTAGGTCAATACAGAAACCCCTTTTTCCACTAGGAACTTTGATATTTTTTGGCCTAGACTGGCCCAGTTTAGATGTTTATCTGCACAGGACTGGATTTTCCCTTCAAAATCCACCTGAAATTCAACTGGCTTATCTAGCTGGCAGTTGGGTAGGAAACTTGCTTGTGATTAGAGAATTTCTTACCACACTTAAGATTTCTGTCAAAAGGCAGCAATCTTGCAGCTGTGAGACATTAGGAGAGTATCTGACTTGACCCACGAGTCTAGATGGGGTTGACTCACATCAAGTAAAAATTGAAAACTGGAATCAGGTCACAATTTTTCTGGATTTAGGAGAATCAAGTAATGCTGGCTTGAGTTTAGTCAATGGTACATTGTTTCAGAGAAAGCTGAGGAGTCGCATCAACCCATGGCCATTTCTCCATTGCCTCAGGTACAAACTTACATTGCAAGGCCTCCAGCGACAGAAAAATACCTTCTGTATCTCACTGTAACTCACCTTGAACTCCTGAGAAAAGGCATGAGCTAAATCCATTTCCCTTTGTTCAGATCAAGTATTCATAAACTATGTACCCTAATGGATTAATGAATTAATTAAGGTTTGGTATGCCTTCATCCGACTAACAAGTGGCTTAAAATAACTGGGGTAGCAGTAAACATAAAATACAGTACAGGAAATGATTCTTGCAGTGTGTTGTCTCATTCCCTCTATGTCTCTCAAGAAGAAACTTCTTTTGTTGGCTACAAAAACTCCCTTTGGTGTCAGCAGCTGACCAATCAACTTGAATGGCAGTGGTTAGTGCTCTGTAATGCTCTGTGACTCTGTACAAAGATTCGGCACTTGTTAAAGCAATGACTGCCGAAATGTTAAAGAGCATGGAAGACAAATCATTGTCCTGGGAACTTAGTTAATCAAACCGATCAACAAATCATTAATTTTGTTCATTAGCATCTAGAAAACAAGATGAGGTCAATATTCCACGGGATAGCTAATGCATAAAGTTATGCAAATATTTTATCTGTCTGGAGCGTGATTCCATAACGCGCACGTCCGGTCTGTGGGTCTAGAATCGGAGAAATAGATGTGTTAAGTGCGGCATGTGCAAGTGTTATTCGGCTGGCCCGTGTCTCAGATGTGGATAAACATTTTGGATGTCCCTGCACCCACCACATTCTGAAATATTACACATTTCGGATCCTGCTCGTCTCAGCAATGTACCCGTGGACGACACGCCCCTCTGGAAAAATGTGCATCTTCTAAGCTGCTATCACAGACAGTAGTTTCCTGATGCACACTAGACATAAATACCAATGAAAAATGACAGCTGCTGTAGCCCAGACCATATACCAGTCCCCTCATGCCCTGAGAAGTGCTAAGTAAGCCCAGTGTACCCCAATAAACCGCAAAATGACAGCTGCTGTAGCCCAGACCATATACCAGTCCCCTCATGCCCTGAGAAGTGCTAAGTAAGCCCAGTGTACCCCAGTAAACCGCAACTGATCATTGGAAGGTGCGGTATATAAAAACTTGTTAATTAAATTGTTAATTAAATATGGTATACGAAAATGTAATTTTGAACATGTACGTCAGGATAGACCTTGCATCAAATGGTATGTGGTATTAGGAACTGACCCCAGTGATGCCTGCCCTGATCATCTCTACAAACACGCCTTAAACTGCTAGGGTTGGACCCTCACCAAGTGCACAAAACCCCAAACTACTCTTGCAGGTCCTCAAAGGATGCATAATATTACAGAGCAAGAAATGTCTGCCTGTTTCATGCCTATAGCCTATAAGTGCACTCAATCTGCTGCTCCTCACCTATATTCCCCCAGGGCCGGCCCAACCACTAGGTGAGCTAAGCGACCGCCTAGGATGGCTGGCCCATTTGGCAGCAGCATTGGCAAGGGGGATTGGCAGTGGCGGTGGCACACATGGGCGGCCTCCGCCGCCTCCCCCCCAGCTGCTGCTGCTTCCGTTTGGGAAGGTGGAGGCAGACAGCGGCAGTATTCCAAAAGCTGCGGCGAAAGCCACTGCTTTTGGAAATATCGCCAGTGCTGCGTCCCCCTCCCTAAATGGAACTGGTGGCAGCTGGGGGGAGGGCGGCAGCAGAAACCCTTGGGCCGGCCCTGCATTTCTCTCTTATCTCTCCCTACAGCTCTCCCCTGGAGCTCTGCTCTTCTGTCAGATTGCTTCTATCTGTGCCCTTCTCTTCTATTGCCAAATCCAGACATCGCTCCTTTCACCTTGCTGCTCCTCTCAAAACCAGGCTGAGCGCTCACCTTATTGCTGCCGCTGTTGGATCTGATCTTCCTAAATTCCCTTGTGATTTCTGACAATTCCCCCTGGATGTATCCTGTCCACAGCTGCTGTATTGTCCGTCTAGACTAGACGGTAAGCTCTGCTGAGCAGAAACCATCTTTTCCATGTGTCTGCACAGTGCTGCATATGTCTTCTACAAATGATCAGTAGTAGTGGTAGTAAGGCCTTCTGGCTATGTCATCTGAGGCCCACCTATCTATCTATCTGGGTACTGGTATGTCTCACAGCAGTTACATCTGTTCCATCATGGCGTATGTCCGTCCGTATACATCCGCTATCTGTGGGGCAACCCTGCCTGCCTTCCCACAATCAGCTTTGTGGCACTGCTCCCCTGGTAAGGAGGGGAAATCCCTGTGCCATCACACCAAGTAGCCAGACTCCATATATATCATCACTCTCGCAGCTCTTATTGATCCTGGCCTGGGTAGGGATGTAGGCTGCATGGAATGTTGGCAGTACATCAGTCGTGTCTCCCAGTGCCTGGCACAGCGTATATATGGCTGTCCTATCACACTGCTAACATCTTCCTGATGTATTGATATTTCCTTCAATTCTTCCGCACCTTTAAATACCACTTCAGTCATGGGTAACATCCCTACAACTTCCTCAGTAAAGAATGAAGCAAAGAATTCATTCAGTCTCTCCGCTATCGCCTTGTCGCCTCTTAGTGCCCCCTTAACCCCTCTATCATCTAATGGACCAACTGACTCTCTCACAGGTTTTTTTGCTATGAATGTACTTGAAAAAGTCTTTATTTCGCTTTTTTGCTTCCACAGCAAGCTTCTTCTCAAATTCTCCCTTTGCCTGCCTTATCAATGCCTTGCATTTGACTTGCCAGTGCTTGTGCTGTTTCCAGGTTTCGTTGTTTGGCTTTTTTTTCCGTTTCCTGAAAGATGCTTTTTTGGCAACAACAGCCTCTCTGACCTCACCTTTAAACCATGCTAGCAGTTTTTTGGACTTCCTTCCACTTTTCTTAAAGTGAGGAATACAGCTGGTCTCGGCTTCCAAGATAGTATTTTTCAACAATACCCAAGCTTGATGTAAGTCTTTTACCTTTGCAACTGCTCCTTTTATTTTTTTCTTAACTATTTTCCTCATTTTATCATATTCTCCCTTTCGAAAGTTAAAAGCTAGTACTGTGGATTTCCATACTATCCCTCCTCCACTAATTGAATCAAATACGGTCATGCTATGATCACTATTGCCAAGTGGCCCCAACACCCTTATCTCTTGCACCAGATCTGGTGTTCCACTAAGGACTAGGTCTAATATGGCTTCCCCTCTGGTCGGTTCATGAACCAGCTGCTCAAAGAAGCAGTCATTTATTTCATCTAGGAACGTTATCTCCCTAGCATGTCCTGCTGTGACACTGACCCAGTCGATACCGGGGTAATTGAAATCACCCATTATTATTACTGTGCTGTAACTTTTGTTAGCTTCCTTGATTTCTTTGAGCATTTCATCATCCATTTGTTCATTCTGGCCAGGCAGTCGATAGTACACCCCCACTGCCATTGCCTTCCCCTTTTTACATGGAATTTCAATCCATAGAGATTCTACAGCAAATTTTGTTTCCTGCAGAACTTTAATCCTTTCTGACTCAATGCCCTCTCTAACATAGAGCGCAACCCTAGCTAACCCAATGCTAGCAATACCAAAAGCTATGACAAGATGCGCCATATCAACTTCAAATAGAGCCTACAGCCTGAGCGCACCAAGCCTCTGGAACTCCTTACCACCACACATCAGAGCTATCCCCAATTTGAGCCAGTTCAGGAAGGCCTTAAAACACCTCCTCTTTATTAAATACCTCACAGCCTCCCTCGAACCCCAGCCACCAGGTACGAACAACACACAATGACCCCATCTCACATATATACAGTTACCAATTTCAGTATCCCATTTGTGTACATAGTTTACCAATTTCAGTATTCCATTTATGTACATAATTTCCCCCGTTATCCAAGTTGATTGCTCCTGTTCATTGTAATGACCTGACTCTTGTTCATTGTCGGATTCTGTTTTGTTTTATGTAAACCGCGCTGATCGTAAATAGTGCGGTATATAAGAAATGTAAAATAAATAAATAAATAAATAAATAAACCCCTCCACCAATTTGATCAGCTCTATCATTACGATATAGTTTGTACCCAGGTATCGCAGTGTCCCACTGGTTGTCCTCCTTCCACCATGTCTCTGATATTCCAATCATATCTAACCTCTCATTTACTGCTATATATTCTAACTCTCCCAACTTATTTTTCAGACTTCTAGCATTTGCATTCAAGCATTTTAGAGACTGTATTTTATTCATATTAATTTGGCTATTGGTAGGCATAGGTAATTTGGAATTTTTAAGCTCTGTCTGCTCCATACTCGAGGGCATTTGGGCTATTTTACTCTTTTTTTCGGAACCTCTCTGCTTTTGGTAGTATCTTTCAAGGATACATTCTTCCAAACCATGCGCTCTTGGGCGACTGTCGGCTTTCCCCTATTATCTAGTTTAAAAGCTGCTCTATCTCCTTTTTAAAGGTTAATGCCAGCAGCCTGGTTCCATCCCAGTTAAGGTGAAGCCCATCCCTTCGGAAGAACCCCTCCTTTCCCCAGAATGTTCCCCAGTTCCTAACAAATCCAAACCCCTCATCTCTGCACCATTGTCTCATCCACGCATTGAGACTCTGGAGCTCTGCCTGCCTTTTGGGTCCTGCGTGTGGAACGGGAAGCATTTCGGAGAACGCTACCCTGGAAGTTCTGGATTTCAACTTCCTACCTAAAAAGCCTAAATTTAGCCTCCAGAACCTCCCTACCACATTTTCCTATGTCATTGGTACTGACATGTACCAAGATAGCAGACTCCTCTCCAGCACTATCTAAGACCTTATCTAGGTGGCACATGAGGTCCGCTACCTTCGCACCAGGCAGGCATGTTACCAGGAGATCCTCACATCCACCAGCCAACCAGCTATCTACATGCCTAATGATCGAATCACCAACTATAATGGCTGTCCTAACCCTTCCCTCATGGGCACATGGCCCTGGAGAAACTTCCTCGATGCGAGATGGTTTTACATCACCTGGAGGACAGGTCCTAGTTACAAGATCACTTCCTGCCACACCAGGGTGATGCTCTCCTGTCACGTGACCTCTCTCCTCCATGGCAACGGGATGCTGCCAGACTGGAGGTGGGACTTCAGGACTATATCCCTGTAGGTCTCGTCTATGTACCTCTCTGTCTTTCTTATGTCTTCCAAGTCTGCTACTCTAGCCTCTAGAGAACGGACTCGTTCCCTGAGAGCAAAGAGCTCCTTGCACCCTTCTCCCGCTTCCCTCCCATACTGCAAACACCTTTCAAATTTTTGAATGGACATTGTAAAAAGAGATGGCTGTGGGCTGAAACTCCATTGCCAGGTTGTGCTGGAAGATACAGCTTGAGATTCCATTTTTAATGGCCTAATTTAATACTGTACTGGGATGTTTTTACTATTAGGCAAATTAGATGGTCATCTAGGACAGCAGCTTCGGGGGGGGGGGGGAGAGTGGCAAAAAAACAGTTACAGTCCATAAGATTCCCCCATGCAAGTTCAGTACAGTAGGTCAAGAATGCAGTTAGCTTGAACTTGGTTTGAATAAATCAAGTCAGATCGACCCCTCCCTTTTGTCCCTCCTCCTTTCAAACCAGCTCCTCATTCATCCATGTAATGTTACCTTTCATTAAAACTGTGCTTGATTCTACACCCATGCATCAAAATACTTAATGCTTACTTGCAGGCAGAGCTGGGGCTGTTATGTGCACATTTTCATATCACATGTATAGAACCTACCTCGAGGCCAATGCGCTTACCTTGCTGTGAGTGAAAGCTCAGCATACGGTTTTCTAATACACACCTAATGCTGAAAGTTTGCTCCCCCATGCTGCAAACAAAAAGCAAGCAAATGAACTGTGTGCAAAAAACATGTGTTAACATGGGAAAGCCTGGGCAGATCTATATTGACACACCAGAGGCATGTGCACATGGATCTGTGCTTGCAGCAGTTGCATAAGCACCAGATGATGGGATGTTATTCTGTGCATACCAGTTCTGCAATATTATTATCTATATGTGGAATAGCAGTCTGTCATATGTGCGGATGTTATGCGCATCAAACACTGAAACATATGATAGACCACAGTCCTGCACATAAATTGCTATGGACCTCATTCAGAGATGTGGGTTGTGGGGCTGCATATCCCGGCAGGACGTGCAGCCCTGCCAACTGTCTGAACCCTATTCCCCCTCCTATTCTCCCTGCACGGCTAGAGCTGCAGGATGGGGAGAGCCGGCGGTGAGTGAGACAGGGTGGGATCTGGGCGGAGTGAGGGCGGGCCAAGCCAGCAGAACATACAGGGCCGATTCAGGTCATGGCCCTGTATGTCCTGTCGGGTCAGAGTGGATGTGCTGCTTATTCCACCTTGAAGGTGAAATAAGCAGCACTGACCCAACAATCAGGCCTGGGGATCCCCTCCCCCCCCAGACCTGGGGCTGATTGCAAGGTGGTCCCCCGCTGTCAGATCCAGGCCCCAGCTGGCAAGCCATGGGTTGGATGGCAGGGACGAGGGGGTTCTTATCCGCATGGCCAGGGGTGCCTGTGGGGAGGACAAACCCGCAGGCAGGCAGGGGCATGCCGGGCCATCCTCAGGCCTGATTCTGTGGTACCGCGGGAACGTTTTGTTCCCACAGTCCAGAATTGGGTCCTTATGGGCCCATCTTGCTCGGGGAAGTCCAGAAGGCTCAGACATGCCCCTCCGCGAATCAGGCTCTATGTGCAGAATAATGTCCCATCATATACCCTTCAGAAGAAATGGGCGTAAACTCCTCATTGGTGCTGACCGCAGAACAAGGAGCCTGCCCTTTTTCCTCCTCAGACCTTGTGCTAAAACATCGGTGGTGCGCTTAGCCTTCTGCTCTTCGGTGCACATCTCTGCATCTGGGCTGCACTGCTAATACTTTCATTACCTTCCATTAAGATGGATTAAAATGTGCTGTGCACTGCTGTCTGTTTGAGGCTTTGTGCACGGTTAGCTCGTGCACAAAATTTCCTCTTGCATTGGTAGCACACAAAATTTCATGCTAAAACCATGCTAACTTATGCACTAAGTCTAGCTCACATTTCTTCAACCACCTCCTTATGTATGCAGTGTGTCCGCTCGTCTGAAGGAGAGTAAAATGTGGATGCTAATTCAATGTAATAATTGCTTCAGCTTGAAAACGTGGCCACCGTAGTTTCTATGCCTTAGGTCAGACTCCTTGACTGCAAAGCTTCCAAATTTAGATACAGAATATGGATTTTTTATAACATTTACAAGTGAAAACAAAACTAGATCCTGATTATTATTTTATATATGTTATACCAGCTGGCCTAGTATTTTAGATTTCGTATTTCTAATGGTTGAAAAGTCCAGTAAGGAAAGTGAAATTACTTACCTGTAACAGGAGTTTTCATTGGATATCAGAATGAGTCAACCACATGTGGGTGATATCATCCGATGGTACCATGGATGAATCAGAAGGCTTTGCTGAGCATGTGCCAGCCATCCCCCACCGTAGAGCACACCCATGCTCACCTTAGTGTCTTCTCCAACTGCAAGCCGGTTCATCCTGGAGAGAAGGCAGGTGGGTTTGTCTGGCTGCCTTAGAGAACCCCTGTTACAGGTAACTAACTTCACTTTTTCCATGGACAAGCAGGATGGCAGGCAGAGTGCACCAGGGGCAGGTTGATGGCAGTCTGATGTTCATTCCAGAGCCTATAAGGAGGTGTAGTGGTGATGGCAAGACAATTTGGATTATAGGTGGCTGATGGCTGCAGGCGTTTTAGTGAGGCACCTTCTTGGTGCAGAGGGTGTAGTGTTTCATTCTGATTTGGAATGCGATGTTCACTGACAGTAGAAAATAAGTGAAGGAGTAACACAATAAACTAGAGTAAATCTACTGCTAAACAACTGATGGGTGAAGGGCAATGGTAAAGATAACCCAGAATAGCACTTCATGGGGGTACTTGGAAGCTGCATAGATCTCCTGAGATTGATGCTTCTAGTACCTTGCGCTAGAGGTTCACTGCTCACAGACCTGTTTAGCCATCCCTGGTGAGGTAGAGAAGAAGAACAGGGCTACAGGGGAACCCACAACTTTTTTTTTTTGTCAAAGTGGAAGAAGAACCAGGAGTACTGCGTGTGGGATCAGCTTGATCCATCTGATAGCTCTACTTCCAAGCGGTGCCTCCTCTTATGTTGATACCAGTATGTTCCAGGAATGGACACAAGGCTGCTAGGGACTTCAGGGCACAGGAGCTCTGTGCAAAGACCTTTGGCTGCAGAATTGATGCCTGTTGCTGGTTCCTCCACCGATTGCCCCCATTCAGGCACGGTGCAGAGAGCGGCTGTCAGCTAACAGTCTGAGAGCATGCTGTGCTGTGCCATGGGGATTTAGCAAGTGACTCAGCCTAGGGAAGTCAGCAGGGAGGTAAGGTCCAGCTTCAGCAGGTCGGTCAGGTCAGCGGTAGCACTATGGAGTGGATGTGGCAGTGGCAGTGGAGCAGAGCTCACATCAACAATGCCATAACCTGTGTCAGGGATCTGTGTTGGCGTCAGGTGCTCCATTCATGAGATCATGGAACTTGCCTAGTGCTCCTCTCAAGACCTCTGGTGTTCCATGAATGCAATCTAGCTTGCTGCCTTCACTGGTGCAGCTTCAGGAGCTGATGAGGGGGAAGCTATGGTCTCTACGATGGAACTCAGCATGGTTCAGGGAGGAGTGGCCTAGTGGTTGGGGCAAGTTACCTCAGGCTGGAAGGTCAGGGGTTCAAATCTCACTAGAGGACAGCAACCTTGGGCCGAAAGGACTGGGGTTTCTAGTCCCACAGGTGGTCCTTGTGGTCTTGGGCAAGCCACTTAACCCCCCATTGCACATGCTCCCTGTAAAATAGTTATCTCCAAGTTATAATGCCCTGTTCAATGTAATTTCAGTTTGTTCAATGTAAACCACTTTGATATCATGAAAGGTGGTATATAAGAAATGTTAAAAATAAATAAATAAATAAATAAAAAAATGATTGCACAGAAGCTCATGCCAAGCTTGAAGTAGTCAGTGCCACACTGCTGGAGCTCTTGTGGGCAGATCAGACAGTGAACAGACATTTGTTAAGTCTGCAACAACATATGTTCAGGAGGGACCTCCTTGTCAATACAGGGAGGCGCTGCATGAGGGAGCCCACACTGCCTGAATTTCACTAGGGGCTCAGTGCAGGACCCTTGCTTCTAGTCTAGGAGGCTCTGAGCAATGCTGACCATGATCACTAGGATCTGACACTGAGGATCAGTGGACCATGTGTGAAGACAGCTGATTAGGCCGCCACGGCCATAGGCTCAGCTTGTGGTGAGGGCTGTGACTCTGCCTTCTCAGTAAGGGGAGATCTCCTAGATCAGAGGTTCCCAACTCCAGTCCTGGAGGGCTAAACACCATTCAGGTTTTCAGGCTGTCCCTAATACATATGCATGAGATGCATTTGCATGCACTGCCCCCATTGTATTCAAATGTATCTTCTGCATATTCATTAAGGACAGACTGAAAACCTGAATGGTGTTTGGCCCACCAGGACTGGAGTTCGGAACCTCTATCCTAGATCCTTGCGGCAGGAGCAATTGGATTTCATTCATTTCTCCTAGGATGCCAGAATCCCCAAGGAAACTTACCTTCCTGTCTCCATCACCATGGACATGGACTATAAATTAAAATGAGAATGCTATATGGAAAGAAAATGAAAATAAACAAAGAAAAGCAGGGTGATCCGTCTACCTGGCAGGGTGGATAGAACAAACGGATGTAGGCATGGGTGGACTCTATGGTGGGGGGGGGGGGGGGTGACTGGCACATGTTCAGAAAGGCTTTCCAGCTAATCCATTGGAAGATGTCATCCACATGTGGCTAACTCATCCTGCTTGTCCATAGAGAAACCAATCCACTACCTGAACCACAGTAACCCATTTGGAGAAATTGCCCCTTGAAGAAACCATTCCTCTTAAATAAAAAGATTCTGTTTGTACGTCATATCAAATTAGCTGCAGGTCTAAGGTTCACATCACAAAGCCAAGGTTCTTTGACCTTACGCAGCAATAAAACTGTATAGGATGTCTTGTGCATGTGGAATTTGTGGACTGGCCGATGGCCAATAGACTGGGCCGATCTGGGATTCTATTTTCTGTCATGCAGCCATGTACAAAAGAAAGGAGGTGGGCAGGGGAGGGAGCAGAAGAATAAGCAAAATTTGGATTGAAGAAAGAACCTGCAGTCAGAAGCAGGAAAGGCTGTTTCTTTCTTTCTATAAGGAGCTGTGGGTCACCATGGAAAGATCACATTACTGTAATAGTATTTAGCTGATGCCTTTCCAGTAGTAGTGTCAGCAAAATACTATTTTCAGCTAGATAAATACTAACAGGGGTTTGTCAGAGCAGTACTCCCAAGAAATGCTAGCTGACTGTCACATTATATTTTAAGTAAGTTCAAAGATACACCGCTAGATATTTTCAAGCACTCTTAAGGGTACTAGCTGTGAAATATCTATATATCCTAAGCTCTGTAGACTCCAACAAAAGCGCATTGTATATTACTTTTTATAAATAAATGAAGAACATGCGAGATTGTACTGGCTTATTTCTCTGGGGTTGTCTGCTATATGTTGGTGCCCATGATCTGTCTCGTTTAGTTCCCAGACTTGCGTTTAGTTCAGGCTTTGTTGTGGAATGCAGGAACTTAACCATGTAATTTCTGGGAAGAACTGATATCCCCGCTAAACAATGCGTCCTTTCAGCTCTGTGCCTGCAGTGAACAGAAAGCAGACTGGAGAACATTGCAGAGGACTTTGTGGAAGGAAACCGTGTGTACTTGAAACCCCTGTCATTCCACCGTGAAGTCTTCAGAAAAGCTTTATTATAGTACCACTCACTGAGTCATACACCTTTCCGCAGAAAACTGCATGCAAATCTAATTGCATGTAGATCTATTTGGAAGCAGGTCGTACCATAATCTTTCTAATACTTTACCTTTTGCATTCTTTTCATCCTAACATTGTCCTTGGTAACTCCACGTTTTAGGGTCTGTAAGGTGTTGCTTTAAAGACGAGCCTTTGAAGTTGTTTAGTTCACAGTAACGGAAGATGGCCCAACTGGCTGAAACCAAAGGTCCAGGAAACCTTCAAGCTCAGCAGCCTGTGGCCCACAGTGGCAAGTACTGGTTGCTGGGAGAAAATGCCTTAGAAGCAGAACCAGGGTCCCTCTCCAAATAAGCAAGGGCTTTGTCATGCAATCACATTTCACAGAATGGCACGAACAGAGAACATCTGCCGGTGCAAGAACTGAAACAGTTTTTCCAACTTGTGGTTGCATAAAAAAAAGAATCAAATAACCAGTGCTGAGAAAGTCCATTTACCATTTTTATAGTGGTACAAAGTCAATGGAGATGAATTAAATACTTTCTATAACAGAATTTTATATCATCATGAACTTGCTATTCTGGAATGGGAGGTTTATCAGCATACTATTATTTAAAAAGAAACCACTCACGTGTTTTTGGCAATTAAGCAGAAACCTGATTTAGTGGCCACTAGAAGGCTTATATTTGACACTGTGGCACAGTGGGGAGGAGGAGGGCGGATCCTGGCTACTTGTCATGAGAAAGGAATTATCATGGAGGTAACCTTCCGTGGCAAGAGCAATTCTCTGCTTTACTGCCACTGCTACAACTCCTTCTGTTGGCTGTTTTTGGCAGGAGATTGACCCTGAAGTCTTGGAAGTTGCCTTGTGACCAAGGTTTGTCACGGCAGCTCAGGCCGGAATAACAGCATGTTATGGTAGAATGGGAGAAAAGAGGACAACTTAAAGTGGACATCACAGCATGCAATATCCTGTAGAAACCAGCTACCTCCACAGGCTGCCTCCCAAATGACGGAACAGTGCACGACACTACATATAGATGCCATCCTCAAAGGGTCAGGCAGAATGAATGAGAGGACGGAGACTTCAAACAGAGTCTAAAAACAATACCCCAGAACTAGAATTTCAAGAAAATGCCCAATTAGGGCTTCACCAGTTTGAGAACTGTAATCATAGGAACAGGATGTGCCGTTCGCACTGTCTGCTGTCTCGTGTGCGATGTCTAGAGAGACAAGTGGCATTTTAAAACTCTTATTTTTAGTTTTAAACCACTTATTAAGTGTAGCAATGCCCAGTAGTGGAAAAAACCCCAATGAAAACATATTCCAGGCATATTCGGCAGCTGCCCACAATTTAATATAAAAATGACGGAGAAATCAGCAGGATATGTGTAAATGCCTCAGAATCCCGACGTATCTGCATCGGCTTTGCTCAGCCCCCTGCTGCACGAAGGAAATGAAAAGAAAACATTTGCATACCGCGTAGATGGTTTCTGGCTATTTGCATCCTATCTCTGGCATAGATGTGTGGCTTTAATTTTGCAGGCAGGGCATATGAATGATTGTAGGACTTCTTGGAAAATGGAACACGTATTTTGGCCAACCCGCAAGCAGTCTGAGCAGGGCACCACCTGATAAATAAAAGAGCCTCCAAGCTAACCAAGCAGTTGTGAAATCCACCACTGACAGCGGACAATAGAGGCAGTTGTTATGGTAACTAACATTGGGATGCTCACAAAGGCCTAGTAACAAGATGGGGGTGAAAGCTGTGATTTGACTGCCGTGGAGCAACCCGTCACATATATGGGCATGTTTACTAAACCACATTACCCAGTAGCATGGGGTTTAGCACAGAGGTTGGTGTGCCGTGCTAAAAAGTAGCACAGGGCCTGGTGTTAAAATCATCATGCTACGCTGTCGGGGCAGTGACTGAGAGGGACAGGGGTATTCCTCCCCCTGATGTGGAGCAGCTGGCATAAATGTTTGTAGCCCACGCTACCTGCGCTCAGCACAAGCAGCGTGGCTGAAGCAATGCCACCTCAATGGGTTGCGTTAATTGCACCCACAGCAGGTTTGCTGCATTTTAGCGTGGTAATGGCAAGAGGACGTATGTATGTGCCTCCCTATGGTTATTCCAAAACCCTGCGCTGGTAACGTGGCTCATACGCATGTTACCGGTGCAGGGCTTGGTATACATGCCCCATCCTCTGCTTATCAGGTGAGCATGGACCAGGTTTGCTGAGACTGAAGGTTCATGGCAGCAGATCTCAGTCCCAGGGCAGGAGAAAACGGCCAGTGGGTCAGTTCTCAGGGGTGGCAGTGATCACATGTTTTAGAAATGCTGGCCTTGGTCTTTAAAAGAAATATTCAGCACCGCTGTGTGGATAGAGTGGTGCGGAATATGTATACATAGAATGCACCCATGGTTGGGAGTTATGCATATAGGGGCCAATGCCATACAGAGAACGAGAAGTGCACATTATGTCCCTATTTTAAAGGATCTGAATGCTTGAATGGGCACTTATGTGCTCGCTTTAGTCAGGCGTTGCTCTGTAAGCAGGGGCGGCACAAGGGGGGTGCGGGGCCATGTGCAGAGACTCGGTGCGGGGCCTCATTTGCATAAGTGACCTTATTTGCATAAATATTTGCATAATGTTATCATACACTAACTTTTAGTAAACATGTCTCTTAATGAGTGTATGGATAAAGAAAGACTAAAAGATTTCTACATTACTATAATCCAGTGCCAACTGCCAGGCACATTAGGAACTACTACAAACGCTGCCCATTTAGAACCCATAGCAAACCCGCCATATCATAACAGCACTACCAGGACTAACAAAGCACCAGACCCTACCTATCAAAAGAGAACACTGCAAATATTAAACCAATACATTTCAGAGAATACTGGGGAAAGAGAACAAGTGGCAATGTCAAATAGGAATTACATAAACAGAATACCTCAGCTCAGTTACACATGCAGAACATAGACCATCACCAAACAAGGAATCACAATTTAGAAACAGAAAGGCAATAATTAAACTGGGAACCCCAAAAGCCAAACTTGGAATGTACAACAACACTGTAGAAATAAAACTATAAATTAATTTCCTCTTGTACCACACAAAGCGCAGACGTTAATGTTCCCTGTAAAATAGTTATCTCCAAGTTATAATGCCCTGTTCAATGTAATTTCAGCTTGTTCAATGTAAACCGCACTGATGCAGAATAGCGCGGTATATAAGAGAATGTAAATAAATAAAATAAATAAATAAATAAATAATGATGCACATTTCCCAGAGCTTTCATATTCCAGTTAATAAATTAAAAATAAAGAGATATCTTTCTACCTTTTGTGCATTTTTTTCAGTTGCAATTGCTCCAGCCACTGTCTTCTGGTTTCTTCATGTTTTCTGTTAACTCTCCATCGTCTGCTGTCCATTTGTCCTTTCTTCTCGCTTCTAGTTTTTTTTCCATTCTCTCTCTCTACATCTGCTTTAACATACTAATCTTTCTCCTTTTGCTCTTTCCTCATTCCTATTTCATCCACTCAAATTTTACCCCTCCATCCTCAATCCCCACTTACTCTCCCCATTCCAGGCCAATTGTAGATTTTTCATCCGTCCCACACAAAATAATTTTCCTCTCTCCATTTTACTCTCCCAGCCCCATCCCATTCTAATCCTTCCCCAACATCAGCTCCCTTCTAGTTCCAGCCTCACCCAGCATCCATTCCCTTCTATTCCCTGCATCAGCCCATTTCCAGTCCTAGCCCCCCATCAGCCCATTTCCAGTCCTAGCTCCCCCATCCATTTCCAGTCCAAGTCCCTTCATCAGCTCATTTCCAATCCTAGCCTCCCATCAGCCCATTTCTAGTCATTTCCTAGCCCCATCATCAGCCCATGTCAAATCCTAGCTCCCCTCCACTCAGCCCAATTCCAGTCCAAGCCCCCCCTATGAGCCTACTTCCAGTTCTAGCCCCTCCATGAGTCCATTTCAATCCAAGCCCCCACCACAACCCATTTCCAATCTTATCCTAGCTGCTCCATCAGCTCACTTCCAGTCCTAGCTCCCTTCCCTCACAGCCCATTTCCATTCCAAGCCCCCCTCCCCATCAGCTATTTGCAGTTCAAGCCCCCCCTTCCACTCAGCCCATTTCCATTCCAAGTCCCCGTCCCCATCAGCTATTTGCCGTTCAAGCCTCCCCTTCCACTCAGCCCATTTCCAGTCCTAGCAACCCCTCAACCCATTACCAGTCCTAGCCCCCATCATCCCACTTCCAGTCCTAGCCCCCCCATCAACCCACTTCCAGTCCTAACCCCCCATCAGCCCACTGCCAGTCCTAACCCCCCATCAGCCCATTTCCAGTCAGCCCCCCATAGCCCACTGCCAGTCCTAACCCCCCCATCAGCCCACAGCCCATTACCAGTCCTAACCCCATCAGCCCACCTCGTCCTAACCCCTCCCCATCAGCCCATTTCCTGTTCTAGCCCCCCCTATAGCCATTATCAGTCCTAACCCCCCATAGCCCATTACCAATCCTAACCCCCCATAGCCCATTACGTCCTAACCCCCCATCACCTCATTTCCAGACAGCTCCCATCAGCCCACAGCCCATTACCAGTCTTAACCCCCCCATAGCCCATTACCACTCCTAACACCCCCCAACAGCCCACAGCTCATTACCAGTCCTAACCCCATCAGCCCACCTCAAGTCCTAACCCATCCCCATCAGCCCATTTCCTGTCCTAGCCCCCCCATAGCCCATTATCAGTCCTAACCCCCCATAGCCCATTACCAATCCTAACCCCCCCATAGCCCATTACCAGTCCTAACCCCCCATCAGCCCACAGCCCATTACCAGTCTTAACCCCCCATAGCCCATTACCAGTCCTGACCCCCCCAACAGCCCACCTCAAGTCCTAACCCATCCCCATCAGCCCATTTCCTGTCCTAACCCCTCATAGCCCATTTCCTGTCCTAGCCCCCCCCCCTAGCCCATTACCAGTCCTAACCCCCCATCACCCCATTTCCAGACAGGCCCCATCAGCCCACAGCCCATTACCAGTCTTAACCCCCCATAGCCCATTACCAGTCCTAACCCCCCCAACAGCCCACCTCAAGTCCTAACCCCTCCCCATCTGCCCATTTCCTGTCCTAACCCCCATCAACCTACAGCCCACCTCAAGTCACGTCCTAACCCCCTCCATAGCCCAGGCCATTACCAGTCCTAACCCCCCCACATCGGCTCAGGGAAATTAAAAAAAAAAAAAAAAAGCTGGCTGCTGCCGCCGCCGCCATGGCAGCAGCAGAATGGAGTGTCCCGCGGGGCCCCCTCTGCCCGCTGAGCCCCTCTGCAAGGGCTTTCAGATTCACGAAGGGAAAGTGTCTCCCTCGCGTCTCTGTTAAGCCCGCAGGGGCTAATGGGAAATTTCCCATCTGCCCCTTTAGACGCGAGGGGCTGATGGGAAATTTCCCATTAGCCCCTGCGAGCTTAACAGAGACGCGAGGGAGACACTCTCCCTTCGCAAATCTGAAAGCCCTTGCAGAGGGGCTCAGTGGGCAGAGGGGGCCCCACGAGACACTCCATTCTGCTGCTGCCACGGCGGCAGCAGCAGCAGCCAGCTTTTTTTTTTTAATTGAATTTTTAAAAAAGCGGAATGTTCTTTGCACGGGGCCCCCTGAAACGCGGGGCCCTGTGCAAAAAACATTCTTGCTCAATGGACGGGCCGGCCCTGTCTGTAAGCCCCATCACACCTACCTGCAGTTGGGGTGTGCACAGGGGCGGAGCTTAGGCAGGGCCTATATTACACACATAAGTTATAGAATACTATAATTTACAGGCATCACTGCGACATTATAGGTGCAGGTAGGGCAGTAACACAGGCATAACCATGGCACATACTTTACTTTATAGAATAGGCCCCCAATATGCACACAGGCATGCACTTTAACTGTGAACAATATTACAGAATTACCCTTGATGCAGTGCATGTCATTAAGTCAATGCTGACTCCTGGCAACCTGCAACAGATTGCCAGGCCTTTCTTCAACACAGTGCGTTTACAGCCCCTAGTACTGCAAGGCAGTTGCCCATCCTAGTGCTAGCCCAGCCTGACCCTGCCTAGTCTCAGAACTCAGCTATGAGCAGGGTCATCGGGACAGCTGAGAATTACCCTTATAGTGTTGATATTCAGCTGCCAAACATCTCACCAAGCTGTCTAATTATGGACTACTTTATTGCAAGTCTAAATTAAACCACTCTGCCACAACGCTAGCCAAATAATGCCATTGAGAATCCATGGATAATGGACATCTATTTAATACATAAAAGTATTTTTAGTGGGTCGAAAACAGAGCTGATCTCTTTTGTTTGGCTAAATCATTCTAGGAGAGAAATTAACAATACCGTCAGTGAAATTAACCCAGCAGGTAATGATGCTGACTAGAGCTTTTCAATGGCGTTGCCCAGCGGATGGAGCTCCCCTTCCCAGTGAGCTACAGGTAGAGGTAGATGTAGCTACTTTTAGAAAAAAAATAAAGACGTATTTTTTTAGAAGTTTTAATACTGATATTGCATGCTCGATCTGATTATTGTTTGTTTTTGATTATTTATAAAATATGTATGTTAAGAAGTTATCTGCTTAGAAATTAATGAAATGTATTTAGCAGCAGCCATTAAACATAGGAGTCCATTTGAATATCACACCCTCTATTAGAAAAATGAGACACTTCAATTCCTTTTCTGACTGCAAGAATATGTAGCAGTATTATATAAGCTTCTCCTAGCCTGGGGGAGGAATAACCTGCAGGGTAAGTGGCAAGTAATTACTTTCTGATATTTGCCACCGAGCACGGCTATGTGTCCTGTGCGAGAAGAACATCGTCCACAGCTGGTCTGTCAGTCTGAACGCTCATTAATTCATTCGCTAGTGACTATTTCTAGTTATAGCAGAGCTGCTAAGGGGCATCTTGCAAAAGAGCTCAGGGGAGTTGACAACATGCCATGACAGACAGGCTCTCACACTGTTGGTTCCTTGAGCAAGGTCAATGGCAGCAACAGGAACTGACAATAATCTGCATCAAATCATCTTCCACAGTCATCGCCATTGTCAGCACCTAAAGATGCTGAATCTAGTGCAACAAATTTACTCTCCATCAGGGCTGGCCCCAGACTTGGTTCAAGGGATTGACACCCTAGGCCAATTTTAAGCCTTAAGGCTGACAGAATCTATTGTTTAGCTATGAAGGCTCTGCACTTTGTTCCCCCCCCCCCCCCCCCCCAGAAGCCACCACCCTAGGAGACTGCCTGGTTTGCCTGATGGTGGGGGCCAGCCCTGCTCTCGATTTTTGGATTCTGTCCTTCATAAAGGCAGGGAGTGTATTCCCGCCTGCAGATTCAATCCTCTATGATTGCTGTACACTTTATCCTATGAGGTTGGCTGCAGGCTGTGGCCAGCTTGGGTTAAAAGGTTCCTGTGTCCCCGGGTCTGAGGTTAAAATAACACAAAATGCCAACACTGATAAATTGCTGGAATATAGATGTCGAATTAATTCTTCTAGTGACTCAGTGGGGGAGGGGCAGGGTTGGTGGAATTTTCCTGATTCCAAAACCAAATATATTTCTTCTTGGGGTAGTTATCATTACTTACCTTTTATACATACTTACAGTTTCTTTCTATACAGATTAAGCAGGCTCGAAGCAGAGGGTGCCGCATGTGCCTTGCAAGGAATGAAAAACTAGTTTCTATTAGAACAGATATGGAAAAGTGAGAGCTTATATTAGCTCTAATGTGTTTTCCATTTTGATTCATAGACATACTTAAATTATGCCCAGGAGTGGTGTGTTAGGTTTTGAGAAGTAGAGAGTGATTTGGCAAATCCACAAAGATCTCGTTCTTTGTTTTTGAAAAGAGAGAAGATTCCTTTCTAGTATTAACAACAGACAGCTGAGATTTGATCTATTGTCTGATCATTACTTAGAATTTATGTGCACTGTGAGCTAAAATTCTTTTCAGGTCCTTTATAACATTCTGTAGTGCTCCCTGGTGAAATACTGTGCGAAAATGGAAACAGAAACTTATTGACTGAAATTACTGAAGTTAAACATCTTCATTTTCAAAGGAATGTTCTTTCTGGAAAATGTATAAAAATGGTTGAAAATAGGCCCAAAGAGACTTTCTAACATTGCAGTATTATTATCAGTGTGTGGTGAAGGAGGACAAGGGAAGGGGGGAGGAATGTCATCAAAAGTGGGTGATCTGGGGTGGAAAAGAGCAAGGATGTCCTGGACCTGGTGGGTTTGACTTCTCTTTTGGAGGGTGGAGGGGGAGGAGAAGAGGAACGGTCAGCTAGGAGGTAGGATGGAAAGGAAGTGGATACCCTGGGACAGATGGCTTGGTTTACTTGGGGTGGCAGGGAGGGGTTGCTGAAGGGGACTTCTCTTCATGAAGGCAGGGAGTGAGGCTAGACTACATGAGGGAGGGTGGAAATCCCCTCTGCTAACTAGTTTTATAAGAACATAAGGACATAAGATATGCCATACTGGGTCAAACCAATGTCCTTCAAGCCCAGTATCCTGTTTCCAACAGTGGCCAATTTAGGTGACAAGTACCTAGCAGTTTCCCCAAAAGACACAGATTCCACAATGTTTGTATTGGGTCAAGCAATGGATTTCCAGGGTCTTCTTTAATAATGGTTTATGTATCTTTCCTCCAGGAACTTGTCCAAACCTTTTTTAAATCCAGTTACACTAACAGCTTTTACTATATCCTCCAGTAACAAATTCCAGAGTTTGATTACGAGTTGAGTGAAAAAATATTTTTTCTTATTAGTCTTCAATGGGTTACATTGTAGCTTCATTGTGTGCCCCCTAGTCTTTGTACTTTTTGATGGCGTAAACCACCAATTTACATTTACCAGTTCAACTCCATTCATTAATTTATAGACCTCTTTCATATCTCCCCTCAGCCGTCTCTTTTCCAGGTTGAAGATCCCTAACCTTATTAGCCTTTCCTCATAGGAGTATCCTTCCATCCCCTTTACCAATTTGGTGGCTCTTTTCTGAATCTTTTCTAATAACGCTATATCCTTTTTAAGATGTGGTGACCAGACTTGCACACAATATTCAAGGTGCGGTCTCACCATGGAACGATATAGAGGCATTATAATATCTTTTGTTTTATTTTCCATTCCTTTCCTTATGATACCTAGCATTCTATTTGCTCTCTTGGCCGCTGCTGCACACTGGGCGAAGGGTTTTAACATGTTATCCACAATGACGCCTAAATCTTTTTCCTGGGTGGTGGTTCCTAATGTGGAACCTTGCATCATGTAACCATAGTTTAGGTTGTTCTTTCCTAGGTGCATAACCTTTCACTTGTCCACATTAAATTTCATCTGCCATTTAGACATCCAGTCTTCCAATTTATCAAGATCCTCTTGCAATTTTTCTCATAGGAAGTGTCAAGGTGGTGCATGCATGTGTGTGCACATGTGTCATGGGGAATGTTAGGGGTGCATGTATGTGTTTGTGTGTGCATGTGTGTATGTCAAGGGGTACATGTTTGCATGTGTCAAGGGGTGCATGCATACATGTGCGTGTCGGGGTGAGTGCATACATGTGTGTATATCATGCTGTGTGTGTATGTCACGGGGAGTGTTGAGGGCTACATGCATGTAGCAGGGAGTTGTGTGTGCATATATGTGCATCCAGGGCTGTGTATGTGCACGTGTCAGGGACTGTGTGTGTGTGTGTGTGTGTGCTTAAAGAACATAGATACGGTGGACGATTTGCAGGATAATTTAAAAACTCCATGGCAGATAATTGGATTAAAGCTGTTTTTATCAATGATTCATCAACTCAACATATGCCCTTGAGGAAGTCAATGTAGGGTGAGATGTGAGTGGTCTGTCTTGAAGACATAAACCAATCAGATAGGTGTAGTGTCATGGACTGCTTCACCTCGCTCTGTGGCTACACTCAGGGCCGTACTGAGTGTAAATCATGCACTGTGTGACTTGCACATCAGCTGCGCGCACCCCTCCACGGCAGGAGAGAAGAGGCGCGCCTGATATGCAAGTCACCGGCATGCTAGGCAGAGCAGGGAGGGACAGATCTGCAAGAGCAGGGAGGGACAGATCTGCTTAGCATGCCGTGAGAAGGTTTAAGGGGCGCATTTTAGCTGTGTGTCGTTGCCTGCCGCTGTTGAGAGAAGAAAAAGTGGCGGCAGCAGGCAATGGCAGAAAGATAAAATGCGTCCCTTAAGCTTTTGCGCCTTGTGCAGCTGCACCGCTCGCACAGGACTATTTATAGTCCTGGCTACATTTACGTGTTTGCGGGTGTGAGTGCTTTTTTTGCATTGCCAAAGATAGCCTGGAGCACTCAGAAGGTGGAATTTGATGGACAAACGTCCACATTCAGTACATTTTCCATGTTACTAAGTTCAGAATATGAATTAGTTAGCTATTATTGCTTCCTTCATCCTAAATCACTTAAGATATCACCCAGTGATCTTGAAACAATATATATCTTTCTTACAAACATCATTTACAAAGAAACAATGAATCTATTTAAAACAGGAAATGAAATGTATGGTTTAAGGAAGGGAACCTCTGAAATTATCTTGGGTAAGGAAAAAAATAGTTCCCCTTGTGATGCCACAATACAAAAAAAGCAGAAAAATTCAAGACCAGAAGAAAGAATCAATGGAATACAACGAGAGATGTGAATCCAAAAACTCTTATCTGTCCCTAAACTAAGCCAGGAAACTGAGAAGAGAAACTCCCAGGCAGGCAAGACACCGCAGCACATCATTAGCAACAGAAATTCACGATAATAAAGGTAGGACGTAACATTTGCTGAGCTTACGCACTCCCATGGTTGATAACACTTGTCTCTACTGAACTGTAATTCAGACTTACCATGATCAGTACTTATTTGAAAAACAAAGAATCAAAGTTGAATTACTGTGATGTCAGTTATATTTTAATGATTATGGAGACAATATTCATCAATGCCCAGCTGCTGTTGCTTTAAATAAACCCAAATATTCAGAGCCAGAACTTATCTGCAATCGACAATATTCAGCTATTAAATGGATAGTGAAAACCAGATAAAGTGAGGACAGCAAAAGAGATGAACCTAACTTTAACCTGTTTAGCTGAATATCTGCACTGACCGGAAAGTGACTGGCATTGCCCACAGACCGCCCCGGATTTAACCAGGCTTTTTGTGCACAGTCGGTGCAGATAGGCTGCATTTAAGCCGATTAGCAGGGCATGGTACATGCAGGGTTTGATATCTGGGGGGGGGGATGCTGGTCCATCACTACTTTTCAGACTCCAAAGCCAGGGCAGCAGGGGTTTAGGCTTTAAGCAACCTGCAGCAAAGAGAAATCGCTCTGCTCCATAATCCAGTCTTTCTTCTTCTGCCCCTGGCCCATCCCCTCCCCAGCTCTACAGTTCTACTTGAAGCCCTGGGCATATCACCCATTCTTAAAAGAGTCTGAAATCCAGTTCTGGTCATTAGTACTAAGTACACTTAGATAAACTACAGCACAGGAAAATAAAGTTAATCCTCCAAGGTATATACATGGAGAGCCAGTGGTAGAGTTAGGATTAGATGTAACTCAATCGATGCATGTTTGCGGTGGTATATAGTAGTTTTGGAATTCCTGCTTTCGTAATTTGTGTCTGTGATGAATGCTTTACATCACAGGTAGTCACCCTGGAGAAAAAGTCTCATTATAGTACAGAATTGCATTTTGCTACATCTCCTGAAATGAATGCCATAGGGGAGAAGAAATAGGAAACAACCATCCAGCCCGAAAAATGGCTTACAAGACAGACAGCAGCAGATAAGGATATAGCTGCCGGGAATTTCTTTCCATTGTGTCAGGAATGGTTGAGGAAAAAATGTTGATGGCATTTTTTAAGATAAAATATGTTTGGGTCAGTTTCCCTCCAGCAAACAAAGTAATACTGTGCCTGTACATAATGTGAATACGTCATACATGATGTATGTAAACCCATCTCATATGTTGTATGTAAACCCAATTCATGTTTTATGTAAACCGCACTGATCTGCAATAGCGTGGTATAGAAAAACAAACAACCAAATAAATAAATAAGTTAAAAAGTAACAGTCTCCCCTAACGTGGTAGGGCCTGAAGTAAGCAAATCTTTGCAATGTGCTGAATGTATTTATGGTGAGTTATATCCATCTTATTGTCTACACGTGTGGGGTTTTCTTCAGGGATTATGAAGTCTTTCACCCATAAACACTGTACAGCAGATTTCGTACTCTGGGGAACTATTTTCCAGGATAAGTGGTTGCGTGCCTTAGTGGGATTTATTGTGGCCTAAAATGACGTCCCCAGAATACAGGTTTCTACAGGAATACAGGATACAGGAGGAGCGGCCTAGTGGTTGGGGCAAGGTACTTCAGGCCAGAAGGTCAGGGATTCAAATCCCACTAGAGGACAGCAACCTTGGGCCGGAAGGACTGGGGTTTCTAGTCTCACAGGTGCTCCTTGTGGTCTTGGGCAAGCCACTTAACTCTCCATAGCCCATGTTCCCTGTAAAATAGTTATCTCCAAGTTATAATGCCCTGTTCAATGTAATTTCAGTTTGTTCAATGTAAACCACACTGATGCAGAATAGCACAGTATATAAGAGAATGTAAATAAATAAATAAACCCACAATAGAAAAGCTACTCTGAATCTCAGACTGGTCATCTAAGTGAGAGCCTGGCTAGATGTGTAAATTCTTTGGCTCTTGTTTGATCCAAATTCACATCTTACAATATTTTTCAGCAGAACGTTATTTTCCAGCTTCAGGGAAATAGGAATCCCACACCTGCCTCCTCCCCCCCCAACAGCATATCTTCTATTTAAAAAAGACATGACACCCAGTGCATGTTTCGAGAAAGTTGCAGAAAGTTTCTTTGCCTAGAATTTTAGAGCTGAAACGGCTTAGAGTTGTGTAATACCTCATCATTTCATTAGAATATCCATGACCCTCATTAGTCTTTTCCTAACTGGCAGAGAAACTCACGACATCAGCAACATTGGGAATTGAGCAGAAGAAATACACCAAGTATGATTTCATGCTAGAAAAATGAGTGCAATACATCCTAGCGCTACAAATTGCCATCCTGGGTGTGCTATGCAACGCTAATATTCATACACAGTACAACAATACTATGTGCATCTTGCGATCTGCCTACAGTTCTCGGAAAACCTTGCTACCATGTACTGTATATATGTTTTCAGAGCTGATGGATTTCCAAGTTCCAGCAGGGAAATTTTAGGCCGCCCCCGTATTTCTGACTACCAGATCATGTTGTTTTCTGAGATCTGCAACTCTGATTTTCAAGGGGCATAATCAGGGACTACAAAGCCCACACTGCTTTGAATGTAAGTTCAAAACCAGGACTGGAGCTGAGTAACTTGGTAGCTTTGGTGTATGTGCTGCAGATAACAATAATAAAAGGTCACAAAACAAATGGGTCAACATGGATTCAGCCAAGAGATGTTTTGTGAGCCAGCTGATATAGTGTATCAGAAAGCCTTCAACAAAGTACTTCATGAGAGACTCCTACAGCAACTTAATAGGAGGAGTAGCCTAGTGGTTAGGGCAGCATCCTTGACCAGGAAAGACCTAGGTTCAAATCCCACTAATACTCCTTGTGGCCTTGGGTAAGCCACTTAACCCACCATTGTCTTAGGTACAAACTTAAATTATAAGCTCTTAGGAAAAAGCTACTATACCTAACTGCATCTCACCTTAAACCTTTATTGGAAAAGTGTAAAATAATAAAGTTGTGGGATAAGAGAAAATTTCCTATTGTGGATGAGGAACTGGTTAAAAGACTGAGAATAGAATTAAATGGCCAAATTTCTCAATGGAGGGAGGTGAATAGTGGAGTACCCAAGGGATCTGTACTGGGACTGGTGCTTTATAACATATTTATAAATGATCTGGAAATGGGAACAAGTGAGGTGATTCAATTTGCAGATGGTGCCAGATTATTCAAACTTGTTAAATCACATGCAGGTTGTGAGAAATTGCAGGAGGACCTTATGAAACTTGGAGACTGGGCATCCACAGGTCAAATGAAATGTATGCAAATCCATACACATAGGGAAGAACAACCCAAACTACAGTAACACAATGCAAGGTTGTATATTAGGAGTCACCACTTGGGAATAAGAACTAGACATCACCATGGGTAATCTGTTGAAATCTTCTGCTCAGTATGTGGCGGTGGCCAAGAAAGCAAACGTAATGTTAAGAATTATTAGGAAAGGAACAGAGAATAAAACAAAGAACATCAAACCACCTCTGTATTGCTCCATGGTGCAACCGCATTTTGAGGATTATGGGCACTTCTGGTTGCCTCATCTCAAAAAAGGTATTGAGGAATTATAAAAGGTACAGAGAAGGGCGACCAAAATAATAAAGGGGAAGGAATGACTATCCTATGAGGGAAGGCCAAAGAGGTGGGGCTCTTCATCTTGGAGAAGAAATGGCTAAGGAGAGATATGGTCGAGGTCTATAAAATCCTGAGTGAAGTGGACCAGGTAGACGTGAATCGATTGTTTACTCTTTCAAAAAGCACAAGGATGAGGGAACAAGCTATGAAGCTACAGGCAGTATATTTAAAACAGATAGGAAAAATAGTGTTTCTCTCAATGTACAATTCTTTATTTAACAGGTTTTTTTATACCACTTTATCATTTAGTCAAAGCAGTTTACATTGTAACTTAAACTTGGTAATGCACATTAACAACCTGGATTCTTTTGAGGCAATGGAGGATTAAGTGACTTGCCCAAGGCCACAAGGAGAGCTAGTGGGAACTGAACCCTGGTTTCTTGGTTCCTAATCATTAGGTTACTCCTTTGGAACTCATGCTAGTAGATGCGGTAAAAACAGGTAGTGTAACTGGGTTTAAGAACAGTTGGAGGAAAAGTCCAAAAGATAGACCTGGGAAAAACCTTTGTAGCCCTAGGAATAAGTGTCATGGAATCTAGCTATTTTCGGGATACTAAATACATATTAGAAGGTACTGTAAATAATGCTTCATCTAAAAATTATCCAGAGTTTAATCTCTAATAAACAAAAACTGTATTATATACTTTAATATTGATCCAATGATCATCAAATCAGCTCAAAAAGTCTTTTCAAAATGTTATTTTTATGACATATCAAAAACGTCCAATTAGGTAGGAACAAAAATCACTCTCATAACCCTCAGCTTTTAGTTGCTTATCATAATTTACTTCATACAAATTTCATAAGTGTTCTCTGTGCTCATAGTGTTCTGATGTGAACAAGAAGGTTTTAACTTTCAAACGGTAACTTACAGTAGTAACATGGTATATGATGGCAGATAACAGTATATCTGGGGCTAAACAGCTGCCACTGAGAAGCACACTGCTCCAGTCTCCGGCATTGACGGGTCATTGAAACTCCCTATCTTTAACCTTCAAATTCACATACATGTATACAGAGATCAAGATGTAAAAACAGCAATAAAAATAATAATGTCTTGCTAGATTTATGTTATAACAGCTGAGGACCACCTACTTTCAGAAAAGGGAACTAGGTATCTCAGCCTCTGCATTTCAAGGTCAGGGAATATAAAAATACAGCCTATGTCAGTGAATGGTATGCATACCACCTGAGAGGAACAAGGACAAAGAGGCCCTTTTTATCCACCATCCTCCATTTTCCCCCAGTGGTTACTTTTATTGGAGCTGGAGAATAGTGACTGTTTTCCTTGTAACCCAACCCTTCTATCTTGAGGACCCTTTGAGCCTAAGAGAGCTCTCCTTCTTTCCCCCCATCCCCCTGGATAGCCTTCCTTTTGGCAGGGTCAACCATTCCTAGACGCTTAAGTTAAGAGCAATTGTATGCTGCCATTTGGAATCACAGTCATCCATAACAGATCGCTGAAGCGTACTCTTGCCTTGCAAGGCATCGCTAGAGAGAAAAACAGAATTATTGTCCACTTTGCTTTCAGCTTTTAGTGTTTTATGGAAATGAGAGAGATGTATAAAGGATGAGGAGTTTATCACAGGCATAACCACTGCTCTCTGCACTCATTTTTGGTAACATAGCATTTTTTCCTAGGAAAATCAGATGTACAACGCCATGCATTCAGTGGAGCAAGACCAGGACTAATGCAACTAGATGAAGAGGCAGCCCTTAACTTGTATAGGGCTATTCCAGAATTATTGCTGGTGATGTTCAGGGGATGGGGGAGGGAGCTTAGTGTTCTTGATAGTAAACCTCTTATCTAACTCTAGTTCATTCAGACACTATGGCCCAGCCCTGAATTTGTAGCTTTCAGCAGAAATGGAGGAGTCGTCTAATGGTTAGAGCAGTGGCCTGACAATCAAGAAACCAAGGCTTGATTTCCACTGGCATTCCTTGTAGCCTTGGGCAAGTCACTTTGCCCTCCATTGCCTTGGAAAAAAGGCCTGGCAATGTACTTCCAGTCACTCCTTGCCAAGAAAACCCAGCGGCTAGTGGGTTGCCAGGAGTCAGCAAGACTTGATGTCACACATTGCATTTTTTTGCATGCAGGTTGCCAGGAGCTAGTTATTTAAAAAACAGATCTAGGTGGAAGTGTCCCTGAAAGACTGTTGTCGCTTGAGAGGAATAAGAGGTCAAAATAAATGGGGTTCAGAAATGCACTCCAGCCCTTATCGTGCAGCTGGTGCCAAGGGTGGGCTTGAGAGGCACACTGCATGATTTATGCCTTCACTTCCACTTCTAGTTGTCCTTGTTTATATTACAAATCTTTGGATATTTCCATCTGTTCGCCTTTTGTCAAATTTCACAGAAGAAATGTGCCAATATTTGAGTTCATTTTTCTGTGCAGATAGGTTCAGGGCTGAGGGGAGGGGTCACTATGGGGCCACGGATGAGATGACTGATCAGTAAAAGAGCTTCTGTTAAAATCATTTGCATACATTGTTTTGTCTTTGTTTTCTAGCAGGGATAAGCGGCATGGAAGGAGTCAGCCTTCTGGCTCCATGGGTCACTTTCTCCTCAAGTTGGGCCTTCAGGTGTTGATGGCTGGCAGGACACGACTTAAGATAAAACCTAAATAGATTCAGATGCAGAGAGCTAAGCAAGGAGTCTTTGCAAGAGCGAGTACAGGAAACTGGAAATTAGTCTGATGACAATTCAGTAACACATAACTCTATGTGAGGACATACTGTAGACGATAACCAAGTTCTGGCAACATGCAGGCTGACGGATGGGATGAGAAGATATGTCTAAGGCAGTAAATAATATGGCTGCAAGCAGGAAGTCTTGCTCATATAAGTTAGGAGGTCTAACAGTATTGAAGTCCGCAGCAGCCCCTGCTGGTGGGAGGCAAAATTACCCATACACATTACCCTTACACATTTGACACTCTGTTTTGCTTTCTGATTTGTTTGATAGACTTCAAAGGGAATGAGGAACAATGTTGTTACTTGCCATTATAAGTGAGTAATACAAAGCAGGGGAGATACAATAACATACATATATACTTACACAGAGAGGTTGTAGGAGAGCAGGATTCAAAGTTACATTTTCCAGGAACTCACTGCTCTGACCACCAGAGTATGCCACATTAGAAACATAGAAACATGACGGCAGAAAAAGACCACATGACCTATCTAGTCTGCCCTTCCATATCAACCACTACAACAGTCCCCTTTTTCCTTTAGAGATCCTCTGTGTTTGTCCCATGCTATAGAAACATAGAAACATTCTGTTCCATAGTTTCTCCACTTGGCTTTTTTGTGCAAACTCAGAGGCAAAATTGTCATACTTATGATGAAATCATAGTAAAAAATGTTTTAGCTACAGCATGCCGCATTCTAACCCCAGGTTGTCTCATGAGATTGAATAGTCTGTGCAGGTTGAAACATTTATACAGAAAACCTCTGTTCGTTCCATACTACCTGTGGTCTCCTCTTGTTCGTCTCCCTCCTAGGGGCAGCTGCCATATGTCAACAAATTTGGACTCGGAATGTTGATCTAATGATGTTTTCTTACCACAGTGCCAATTGCTCTCCTGGGGACGTCTGCAGAGGGCATTTTAGAAACACTATCAGCTTTGTCATTTCTTCTTAGCTTTTTCAGGTCAATGTTAAAACGCTTTTTAGATGTCTAATTGAACCATATGGTCCCAGTGTGCTTAAAAGTTGGGAATGAAAGTGAGTCTACAAAACTCCTGGGACTTAGGAACCACTGTCTTGATTCCGGATACTCTAGTTTCCCTTTATTTGCTCGAACCTACTCATTCTGTTTTGATGTAAAGAGCTGTTTGATCCCAAAAATTAATCAAAAATGTATTTAGTCTAATAAAGAAGGTATTGTCTTACACAATTTTCTTTTGTTTATTGTTGTATATTGCCACATCTCTAGATCAAATAAACTGGACTATTGGCAAGGTCTCACCTATGAGTTGAGGATGGTCTCTTCTTTGCCTTTTAGCAGAAGCTGAGAACCTGTACAATTTAAGTAAGAGAGTAAATATCGAACCACCCAACCTATTGGAAATGTGATTATGTAACAACCATTGCCAAAGCAGAAGGATTAAACCTCCTGCCAAAAAAATGTAAAAATTGCTTGATAGTGTCCCTAAACTTTTGCCAATTTGTGCAGGTCTCTTCTCCTGTTGCACTCTTCTTCCACCCTTACATGATGTACCAGGAGGTGTGTTCTCTATTTTGTTTGCTTTCCATTCCAGAGATAGCTGCAGGGACCTGTCCTTGGTCCAGTTGTTTTTAACATTTTTGTAAGTGATATTGAAGAAGGGCTGTTGGGGAAGGTTTGCCTCTTTGCAGATGATACCAAAACCTGCAATAGAGTAGACACCCAGGACGGTGTAGATAACATGAGGAGGGATCTAGCAAAACTTGAAGAATGGTTGAGAATTTGGCAGGTGAGATTTAATGCTAAAAAATGCAGGGTCAGGCATTTAGGCTGCAAAAATCCAAGGGAACAGTACAGCATAGGGGGTGAATTGTTTCTGTCCACAAAAGAAGAACGGGACCTAGGGAGTGATTGTTTCTAATGATCTTAAGGTGGCTAAACAGGTAGAAAAGGTGACGGTGAAAGCTAGAAGGATGCCTGGGTGCATGGGGAGAGGAATGGCCAGCAGGAAGAAGGAGGTGATAGTGGCTCTATATAAGTATTTGGTGAGTCCTCATTTGGAGTATTGTGTGCAATTCTGGAGACTGCACTTTCAAAAGGAATTAAACAGGATAGAGTTGGTGCAGAGAGTAGCTACCAAAATGGTCAGTGGTCTTTGTTATAAACCTTATGGGGACAGACTTAAAGATCTCAATATGTATAAGTTTGGAGGAAAGAGGGAAGAGAGGAGATATGATAGAGATGTTTAAATACCTCCGTGGCATTGCTGTGCTATGAGGGAGCATAGGATGAAGGTGAAAGGAGATAGACTCAGAAAGAATTTGCAGAAATATTTCTTTACAGAAAGAGTGGTAGATGTCTGCAATAATCTCCCAGTGGAGGTAGAAGAGACATAGACTGTATCTGAATTCAAGAAAACACAGGACAAACACAGAAGATCTCTAAACTAGAAAAAGGGTCTGTAAAGCTTAGTAGTAGGTATGGAAGGGAAGACTAGATAGACCGCATGATCTTTATCTGATGTCATGTTTCTATATGTTCTGTAAAAATATTGGGCTCAATATTCAGCACCGGCAGCGAGTGCTTCTAAAGCGCACAGCCATCTCCGCTGAATACTCACCCCGGATAGTCAATGTTGGGGCCATATCTGGCCACCGATATTGAAAATCTGAGTCACTGCATAGCCCAGAAACTAACCTGGCAGCAGTGATATTGAGCTGCTGCCTGGTTAGATCCTATAGGCAAAGTTAGGCCGGCCTTTGCCACACCTAATTGTGCCCATTGGATCGCTAACCAGGCAGCGGCTCAGCATCATCACTGCTCAGTTAGTGAGGGGTAGCGTCTCCGCTCTGCCCCAGAATGCGCACAACACGCCCTGATGCTAACTGCATAGTATCGCGGCATGTAGTGGCGGCCAGTGGCACTAACCATATTACTGCTGCTGAATATCCTGCTTAGGGGCGGTTACATGGTTTACAGGCCTGTAATCCTTGTAAATGCCTTGAATAACGGACTGTTGTTGCTATCTGTCTTATTGCCTAGGTGTCTTTGCTAAGAATTTGAAGAGGTTTGTGAGGTGGAAGGGGTTCAAATGCTATTTATGATACTGAAATAATACCAGCATCATTGGACTCCTGATCCTATGTATTTTTATAATTACTCTATTGTTTGTAATGCTGAATTTTTATTGTAGAATATTCCCTGCTTTGAGGCTCATTGTATAAAATACAAGCAATCAAACAAAATAAAATGGATAAATGCAATGCATGTTGTTGGAGTGATAGGCTTGTAATGAACACAGAAATTCTCTCAGAGATGATTGTGAATGCAAACCCAATGTGTGCCTTCAAGTCGGTGCTGACTCCGGCAACCCAGAAGCTCCTGGGTTTTCTTGGCAGTGGCACTGGAAGTGGATTGCCAGGCCTTTCTTCTGAGGAAATGGAGGGTTGAGTGACTTGCCCAAGGCCACAAGGAGTGTTAGTAGGAACTGAACCCTGCTCACTTCCTAAGCTACTGCTATAACCATTAGGCTATTCCTCCACTCCTGACTGTGAGTATTGTGAATGAATGAATGAATGACCAGCACGTTGAATGTTCATCAATAGCAGTAGCCTTTCTATGTCTGGGGCTTCTTTGGTTTGGTAAAATGTCCATTGAAGAAACAGTCCTCTACCAAAATTGTTCACACTGTATTGCTGTGGAGGAGTGGCCTAGTGGTTGGGGGGCAAGGTACTTCAGGCCAGAAGGTCAGGGGTTCAAATCCCACTAGAGGACAGCAACCTTGGGCCGGAAGGACTGGGGTTTCTAGTCCCACAGGTGCTCCTTGTGGTCTTGGGCAAGCCACTTAACCCTCCATAGCCCATGTTCCCTGTAAAATAGTTATCTCCAAGTTATAATGCCCTGTTCAATGTAATTTCAGTTTGTTCAATGTAAACCATACTGATGCAGAATAGCACGGTATATAAGAGAATGTAAATAAATTGCTAATGTAGCACTGCTCCATGGGATTTGTGCAGATATGCAATGACTGACTGGTACACAAGAGTTTCCATACCAGACACATCAAGGGGTACTTATTCCTTCCCTTCATACAATAGTGCTGAAGCAATGAAGCTGGGCTTGGATGGTTCTGCATGGGTCCATATACAGAAAAGGTGGTCCATGGCAGAGTTTCTGTCAACTGGAGGAAGGCAGCTCTTCTCTGATATTGTCCAGGGATTTTTTCCAGCAGGGTTGTTCCTTTGCAGAGATTTGTCCTTTCCCTGGTGGGAGTCTATGCTGCAGTGGCTCTGGGATGAAGTGACTAATAGCAAAAGCATTTGGGTAGTCAAACACTCTCTAATCCATTTCTTAAGCTTAACAGGGGATGGGGTTTATACACTGTGCGGGGAGATCACCCCTGCATACTTCTTTGATCACTGAACGATGAGCCCCCAAACCTCATTCTAACACAAAATGATTTTTTTTAAAAAAAAAAGCAGACCCCCCCCCCCATAGCTTGTTACAGAAGAATTTATACAAAAAAATAAAAAGATTGATGAATCAGGAATAGCAAGCACTTTACGCTGCAGACGCATGATTTAAAACTTCCTTTATAACACGTGCCTAGCTATTAACAGCTTATGAGATGTCTTGCAATACAAAAATAAAAACAGGCAGCAAAGGGAAGAATACCTCAGACACAAACCGGCAGAACAAGGAATGATTGATTTAGACGATCAATAATAGCACCATTTTCTCCAAAATCAATCTGATTCATTGATCTAAGCTATTTGAATCTGTTACTGTAAGACACATTTTCACATTTATCCTAATATTTCATGCACGTTTTGGATATTCATTATATTCTTGTCATAGAGTTTGTACTGTATTTATTAATAATTTTTATTGTTTGTATAATTGTGTTTGATCTTATAATTTTGATATGATCTTGTACAGTATGTACATTTTGTAATCCACCTTGAGCTTTTGGTTAAGTGGAACAGAAATGTTCAATTAAACTAAACTAAACCACAGAAACAGAAAATGATGGCAGATAAAGACCATTATGGCCCATCCATAAGAACTATTAAGCTCTACAATCTCTTCCTCTCCCTCAGACATCCTCTCTACTTATACCATGCTTTCTTGAATTCAGATACTGTCTTTTTTTCCCACATATCCACCACCCTTTCCATACAGAAATATTTCTTTCATCCTATGGCCCCCTCAAAATAGTAGGTATTGCAAGTTAATCTCTAAGATTGGCCCATGTGCACTGCACAATATGATCAGCCCACTATTCAAAGGCATGTCTATGTTCGGCCGTGACACTATAAGGATAGTGCCACTTAAAATTCTTGCAGACCACCCCGGCATTGGATGAGCATTGTGTCCAACTATATGGATGGCCACAGATATTAAGCTGCTATCCTTGTAGCTAAGCAGTTTAATTTAGGACAACAAAAAGGCAGGCGTCCTAAATTAAACCAACTATGCAGATAGCAGCTGGCTAGCGCTGTTATAGTTCAACGGTCATGCATATATTTAGCACAGTTGGTTATATGTGTGAAGGCAGATTTTAGATACACAATTCTGGCAGTATTTTAGAAAAGGTTTTGTCAAACATGGAGCATTTTCTAAAATAGTGCAGGAATGGGTGTGTATTTGCCAGTACATAGAGTGACAGGTGCAACCCTGAAGAAAGGCATAGAGAGGGGGATAACCTGCACAGAGAGGCAGGTACAACCCTAAAGAAAGGGGGGGGGGGTAGAGCGGTAACCTGCACAGAGTGGCAAGTACAATCCTAAACAAAGCCATAGAGGGGAGGCACATATTTTATTTATTTAGCTGTGCTTATATACCACTTTCGATCGGGTCAAAGCAGTTTACAGATATATGCTAACGGGCACTTTTTATTCCCTTGTCCTCGAAGGGTCACATAGCCACAGATACAGTCCTAAGCAAAGGCATTGGGGGGGGGAGGGGTAACCTGCCAGAGCACAGGTACAACCCTAAACAAAGACATAGAGGGCGGTAACCTGCACTGAGTGGCAGGTACAGTCCTAAAAGAAAGCACTGAGGGGGGTAATGTACATGCAATGGCAGGTACGACGCTAGCCACTTTATTGGGTAGACTAGATGGACCATGCTGGTCTTTTGTTGCCACCATTTCCTATGTTACTATGTGGAGCCAGAGGAAATCTTCATGTGGGAAAAATCGGTAAAGGAAACTTGATGACTTTCACATGGAAACAGGCATTTCACAATTTACACATGCGAGTATCACTACTTGCACGTGTCTGTGGACCATTCTGTAAACTATGGTGCTTATTTTAGAAGAGATAAATGTGAGATGGATGTCACAAAATGCCGACATAGACGTCGCAGTCTCTGGGATATGTTGAAGGTGATTTCAGACCCGGGAAGATCTGCACATCCCAGAGGGAGCTACGTCCAAGTCTGCACATATCTTCATGTTTGTGCCGCTCCCTCTGTAGCTGCTGCAGGTAGCACGGCCTCTGACACCTGATGGCCCTGAAGCATACCTTCAGGGCCTCAATATACTTCTACTACTACTGACCATTTGTATAGCACTACAAGCTATATGCAGGGCTGTACAGACCCATGTAAAAGACAGTTCCTGCTCATCAGAGCTTACAATCTAGTCAAGACAGCACACCAACTGAGGACAAAAATACATCTAGGGGAATGGTAAGGAAACATATTGGAGGAAAGGTAGTGAAGAGCAGCAGATTGAGTGCACTCATATAGGTCAGTTGGAGAAGTTTGAACTGGATACGGAAACGGATAGGAAGCCAATGAAGTGACTTGAGAAGAGGGGTTACACAAGCATATCGAGGCTGGTGGAAGATTATGGGAATATCCCTCCTTATCTGGTATCTTCTGTGGGAATGAAAGTTAACATGCCAAGCGGGGCCATCCAACAACTCTGACATCCCCTGTTACCCCTCTCATACACTTCATGGTCACCCACTGACCACCTCAGCTTTGGGAGCACATTGCCTGGTGTGCTGTTGGAAGCCTTCTGAGGGAGACACATTCCATGCCCACATCCCCCTCCACTCCTTCTCCTACAGGGAGTTTTGTGCAATACTGGCTGCATGTTTCTGTGCAGTGGCGTTTATAAATCTGTCTGTGGGTGCATGCATTTTCTGTCTGTGTCAGGTGAATCTACAGGCTCCTTCCTGATGCACCGGGCAGCCTCCAAGTGTCCACATCTGTAGTAGAGAACTGGTCCCTGCCTGACTCATCTTATCTTCCCACTTTTGACAACAGCTGTGCCCTTGCAGCCTCCCTCACTCCCATGGACCTGCACACGTCTCTACAATGTTCAGAGGGACTGCTACCCCCTTTCCCTTGCCCCACTTTGAGTACTGTATGACCACGGCAACTGCAGCTTTTCTTGTCACCTGTGTGTTCCTTGATCCCCACCTAGTTGTGTCCCCTTGCCCACTCCCTGACCCCATCCCTCTGCACACATCTTCAAACTAGAGGTAGTGACACCACTGTATACTTTTGCATTTGTGCCTCTTATTGTGCAAGGGTCTGGCGGACACCCGGCATCTTCAGGTAGATGCCGGGTGTCCCGCGGTAGACAGCCCTGCGTCCCTCTGGTGGATAGATCATGGCCGTAAGATGGATAACCAGGCTTCATAGCCTCCTGGTCTCTCTCCTGGAATAGTGCAGCTGCTGCATCACCGCTATCCTCTCACTGTGTCTTCATGCTGGAGCTGTATGTGCCAGTATGCACATGTGTACTTTCCATCGTTATGCATGTCCACATCTCTGATTTTGTATTCAGGTCCTCACATGTTTGCATCGCTGTATTTTCCATGGACCGCACATGCCATTGGCTGTCTCATGCCCTACATCCATCATCCCAGATGTTCGCCAGGTGACTTCAGATGGAGCCTGCACATTCACAGGCCTGGTTCTGAAAAAGGCTCTCTTTGCGGCTTGCCCTTACTTGAAAGTTCCTCCTGTTGCTGGGACATCCTTTCTAAAATCCCTCTTCACACATGTAAATGTTGCCAACTAACTACAGAAGCTGCTATCTTATGAGATGTTTTTGTGTGTGGGAGGAATAAACAGGGGGTTATGGAGGTACCCTCTTAATTCCTCCTGTAAAAGGCCGGCTGAAAGAAGCACTTTTCCAAAAGATATATGTGCCGGGGAGCAGCTCTAAATCCCAAAATGGAAATGCTGCTGAAAGTGAAAATAGTGAGGTTTCTGGAGTCCAGCGGATTACAGGATCTGAGGCAGCACGGATTCACCAGAGGCAGGTCTTGTCAGACAAATCTGATTGATTTCTTTGACTGGGTGACCAGGGAGTTAGACCGAGGGAGAGCCCTAGATGTGGTGTATTTAGATTTCAGTAAAGCCTTTGACACTGTTCCTCACAGGTGACTTATAAACAAACTGAGCACCCTAGGGATGGACCCTAAAGTTACTGCTTGGGTTAGAAATTGGTTGTGTGGGAGGCGACAAAGAGTACAGGTAAATGGAGCTCACTCTGAGGAGAAGGACGTTACCAGTGGTGTGCCCCACGGATCTGTCCTTGGTCCTATTCTTTTTAACATCTTTGTTAGTGATATAGCAGAAGGGCTGTTGGGTAAGGTTTGCCTCTTTCTGGATGATGTAAAACCCGGTATCAAATAGGCCCGTTGTGTAGAAAAACATTTAAAGTAACTTGATTTTTTTGTCGGAATGGCCAACCCAGCTAAAGGAATTCAACCTTATGCCATTGTGGCCTGTCCATTTTATTAAATAAGAACACAGTCTGTCGCGAGCACTACCCTGGCGTTAAGTAGCGGTCGGACATAACTATATAGGGGGAAGATTGGCCAGTGATCCAGAGGCCCAATTGGCTTTTGGTCCTGTTAGTTTCCTGGATCCTAATCTTCCAAAGAATTCAACTGCACAAGTGGTGGGAAAATAAAGGCTTTTATTTCCCTTTCTCGCAAGGGTTCAAAGGATTGGGCAATAACAACAACGCAAATGTCCTTAATTCAGGTAAGAAAAAGTAAAACAAAAGTTTAAAGCAAAACTGTTACTTTCACAGTAGCGCTGGTATTCACACAACAGGAATGTTCTAGGCAGTAACACATACAGCTTACAAGCCTGGCAAAGATTCTAGGCTTCCCTTGGTACAGTACGTACAGTCCATTTCGGTATCTGAAACCTCATTTGCCAGTTCCACTTGCATTGGCTCATAGGCGGAAGCCTCTGACTCTGAGTCCCTAGGTTCAGGTAGGTTATAGTCAGGCTTCTTATATAGCTCTTCTAGCACAGCCCAATGTTCTGGGTAACTCGTAGGGCGTCGGCTCTGTGCTGTTTTATATTGAGGAAACTCCTCTCTCCTTAGAGGTTTTATGGCAGCTTTATAAAAACATTTATTATTCAAACCTTTCTTATCAGGTAAACTTTTCCTATAGCTTGTATCATAAAAAGCTTTACCTTGGGAATTTGGCTTCTCTGTTTCCAGTGAAGGTTGAGGCCTGCACCAGTTTCTCTGTTGGCTTGTCTGTACAGCACGGCTTAGGTCTTCAGGCTGTGACCCTGTTGGTTTTGGACAACAGTTGCAGCAATGTCTTTGCCTCTCTGGGCAACCAGCTTTTACTCCTCTGTGAGCTGAGACCTTCCCAGGTTCCTCCTTAGCTCTCAGGCAATCACCTTTCACTCTGGGTGATCTTCTGGCAATGGAATATTCAGGTTTGCATTCTAACCTCTTTTCCTCTGTCTTGCCTTCCTTCCTGCTGCCTCCTTTCCAGCCGTCTCTCCAGCTACCTTCACTCTGGCTGCTTCTTTTCCCGCTGCTCTGTCCTCCGCTGCCACTTCTCCCCTCCGCTTTCCAGTCTTCCTCCTTAAGAAGTCCTCCTGTGCTCCAGGATTGGAGGTTGGCTGGCATTACCTCATGATCGGTGGGGCGTGGTTCCACAGTCCCTCTGGAGTCCCTCTTGCTCCCTCTATCTGGTTCCTCCAGATATTGCAGCTTGTATGTACCTTTTTCTTTATTTAAAGCATTTTCCTTTCTCTCAACCAGGTCTGCTGGGTGATAAGTCTTAGTATTTTGAAGACAGCATCTATTATATGTTACTTAGCTGAGTTTGTTGAAAAAGGCTGTGTAAAAATGCCACAGATAGCGGAAGGACGACGTGACACGTTTCGGGGTATTTAAAGATAATCCCCTGCTTCAGGTCTAATCCTCTGTGCGCTTTCAGCCCGGAAACTTGTGAAACTGGAAAAACGGCGTCTTTATAAGTACTGACCATGCAAACATTTGCTTAATCACTTCAAGGTGCTCCAATCAAAGGGCTAGAGAAGGAATATCCAATCAGGGTAGTCATGGGGAGGGATCATTAAAGCTCCGCCCCCTAAACCTTTGTGGGAAAAATGTATTGTTTAAGAAACAGTGTGCCAATCAATTTGCATAGTCATACCATGCGGCCGCACAGAGTTCAGTCGAAAGATCCGTCTTTGTTCAGAGTTCTGAAGCACTTGGAGACGATCCCCGCCTCTTGGATGTTCAGGTATGAAATTCAAGACACGCCATCTCAAGTCTTGAAAATCGTGCAATAACTGCAAGCAGTGTTCTACCATAGGAGCTGTTAGAGTTCTCGTCCTCAAACGAGAGGCATGTTCTGCCAATCGGATTTTAAAGGAACATGATGTGCGGCCGACATAATAAAAAGATCAGGAGCACACTATTAGGTACACCACATAACAAGTTAGACAATTTGTCTGCCAACGGGATGAATAGGTGATTGATGTATGATTATCCACCCATACAGAGCCAGAGATCGTATTAGAGCAATACATACAGGAGCCACAGGGAAAATTGCCAGCCTGTATGTGAAATGTAGGGGGGCAATCAATTGCTGCTGCTGTATGAACCAAACGATCCCTTAGATTTGCTCTTCGGGAATACGCTATCCGAAGTTGACCCCGGAAACATGCATGCAGACCCAATATAGGCCAAAATCTATGTAAAGGTTTACTAACCGCTGACAAGCCCCTCATGTAAGGGAAAATTCCCGTAATCAAATCTTGAGATTGTTGGGGAGCCGCAGCAACAAAAAGCCACTCTCTATGCAGATGTCTAGCTCGCTTATAGGCCATATAAATCACTCTTCGGGGATAGCCACGTGAGAGTAAACGCTGGCTCAAATCATGGGCATGTTCTTTAAAGTCCCCCAGATCTGTACAATTTCTGCGCAATCATAGAAATTGACCAAAAGGTAGTCCTCTTTTTAATGCTGGTGGGTGAAAGCTATCGTAACGCAGTAAGGTATTTCGCTGAACTGGTTTTCTAAAAAGAGAAGTAGAAAAACCTGTTGAAGACAATGTGACTGTAATGTCCAAAAATTGAATCGCCCGTGTTTCAATTTGAGCTGTAAATTGTATGTTCTGCTTAAAAGAATTTAAGCTATGGAGAAAAGAGATCAGCTCCTCCTTAGAGCCAGCCCATAAGAAAAAAATGTCGTCTAAAAATCTTCGCCAAAATGGGATATTTACAAACAGTGGGTGAGTGTAAATAAACGTTTCCTCATACCAAGCCATGTAGATAGTAGCTATGGAGGAGGCCACCATTGCCCCCATGGCAATACCAAAGATCTGGAGGTAGTATTGTTGTTGATAAATAAAATAATTGTTATTAAGTACTAGATCCAACAGATCCATCAGAAAACTCTTTGGGATACGATCAGGTAACGTCAGGGGAAATTGCTGTATACAGTTTAATGCTTCCCTTTGATCAATATTGGTATACAAAGATTGAACATCGAGGGTTACCAGGAAGGTAGAAGATGACATGCCTGTACAGGTCTCCAATTGTTGTAAAAAATCACTGGTATCTCTCAGATATGATGAAACCGTAGCTGCTGCCGGCTGCAAAAACAGATCACAGAACTGTGAGAGTGGTTTCAAGATTGAATCTCGGCAAGAAACAATCGGACGACCAGGGGGATCCAAAAGAGATTTATGAATTTTGGGCACAAGATAAAAAGTAGGTATCTTCGGATGGGTTTTTATCAAAAATTCCATTTCTCTTCGTGTAAGCCAATTGCTGAGGAAAGCCTGATGTACCACCTCACTAATACGAGTTGATAGCTCTGCCGTGGGATTCGAGATAAGGACATAATATTTACGGTTATCCAGATGTAAATATATTTGTTGTTCATACTGTTCAGAGGACCAAACAACTGTTGCTCCCCCCTTGTCAGCTCTACGAATGACAAGATTAGAGGCCGACAATTGCTTGAGAGCTACCTTTTGGGCAGATGATAAATTGGAATATGAGGGAAAGCCAAGCTTTTCCAAGCGTGAAAGTTCCGCCAAAACCAAGTCTTGAAATGTAGAAATCGCTGCGTCAGCTGGTCCCGGTGGCTGCCAGCGAGAAGATTTTCTAATCAAAGAAATGTCCGGAGCACCGGCGCGAGTAGAAAAATAATGAATGACCCTTAATTTTTTGAAAAATTTATGCAATGCTACTCGCATGCCGAAAGTGTCATAATGTGAAGTTGGGACAAAAGAGAGACCCAATTCCAAAACTTGATGCTGTTCATTGGTGAGGGTCTGTCCAGATAAATTCACAACTGACGATTTTTGGTCTTCGATCTGGTATCTGGACCCTCTAAAAAATCCTGATGACTGGACCCCCGAGGTCTACGACCGCGAGACCAGTTGCCCCGTTGCGATTCAAAACTTGAATGCGGTTTTCGACCCCTATTTCCCACTGCCTGATCAGACACAGATTCACTAGAGTCTGTACCTGTGGAATCCTCAGAACTACGTCCAAAGGAAACCTTCTTACCACGTCTCTGGCTAGTCCTTGATGGCCAGTCATAAACACAGTTGTTATCATAGTCTGAAAGCTTGGCTTTCCCTCATATTCCAATTTATCATCTGCCCAAAAGGTAGCTCTCAAGCAATTGTCGGCCTCTAATCTTGTCATTTGTAGAGCTGACAAGGGGGGAGCAACAGTTGTTTGGTCCTCTGAACAGTATGAACGACAAATATATTTACATCTGGATAACCGTAAATATTATGTCCTTATCTCGAATCCCACGGCGGAGCTATCAACTCGTATTAGTGAGGTGGTACATCAGGCTTTCCTCAGCAATTGGCTTACATGAAGAGAAATGGAATTTTTGATAAAAACCCATCCGAAGATACCTACTTTTTATCTTGTGCCCAAAATTCATAAATCTCTTTTGGATCCCCCTGGTCGTCCGATTGTTTCTTGCCGAGATTCAATCTTGGAACCACTCTCACAGTTCTGTGATCTGTTTTTGCAGCCGGCAGCAGCTACGGTTTCATCATATCTGAGAGATACCAGTGATTTTTTACAACAATTAGAGACCTGTACAGGCATGTCATCTTCTACCTTCCTGGTAACCCTCGATGTTCAATCTTTGTATACCAATATTGATCAAAGGGAAGCATTAAACTGTATACAGCAATTTCCCCTGACGTCACCTGATCGTATCCCAAAGAGTTTTCTGATGGATCTGTTGGATCTAGTACTTAATAACAATTATTTTATTTATCAACAACAATACTACCTCCAGATCTTCGGTATTGCCATGGGGGCAACGGTGGCCCCCTCCATAGCTACTATCTACATGGCTTGGTATGAGGAAACGTTTATTTACACTCACCCACTGTTTGTAAATATCCCATTTTGGCGAAGATTTTTAGATGACATTTTTTTCTTATGGGCTGGCTCTAAGGAGGAGCTGGACTCTTTTCTCCATAGCTTAAATTCTTTTAAGCAGAACATACAATTTACAGCTCAAATTGAAACACGGGCGATTCAATTTTTGGACATTACAGTCACATTGTCTTCAACAGCATATGAGGACAGACTTAAGGATCTTAATATGTACAGTACACCTTAGAGGAAAGGCGGAATAGAGGTGATATGATTGAGATGTTTAAATACCTCGATGGCATAAATGTACAGGGGGAGAGCCTCTTTCAATTGAAAGCAAGTTCTGCTATGAGGGGACATGGGATGAGGGTGAAGGGGGATAGATTCAGGAGTGATATGCGGAAATATTTCTTTACGGAAAGAGTGGTTGATCCGTGGAATAATCTCCCAGTGGAGGTGGTAGAGATGAGGACAGTATCTGAATTCAAAAAAGCATGCGACAAACACAGAGGGTCTCTAAAGGAAAAAAGGGGACTGTTGTAGTTTTTGATATGGAAGGACAGACTAGATAGGCCATGTGGTCTTTTTCTGTCATCATATTTCTATGTTTCTATGTTTCTAATTTCAATCCTGAGTTGTATGAATGGGCTGAGTGAGAAGGTGTTGCTTTTTTGTTACTTACCTCTTTTCGGGTCTTCATTAAGATATAATCATTTGACTGGGCTGAATAATCCTGCTCCCTAAAGAAGCGTCAATGCAAAACACCTGGAGATTTCATTGGGTCAGTTCTGCATTTGAGTAGGTCTTTTTTGAATACTACAGTTGTCTACCTGCTCGTTTTAAGGTACTTCTGTATCATCCAGTTTTAATCATACTACAGTTGTCTACCTGCTCGTTTTAAGGTACTTCTGTATCATCCAGTTTTAATCATACACATGCAATCCTCATATGAAATGGGGACTAGACATGCACATTTTTGATCTATCCAGGCCAAGCCCTAACCATGAACCCAATACACCCCCTTGCAATTTCTAAGTATTGTGGGCTTCTCAGTGTAAAATCACCATTTAGATATGTAAAATCCTGGATTTTCCATGTAGGAACTGCAAACAAAGCTTCTAAAATAGAGTGATGCTGAACATACATGAATGATTTAATTGCATGGGCAATGTTTAAAACAGCCACTGACAGTAGGGTTTAAATATCAACCAGGACGTTTTTTCCTTTAAGGAGTACCTTTGAGAGCACGGCTCAAGCATTGCAGGAAAGTGAAAAGATATGAGAACCACAGTTGATCTTCACAAGGGTGCTTGATTGTCTTCCTACATGATGTTTTCCTTCTCTGTCTTTTTTAACTTTATTTTTTCTAAAGAGTTTTCAGTTTTACAAACTTTCAAGCCTTGGGGCTAGAACAACAGGCCACCATCTAAAACATATTAAATAAATAAAACATTATTAATATTATTATTAATATTATTAATATTAAATAAATAAAACATATTAAATAAATAAATAAATAATGTCCGGCCCCTATACCCATCACTTCTGGTCCCCTTCCTTCCCCATTCCTCTCCCTCTCTTCCCACTCTCCCTTATCCTAAAATGTAAATGCTGAAGTAGTAAGGAGAAGATTGCAGCATGCAAATATTGCCTCTTCTAATTGTGAAAGCAGTGGGAGAAAACACACCCATTCATTGCCCCTTCCTCTTCCTACTCTGCCAATGCTGCGGAGCCCTAAAACCAACTGTCCTAGCAGATCACTCAATGAGCAGTGCAACACCTTAGGTGGCAGATAAAGACCACAGGACCCATTTAGAGTCCAAAGTACTTCCTGCTGCAATGTGATAGGAGAGACTATTCTGTGCATCCATGAATCTTTCTGGGAAGAAAGATTTCATAATGTTACTCCTGATTCTATTCCCTTTGGGCCTCACCTCATTCCCCTAGATGTATCTTAGTCCCCAGTTGTTGTGTTGTCTGTCTTGACTAGACTGTAAGCTCTGATGAGCAGGGACCGTCTTTTACATGTGTCTGCATGTGCTGCGTACACTGTCCAGTGCTACAAAAATGATAATACTGTACATGAATATTTACAAGATTGTCTGGGTGAGGAGTCAGGTTGACTATTCTACCCTCTGTGATTCTGTGGTAGCCATGTCCAGCTCAGTAGCCTCTTCTGTTGATGTCGCTCAAAGTCTGATGCCATTTTCCTTCCCCTATAGTTGGTAGTCAAGAGTGCCACAGGTCCAGGCGTTGCCATGCCCCACTGTGGAGAGATTAGCATTAGGCAGAGTGTTACGCAGACCCCTTCTCCAGTCTGCAATCCCTGGTGGGCCTCACTTGAACTTCTTTGACCCAGATACTGCACCCCTCTAGGGTCAGCCCTGAGCATGTGCACACACAAAATCAACAAATCACAAATATTAATTCATGTAACACCAGTTTAATGCACGTGCACCTGGGTATAACATATTCACTTGCTAATAAGAGTCAGAAAGAGCAGGAAAAAAGGAGAAAAGAAGGGCAGAAAAATAAGCAATGGAAAAAGGTGAAGTGAAATTTAGATGTGGCAATGAGGAAAGAGAAGAGGGCACCGCTTCAACGGAAAAGCAGAATAGTGAGCGAGTGAGTCATAGTGGCTCTTGGGATGGGTTTAGTAGCAGGAAGACTGTGGTTTCTTCTCTGACATCAGAGTATACTTTTAACCAAAATTAGTAAGTTAGTAAGGACAATCCCACGGGGGAAACTGGAAACTAATATTTAAGATTTAAGGTTCACTTTGAACTAGAATAGCAACAACTTTAATCACTCAATAGGAAAAGCATTTTTTTGTAGTTTTATTCTGCTGCTTATTCATGGGTGGTGCATGTGTAACTATTAGGAAAGAGGCCGATTTAATACCCTGTGTATCTGGGCCCTGGGTGTGCTTAAACTGCAGACGGGGCTGAGATATACCTGCTTCTGCTGCTGCAGGGTCTAGACACATCCGCAGTGGTGGAATCGGGAGGATAGATGGCCAGGAGCTCACTGCATTCCAAGGAGGCACGTATATCCGAACCTTCCCGTCCCCATCTTACAGCAGCACTGCTGGCACGAGTGAACAGTGGCATCCTACCACCAAGGGAACGAGCTGTCTACCTGCAGACCACTGTCTGGGCATCACTGAAGGCCCCTATGGTTCGGATCATGATTGCAGGTGCTGTGCTAGGCCTTTGGTGCAGGGGGTGCAGGCGGGGTGGTATAGGCTGGGCATCCTTGGGGGTGTCAGGTAATGTATACGGGCCATTCCTGCATACCCTGTGTATGTCCCAACGCTTGGCCACTCACTCGCTCTGCCCCTTCTCTTATTTATTTATTTGGAACCTTTTTCTATACTGCCCTTCCAGAGATCTGGGATGGTTTACATTCTTGTAATAGTTAACTATTTACAGTAAAACAGTTTGGGAACAATAACTATTTACAATGACTTTTGCAATATTTGCGCTACATTCTGGGTGTGAATGGGTGTTCAAGGGGTCTGCAATGTGTGTACAGAGGTTTGGCTTATTGGTGTGTGGTGTGCATTAATATTGCATGGGGTTTGATGAAGGTAAGTTTGTGGGGTGGTAGTGGTCAGCGGATCTATGGTAGTGTTCGTAAGTGGTAGTTGATTGAAGGATGGGTTGAGTTATAAAACTGTTGGGTGAATAGGAATGTTTTTAGCTCCTTTCTGAACGTTTGGAGGTCTTTGATTTCCTTTAAGTATTCCGGGAAGGCATTCCATTGGGTGGGAACAAAAAATGAGTAAGCACTCTTGCTTGTTATTTGCTTGGTTTTCCGGAATGCATTTGGTATTACTCAGGGTAGTTTTTCCAAATGGGTAATCAAACTCTGGAATTTGTTACCGGAGGATGTAGTAAGAGCTGTTAGTGTAGCTGGGTTTAAAAAAGGTTTGGACAAGTTCCTGGAGGAAAGGTCCATAAACCATTATTAAGAAGGGACCCAGGATATCGATGCTTGACCCAGTACAAGCATTGTAGAACCTGTGTCTTTTGGGGAAACTGCTAGGTATGTATGACCTAGATTGGCCACTGTTGGAAACAGGATACTGGGCTTGATGGACCTTGGTCTGACCCAGTATGGCATATCTTATGTTCTTATGGTTAGCTTTGCGCATACTATGGCAGTCGTGAACCTCACTTCTAAGTCAGGGTATGGGGAATATGATCTTAATCTCTCAGATTTACTGCTAATGCTCAAAGTAATACTTGCATCATGCCAAAGAGAGCTTTCAGCTGGAGTTTGTAAGATGTAACATGTATGGTGAGGGTATTTTGGTTGTTCCTTCTTCTAGCCCTGGTGTCAGCGTGTTTGGATTAGGGATGTGAGGTAAGAGGGCGCTATGTTATTGATTAGTTTGAATGCCCTTTCCTGCCCATGTACAGCACTCCCTATACAATTGCTGTGTATGTGCAGGGTGTGAAGGCTGTGGAATACGCTTGGGGAGCTGTTCGCAGCTTACATGTCCGACCCACATGAACACAGGTGCTATTTGCAGTATGGAATGACCTCCTTAGCGTAAAAGGGGAAATCAGTAGAACGGTCCTTGGCAGAATGTTCTTACCTCCTCCTGTAGGTCTCTTGTATTGAAGTATCCGTGCTGGTCAGATCTAGTGGTATTGTGTGTTCTAGGTTCTCAGTTCTCTTTTAATGAGAGAATGTTTCATTGTCCTTAGAATGCTGATAATAGGAGATAAATAATCTATATGTTAGATGCATGACGTATGATGGAGAAATAATAGATGGGTGTCAGGAAAGAGGATGCATTCAAGTACTGGGCTATGGTTTAGGAGACTTCCTGGATCATGAGTCAATGATTCTCTTCTGATGCTGACTTCCTTATGTGTGACCTTGGGCAAGTCATTTTGGCTCCCAGTGCCTTTGGGTTTGTATTCCTGGATCTGACTTTGACACCCTTCAAACTGAATCTGTTCTCACGATTATTGCTTATAGATATATTTTGGTTTAAAACACGGCACAATTCTATAACAGCAAAAAGAAAAAAAAAAGGATTGCAGTCAGGGATAATAATGCCTCCACGTCCTTATCCCACCTGATGCACACAGGTCATAGCTATGCCTGATTTTTTTCAACATTGTGCATTGCAACTCTCAGGCCATCAAGGATGTGTGATAAGGTTACTGTCAAGCTGTACAGGAGTCCTCAGCCACGCTGCTGCTGGTAAAGGGAGGTGCTGCGATTCGCACTGTTAAGTTATTTACAAGCAAGCCTTTACTCTTTGTGAGCCCTGTTTATTAAGACCATCTGTGAATGAATTCCAAAACCGGGAGGGGCTCTGGTGATTGGAAACTTCCTCTGGCCACTGTACAATTCAGTAGAACTTATTTATACAGGCTGGTGCTGTCATTAGACTATCACACCAAAATATATTTTTGTGTGTCACAACTGAAACGGTAATTGTGGTGTTAGTGCTGATGGCAGGAAGGTTTAAAGCGGGGAAATAGGGAACTTTCCTGTTGCATTTGGGGTGTGGCCTTTACTCCCATACAGAAGTTCCATTGCCAATCCTCAGTAATGAAATGGATCAGTAAAAGACAGTCTCCTACCAACACTCGTGCTAGTGATGGTCTCAAAATTTTTCTACCATTTGCCTTGGAGTCATTGCTTCAGTCCAATGTTCCCAGTTCGGTGCCTAAGCAGCGCTGATTTGGGTGTTATTGAGCACTGGGGAATAATGAAGGAATCTGTGTGTGAAACCCTGACAGTTTCCTCTTGGTCTTAAGACTTCCAGTTCAATCAGAAGATTTCCTAAACACTTTCTTTTGCACTTCAGTTTAGTTGTATTATTTGCTGAACTGATTTTCCAAAATATCATCAAAACAGTTGCAAAACAAAATACATGATAAACAGTAATGCAATTAAAACACAAATGAAAATAACAGCTTAAAAAGGACAGGTCTTTGCTGTAAAACCTCCATGCCTTCATCCTCCTCACAGCTTTATCCCGTCCATATCTGCTTTAGAAAGCGACCTTGTACTCCTCTTCAGCATCTCCATCTGTGTCACTGTACAATGGAGAAAGTACGGATAGACGTTTACAGTGCCAGCAGGTGTCATTTTTTAAGAAATAACTGGGCACCCTCCTTCCTAGAAGCTTGAATGTCGTGCATGCTCTGGCACTGGGATGCCATGCAGGAGCCCCGCAGCCCCATATGTGCTGTTCCCCATGTGGCCCGACCCCCAGATGGGCCTGTCAAGGCTGGAGTCGGGCGTGGGGAGCCTCCTGGTGCCCCTCACCTCTCAGGGGTTGTCCGCTGGTGCCACTCTCTGAGCACAGGGTGACTTCTTCCACCTCCAAGGTGGAATAAGTTACCCGACCATCACTGCTTCCCTGGATGTACAGGGATGTGTCCAGAATCGGCCCTGTACGTCTGAGGCCAGGGTTCCACCTCTGCCCTGCCCACGCTCCTCCTCTGGCCCTCCCCCACCACCCCCGTCCAGACCTCCCCACACATCTCCTCTGTATATGCAGGGAGCTTTGGACAGGGAATTGGGAAGAAGCATTTGGCGGGGGATGTATGTCCAGACCGGACATACATCCCTGGTAAACGCTGTTCAGAATGACCCCCAAGAGGGATAGACAACAAAATATATATGACCAAATAATTATTAGTTATGGACCTGCCCTCCCAGAAACCTGTCTAAACTATATTTTAAATTCAGCCCCCAAGCCTGGCCAGTCCAAAAAACACTTACAGAGCTGGGGGTCACTGCTGAGACGGTGAGCCTGGCCCATTACGATTTGTTATCATATTTCTACATCTTGTATGCCTACTTCCTTTTATGCTTAATATTTTTTGACAGAGAAGACCATGAAGAGAATCCCTGCTGTATAATAAGGACAATAACTGAGCTCCTGCTACACAATAAATGCAGGAACTGTGTCCTTGTATAATAAGGTCAGGAACTGAGCTCCTGTAACACAATAGTGGCAGAGGCTGAGCTGTTGTGAGTTCCAATACTACTGCAGTGATATAAATCTTACAAACAGAGTTTCTTGCCCAGGACAGCTGTACAGATGGTGGCAGTAGTGGGGTGATTCATTTCCATCCTGGCACACCATGTGATACTTAACAGTTAGTGGAGGCACAGCATGGAAAAGGGGCTCAAAATGAAATAACAAAAAGGATCCAGGCTCAAAACCCCCATTATCACTCTGACTGCAAGTCCCCAGTAGCCACAAACAGTCCCTGCTCAGTTAATTTATGCTAACAGGAGAAACAGTCATGGATTCCTTTCATCTCTGATGCCGAGTTATTACCATCATGTGGGCTTGTTTTTCAAAGCAACTGCAATTTGGCTGTAAGATGTTAACATGTGACAGTGTCTGCATACATAATAAGCACTGTATTTTAAAAGTAGTGGAGGATGCTGTCCCCAGATATAAACGGCCCCACTTTTAGTTACAGAATTCCGTTATTTGGTAGATGCATGAATTTTTAGGGACAGAGGGCAGAGGGAAGCAGTTTTTAAAAATAATTTAGCTGACAGCTTGTCAACTGACATCTTTTAATTTATGACTGTTGACATTCCTTGAGCCACCAGCTCCTCCAGGCTAGCTTCAGCAGTTCCCTCAATTTACATGCAAGCAAATAGGCATGCTACTGTGCTGTTCACAATCCTGTACTAGGAAACACTCCACAGTTTGAGCATATTATAAACCAACAGAAAGTGATTCCACCTAGAGGTAAGTGAAGAATAAACAATAAAGGAGGGGTAGAAACAATATTTAAACAAAAAAAGTCAGCAGAAGTTTTAATTAAGTCCTTTTCTTTGGTGCCATTAAGTCAGTGTTGACTCATAGTGACCCAGCTACCTCTTTCTTGGTGATGTATCACCAGAAGTAGATTGCCAGAAGAAACTGAGGCAATGGAGAGTTAAGTGACTTGCCCAAGGTCACAAGGAGTGCCTGTGGGAATTGAACCCTTGATCTTCTGGGTACTAGGCAGTTGTGCTAACCACTAGGCTACTCCTCTGCACCAATTAAGCCCTTAACAAGCTATTAATAACTACTTTACAAATGCTTAAATGAAATAAAAATGGACTAGAGAGGGTAGTAGAAATATATTCTTTTCCTATGGTATGAGACTTGTTTTCCTTCCTATTTTTGCTTTTATAGGATTAATTTAGAGTAGGTATGACATAAAATGCTTAACTCTTTCTTTGCCAGACAAACTATAATGCTAAACCGTAAATCTACTGCATGTTAATGTTGAAATAGGGAGGTGTTTTGCTCAATTACTGCACTAGTCATTCTCATCTGGAAGTCCATGTTTAAAAAATTGGTTCAGATAACAGATGAAATGAATCTGGTGGGGTCTGCGTCTGTATCATTAATTTCCTTAAGAAGAAACAGTGCTGACAGTCCCAATTAGGGGAGAGCTCAGGACTGGAAACAACAAGAAGGTCATACAGAATAGAACTCAGAAGACTTGGCAGAGAACTGGCTGTCCCTCCCCCCAAAATAATTTAACAATCTTCCCTTGTTTTTTAAAGACTACTTACACTATCTTTAACAAGTTTATTTTCGATTAATGATAACAGGAACTATACAATGAGAATAATTACAAGTAATCAACTTCAATGCCCCCAAACAAAACAAAACAAAACACACACACACAAAAAAAGGCAGAGGTCAATCGCAGGAATGGATTAGAGGCATAGATCCAAAGATCTCCAAATTCTTTCTAATTCAGCAATGCAGTTGGTCAAAACAGAAGCCGCGCCGTCTAAGTTCCTCATGATACGGACTGTGTGCAACCAGAAGGTAACATTTAATAAGGACGTATCCTTCCAGCAACACAGTATCTGTTGAATGGCTATTGATATCATAATGTCAAACAATAACTTAGTGAGGACATCTTGAACACCTCACACATGAATCCTCAAACCCCATTCCAGAAAGGTTTAATATGGGAACATTCAAATAACGTGTGCGTTGGCGTACCAACCATGGACGAGCACACATTCGACTACTTAGACTGTCTATTGTAAAAGTTGCTTTCACATGTTTGGAAAGCCTGTGCTTGCATCTCAAAAACCTCTTTTCTAAATGCTCTGATCAGCCATCCATTCCCCCCCCCCCCCCAACTATGGAATGCTGTATTGATTCCCCTGTATATTTTGGTATCAACATCTGTTGCTCATAGTGTCTTGACCTGAGGAAGAAGGTTTTAACCTTCGAAAGCTAGTCTACAAATGTAATAAGTTAGTCCAATAAGAAGGTATCACCTTATTTTTTTTTGTTTCTCTTTTTATTTAACTACCATTATAGTGGACTAAGACGGCTATCATGCTTCTAAATCCTAATATAATCTTATCTAAAACATGCATTCTACGCCTTCTTTTCTTTCATAATCTTAATTTCTTATCTGCAGAGGCATTGTTGGAAATGTTAAAGATTCGGGACTGATCAGTTTGGAAATAGCAGGTGGGGGGAAGATGACCCTTCAAAGACTGACCAGTGTGAGAGCATCAGGTTTGCCCTTTAAAAGTACATGGGCTTGGAAGCTAGAGTTGTTCCTGAACTGGTCTCAGTACCAGTGGAGCCTAATTAGATCGACTCATCTTGGAACGCTAGATTTGTTAATGCGTCCCACGGTTGCTTTTTCCTAGGGAATTGTTTCCTTTTACGTTTTCGATTTATCATTATAGCCTCTTTACTAGGATCCTCTCTCCCCTAAATTTTGGGCTGGAGTGTCAGGTGCAATTTGGAATTATTGTATTTTTTCTCTGTGACAATTTCTGTAATTTGCATCTTTCCATTTCTTTCTTTGCTTGATGTAAGTCTGAAAATTTAGAAATAAATAATTTAAAAAATAAAAAATAAAAGTACATGGGCTTGCACACAAATCTGCTATTCTAAAGAGCCCCATGTATTTTCCAATGCACTGGCTTGTAGCTTTTGTGTCTTTAAGATACAGCACAATGAAAAAACCCTAGGGGCACTGTAACAGATTCAAAGTCTGTGCCCCAAGGGTCCTTGCATATGTCTGCCTCACACTCATTTCCGCACTTGCATCTCATAAGAAGCAGCATACTGGATCAGATCAAAGATCCATCAAGCCCAGTATCCTTCTTCCAGTAGTGGCCGATGTAGGTCACAAATACCTGAATATGCCAAGAGAGAGAGGTCCTGCTAAAACGCTAGAATCAGGGGTGTTGCGAAAGCAGTGTTCCTTCAGATAAGTGAATGTCTTTTTGGATGTTCAGTAATTTAAGTAAAGTCATATGATTGCCATGTTAGTCCACTTTAATGGTAGTTAGAAAAAAGCAAAGAAAAATAGGTAAATAAGACAATACCTTTTTAAAGGACTAATTTAATACATTCTTGCAATACTATTCCTCATAGGAAGCTTATCAATAAACTGAGCAGCCTAGGGAAAGGTCCCAAGGTGGTGAACTGGATCAGAGATTGGTTGGCTGACAGAGAACAGATGGTATTGGTAAATGGAACTCACTCAGAAGAAAGGAAGATGTGTAGTGGCGTGCTATTGAGGAAGGATTGAATGGAAAAATCTGTCTTTTTGCAGATGACATGAAAATTTGCAACAGAGTGAACACTTCTGAGGGAGTGGGCAACGTGAAGAAAGATCTAAAAACACTGGAAGATTGGTCTAATGCTTGGCAGTTAAGATTTAATGCGAAGACGTGCAGAGTCATGCACTTGGGATGCAGAAATCCAAAGGACCAGGAGAGAGACCTCAGAGTGCTAGTGTCTGAGGATCTCAAAGTGACAAAACAATGTGACGGCAGTGGCCAAAGCCAGGAGGACGTTGGGCTGCATATGGAGAGGCATAACCAGCAGAAAGGAAGAGGTATTAATGCCCCTGTACAAGTCACTGGTGAGGCCTCACTTGGAGTATTGTGTTCAGTTTTGGAGACCATATCTCGCAAAGGATATAAAAAGACTTGAAACGGTTCAGAGGAAGGTGACCAAAATGATTTGTAGCCTGCGCCAGAAGACATATGAGAAGAGATTTGAAGACCTAAATATGTATACCCTAGAGGAGATGAAGGACAGGGGAGATGTAATACAGACCTTTAAATACTTAAAGGGTATTAATGAATGAACAAACCTTTTTCAAAGAAGGGGAAGCTGTAAGACTAGAGGGCATACAATAAAGCTACTTAAAAGCAACATCAGGAAATACTTTTTTTCTGAAAGGGTGGTGGATGGTTGGAATGCCCTCCCGATGGAGGTGGTGGGGGCAAATACAGTGACAGAATCCAAAATGGCATGGGACAGACACAGTGGAACCCTTTATAGCAAGACGATGAAATCAGAGCAAACTTAAATATCTTTTAATAGAGGGGGCTGATCTGCATGGAGCAGCAGGTACAACCCTAAACACAGGTATAGAGGAGGGTGACCTGCACAGAACGGCAGTGACAATACTCTAGCCATCTTACTGGACAGACTAGAAGGACTGTGGAACCATACTGCTCTACTCTCTGCCATTCAATATTGAAAAATACAGGTGATCAAATCTGGCCACACTCCTTGACCATGTTTCTCGCTGCCAGGAGGGACCTGGTTTTCATTAAGAATCTGTGGACATGGTAAAAGTTGCAAAAGAAAAGGTGCTTAGAAAAAGGAAAAGAAGGTTTTATGAATAAGTTTAAGCTGGGCAGTGATATGTGTAAAAAGACATGAAAGAAATGTGACAGGATGGCACACAATGTACACAAAAACAGCTGCCCTGAACCTAGAAGAGAGTGTTAGCTTCTGAAAGCTAGTCAAAAAATATATTACATTAGTCCAATAAAAGGTGTTTTCTATTTCCGTGCATTCAAGTGGATAAATAGCAACCACAGTTTCAGAACAATACGAGTTACACTTGGGTAGTGGAGCCCCAACATGTTCCTCTGTCTTGAGATAGATGAAATTGTTGAAGCTGCAGTTCGTAGTCAGTGCTGAGTTGTAGGGTTGGCTGTACTAGGGCTGGTTGTAGGTTGGACTAAGATGTCTGAGTAAGTGGATATTCCCATTTTTGTTTTGCTGGAAATTATAAAAGGCTCTGCCTAATCAGTACTAGGGTCTTTTTTTGAGAGTGGTGATTGGAGTCCAGGGGGAACTGCTAATCTTTCTGGCTGGCTAAATCTTGATCTAGGCAAGGAGGTATCCCAGGCAGGGCTGGCTTAACCATCAGACAGGTTAGGTGGCAGCTTCTGGAGGGCAGCAAAGAGCGGCCGCAGCCAAAGCAAAACAGGTCCTGACATCCACAAACCCGGAGCCATCAGTGCCTCCTTCTACCTGCAGGGTAGTAAAGCCCATTTACCTAGGGGTTGTGACCCTCTAGGTTCACAGAAGGGATTGCCACAGCTATATATCCAGTGGTGGGATTAGACTGGTTCGGCCCGGTTTGCACAAACTAGTTTCCGTCTTGGGCCGTGTTCGCTGAACCAGGCCAAAAATGGTGACCCATTCCCAGTGCTGCACTGGTGGGAATCCTCCTCCCACCAGTGATTTGATGGCATTGGGGGAAGCCCCTGATGCCATCAAAGCATTGGCAGGTAGGGGGATCGGGCTGCTGGGCCACCAGGAAGTTGCTGCCCTGCGGTGGCCACCAGCAGCCCAAGCATGCGAAGCCAGCAATGCAAACGCGTACCATGCTGCTACCTGCTTGGCTCCTTCAGTGGAGAGATCGATCTGGACCGGTTCCTGGGCGGATTGAATCCTGCCACTGCATATATCCCCTTCCAGGTAAAGGGAAAGGCACAGCAAAGAGGGAAAGGGAGAGCTGGAAGTCAGCCCTGAAGCAGAGGGCAGGATTCCTTTAAGCCCCTGAGTGGCAGATATAAGTCATGGAAGGTGGGGAGGAGTTCCTGGGTTCAGCACTGGGTGAGGTCACTTCCTCTGCAACTCCTGAGCCAGATGAGGATATGCCTGAGGATGAGTTTGGTGGACTGGACAAAGCCTGTCTTAACAGAAGAACCACAACAAGGTACAGAATTTATGGAACCAATGGACTGCTCTCTGAGCAGAATTTAAACTATGTGCCTGGTTGAGTGCAGAATCTTAAGGAGCTAAAGCTGTTGTCTTGGGAGGGGCAAGCAATAGAAAGCTTAGTAAGTGAGACCTGACTACGCTGCAATAGCAGAGAGACAGAGCAACAGAAAATCCCAGCTTCAGCCCAATGTTATATAAAGACTGTGATGTGGACTCCCAGTGCTTTGGGGTTTTGAGAGTCACTTATGGCACCATGAGCCTAGCTGCAGACAAGGGGGTAAACCCTGGACTGGATTAATTTCTTTCTAAAATGTGGAGTCTGCAGGAACAGGATAGGAAAACAAGGTTTAAATACTTTAAACTCGTCTCTTGAAGAGAACTGATAAGCACATAGCTGCCAAGTTACTCAGCTCCATGAGTGAGATTTTAAGCCAGCCCTGGATTTCTGACCATCTCATCTGATGTGTTATGGGGCCTGCACCACTGATTCCAATGGGTAAAATTGGGGACTACAAATACCAAACAGCACTGCAATGCAAACTTAAAACTGGCAAAAAATCTCACCCATGGAATTGGGTAACTTGGCTACTCTGTAAACCTTTATTTTAGTTAACAACTTTTTTAATATTTTTTACACACTGTCTTTCTACCAGTTAAGCTGGTTTCCAGAAACTCAGAGCAGTAACATTAACATATGAACAGTAAGATGCACATTCCAGGGAACATATACTATAATGGATAAGCAATCATCAAACTTTTGGGGCATAACTATTTAAATGTGTTGATGGGGTGTGGTTATTACTTAGCCGGGTGTCCTTCCTCAGTATTTGTCGACTGGGTGAAAGCAGTTGATGGTGGTTTTGTTGCTGAGAACTCTGAACGATTGGCAGGGCTCCCTTTTGGAGGCTTCATCTGTAGGGGGAGGGGGTTTCAGAAGCAAAAGCCTGCAGCGGCATCATTGAAGCCAGCGACAATTACTCGGTGTGTGCCCCCCTCCTGGTGAAAGTGAATTGCTTTTGGAAATTAGCCTCCATTATGTTTATAAATATGTAAGTATGATGTCCAATTATGTATCTTTACAATATTACTCTGGGAGGGCTGGTGTTGAGGTAATTACAGCTGCTAAGTTTAATTGGCCAAATCTCCAGTATGAGGCTGAGGTGCTTAAATTAATCGAGGGGCATGAGGTTATTAAAGGCTTGCTTAGGGTGCCAAATACCCTTCCACCAGCCCTGATCCCAGGCCAGCTAGGCCTAGCCAGGGAAAATGTTTTTGAAAAGGGGGTACAGACCGGAGAAGGACTTTGGAAGTCCAGCTGGTTTCAAGAGCTGTTTTGCAGCAGACATTTGGGGGGACCCATCTCCAGGTTCTTCAAAAATGTCCAGCCACATATTTGGTATTCTTGGGGAGTGGAGGAGTAGCCTTGTACTCAAGAGATCCAGGTTCAATTCCCCCTGCCACCCCTTGTGACCTTGGGCAAGTCACTTAACCTTCCATTGCCTTAGGTACAAACTTAGATGGTAAGCCTTCTGGGGACAGGGAATTACCTACTGTACCTGAATGTAACTCACCTTGGAAAGCTAAATACTAATAAATAATCCAGAGGACCTGGAAGGAACATCTTGCTGAACCATCTTGGAAGTTCAGTCTGGCCAGGATGGGACTGAACCCAAGAGACAGGAGGTTTTTGGAACTTTGATACAGACTCAGGGAGTTTGTTCCAGGCATAAGGAGCAGCAAGATGAAAGGACCGGTCTGGAGCTGGCAGTGGAAGAAAAGGGCAAAGAGAAGTGATCTAGAGGAAGAACGGAGTTCAGGAGGAGGGGTCTCTTAGATTGTAAGCTCTGATGAGCAGAGACTGTGTTTTACATGTGTCTGTGCAGAGCTGCATACGCCTTATAGTGCTATACAAATGTTCAATAGTAGTAGTGTAGAAAGAGAGGAAAGGTAGTGAGGAACAGTAGAGTCGATGCATTTATAGGTTAGAAGGAGAAGTTTTGAATTGGCTTCGAAAATGGAAAGGGAGCCAATGAACTGAATTGAGAACAGAGGTTATGAGTTTATCGGGGCTGGTGGAAGGTTAGCCATGCAGCACAGTTTTGAACAGATTGAAGGGGAGAGAAATGGCCTGGAGGGAAACAAGATTACAATAGTCAAGGCGGGAGGTGACTAAAGAGTGGCATGTTAGTTAAAAACCCATCATTTCTTCCTCTATTTTGCTGGATGGGTGTAGAGAAGGAAGGGAGGAGTCAAAGATGACCCCCCCCCCCCAAGGTCAGCTCAGTTTTGGCCATGTTCAATTCAAATGGCAGTGAGGCATCTAGGCAGTGATGTCAGAGAGGAAGGCAGAGGTACGGGACTAATGTATCAGAGAAATATCAGGTGTAGATAAATTTGAGTCATCAGCATAAAAATGATACTGAAACTCATGGAAGGAGATGAGAGCACAATGGTATAGACTAGAGAAAGGAAAAGGAGAGGTCCCAGAACAGACCCTTGGGGTACACCAACTGAGAGTGGAATAGCAATAGAGGAGGAACCACAAGAACAAACACTGAAGGACCAATGTGAGATAAGAGAACGAGGACGCACAGAGCCCCTAAAACAAAGTGAGGACAATGTGTTGATGGAGAAGGTGGTGGTCAACAGTATCAAAAGCAGCAGAAAGGTTAAGAAGAATGAGGACTGAGTAAAGGCCCTTGGATCTGGCAAGGAACAAGTTGCTGGAGACTTTGGCAAGAGCAGTCCCAGTGGAATGTAAGGGATGAAAGCCAGATTGAAGTGGTTCTAGGAGTGCTTGAGAGGAGAGAAATTCAAGGCAACAGTGGAGAACTTGAGGAGAGGTGTGACCACAGCATGCTTGAAGGCTGCAGGGAAAATTTAAAATGGAGAGAGTGAGGTTGAGAATATGTGAGATTGAGGAGATGGGTGGGGATAGCAGCCTGCACAATACAAGGAGCGCCAAGAACTGATCACATCTCGCCTATACTAAAACACCTCCACTGGCTCCCACTACTCACTAGAATACAATACAAATACCTCCTAATAAACTTTTAAAACCATCAAAAATCTCTCCTCTACCTACCTCTGAATACTGCTACAAACTCGCTCATCAACTAGACCTACAAAGAAGTCCACAGCTAACACTCTTGCAATACCAGCTGAGAAACCAAGAAACAACCAGCAAGCTTGCCTGAGATCATTCAAACTCTATGCACCTTCACTCTGGAATGTCCTCCCAGATGACATCAGAAACTCCACCGAACTCAAGCTTCAGAAAACTACTAAAAACCCTCCTGTTTGCAAAGAACTTTACAAATATTACATAACACTCCCCCCCCCCATGCCATTTGCAATAAACATGCAATCACCTCTATGTAAGTAGTTATTATATCACTGCATGCCACAAGCTACTGTAGATAGTTTGAAGTTCTATGTTGTTGTTGTTGTTGTTAAGTGCCGTCGAGCTGGTATCGACTCATGGCAACCCTCTGGATAGTTGTCCTAAATTGTGTTTGGTCTTCAGTCAGGTGGCTCATTGTTGAAAGACTGGCACCCGTAGCTGCTGCTATTGTATCGATCAATCTCCTTGCTGGCCTTCCTCTTTTGCATTGACCTTCTACCTCACCAAGAACAATGTCTTTCTCTAATGATCTCTCCTCATATGATAAGACTTTGAACATAAGAACATAAGACATGCCATACTGGGTCAGACCGAGGTCCATCGAGCCCAGTATCCTGTTTCCAACAGTGGCCAATCTAGGTCATACATACCTAGCAATATCCCCAAAAGACACAGGTTCCTCAATAAGAACATAAGAACATAAGAACATAAGAAATGCCATACTGGGTCAGACCGAGGTCCATCAAGCCCAGTATCCTGTTTCCAACAGTGGCCAATCTAGGTCATACGTACCTAGCAGTTTCCCCAAAAGACACAGGTTCTGCAGTGCTTGTACTAGGCCAAGCATTGATATCCTGGGTCCCTTTTTAATAGTGGTTTATGGACCTTTCCTCCAGGAACTTGTCCAAACCTTTTTTAAACCCAGCTATACTAACAGCCCTTACTACATCCTCCGGTAACAGATTCCAGAGTTTGATTACACGTTGAGAGAAGAAATATTTTCTCCTACTTGTCTTAAATAGTTTACCCTGTAGCTTCATTACATGCCCCCTAGTCCTTCTATATTCTGATAGCGTAAACAATTTATCCACGTTTATCCGTTCCACTCCATTCATTAATTTATACACCTCTATCATATCTCCCCTCAGCCGCCTCTTTTCTAGGTTAAAGAGCCCTAACCTTTTTAGCCTCTCTTCATAGGAGTAGCCTTCCATCCCCTTCACCAATTTGGTGGCTCTTCTCTGTACTTTTTCTAATAACTCTATGTCCTTTTTAAGATACGGTGACCAGAATTGCACACAATATTCAAGGTGCGGTCGTACCATGGAGCGATACAGAGGCATTATAATATCCTTTGTTTTATTCTCCATCCCTTTCCTTATGATACCTAGCATTCTATTTGCTTCTTGGCCGCCGCTGCACACTGGGCGGAGGGTTTTAACATGTTATCCACGATGACTCCTAAATCTTTTTCCTGGGTGGTGGTTTCTAATGTGGAGCCTTGCATCTTGTAACTATAGTGTGGGTTGTTCTTTCCTAGGTGCATAACCTTGCACTTGTCCACATTAAATTTCATCTGCCATTTGGATGCCCAGTCTTCCAATTTATCCAGATCCTCCTGCAGTTTTCCACAATCCTCTTGGGTTTTAACAACTTTAAACAGTTTTGTGTCATCTGCAAATTTGATTACCTCACTAGTTATTCCCTTTTCCAGGTCATTTATGAATATGTCAAAAAGTAGCGGACCCAGTACAGATCCCTGGGGTACTCCACTATTCACCTTTTTCCATTGGGAATATTGGCCATTTAGCCCTACCCTCTGCTTTCTATCTTTTAACCAGTTCCCGATCCACAATAGTACACTGCCTCCTATCCCATGACTTTTTAGCTTCGCCAAAAGTCTCTGATGGGGGACCTTGTCAAAAGCTTTCTGAAAGTCCAGATACACTATATCAACCGAATCACCTTTGTCTACCTGTTTATGCACACCTTCAAAAAAACAGATCAGGTTAGTAAGACAAGATCTTCCTTGTCTAAAGCCATGTTGGCTGTCTCCCATTAGGCCATGACTATCTACATGCTGTGTAATTTTGTTCTTTATGATGGCTTCTACCATTTTCCCTGGTACTGACGTCAGGCTCACCGGTCTGTAATTTCCCGGGTCACCCCTGGAACCCTTTTTAAAAATTGGTGTTACGTTGGCGACCCTCCAATCTTCAGGTATTACAGATGATTTTAATGAAAGTTCACAGATTACCAATAACAGGTCTGCAATCTCATATTTCAGTTCTTTCAACACTCTGGGATGTATACCATCCGGTCCAGGTGATTTGCTACTATTCAGTTTATCAAATAGTTGTAATATATCTTCCCGGTGTAGCGATATTTCTCTCAATTCCTCTGCAGTATCACCTTTAAATACCACTTCAGTCTTGGGTAACACCCCTACATCTTCCTCAGTAAAGACCGAAGCAAAGAATTCATTCAGTCTCTCTGCTATAGCCTTGTCTCCTCTTACTGCCCCTTTTACCCCTCTATCATCTAATGGTCCAATTGACTCTCTCACAGGCCTTTTGCTACGAATGTACTTGAAAAAGTCTTTATTTCGTGTTTTTGCTTCCGTAGCAAGTTTCTTCTCAAATTCCTGCTTTGCCTGCCTTATCAATGCTTTGCATTTAACTTGCCAGTGCTTGTGCTGTTTCCAGTTTTCATCATTTGGCTCTTTTTTCCATTTTCTGAAGGTTGCTCTTTTGGCAGCAACAGCCTCTCTGACCTCACCTTTAAACCATGCTGGCAGTTTTTTGGACTTTCTTCCACTTTTCTTAATGCGTGGAATACAGCTGGTCTGGGCTTCGAGGATAGTATTTTTAAATAACACCCAAGCTTGCTGTAAGTCTTTAACCTTTGGAACCGCTCCTTTTAGTTTTTTCCGAACTATATTCCTCATTCTATCATAGTCACCCTTTTGAAAGTTAAAAGGTAGTACTGTGGATTCCTTTACTATCTGTCCTCCACTGATTAAATCAAACATGATCATACTATGATCACTATTGCCAAGTGGTCCCAACACCCTTATTTCTTGCACCAGATCTGGCGTTCCACTAAGGACTAGGTCCAGTATGGCTTCCCCTCTGGTCGGTTCATGAACCAGCTGCTCCAAGAAGCAGTCATTTATTTCATCTAGAAACTTTATCTCTTTAGCTTGTCCTGCTGTGACACTGTCCCAGTCGATACCGGGGTAATTGAAATCACCCATTATTACTACTCTGTTGTGGCTTTTGTTAGCTTCCTTGATTTCTTTGAGCATTTCATCATCCATTTGTTCATTCTGGCCAGGTGGTCGATAGTATACTCCCACTGCCATCAAATTCCCCTTCATAAATGGAATTTCAATCCATAGAGATTCTACAGCATATTTTGTTCCCTGCAAAACTTTAATCCTTTCTGACTCAATGCCCTCTCTAACATAGAGCGCAACCCCTCCACCAATTTGTTCAGCTCTATCATTACGATATAGTTTGTATCCAGGTATCACAGTGTCCCACTGGTTATCCTCCTTCCACCATGTCTCTGAGAGTGCAATCATATCTAACCTCTCATTTAATGCTATATATTCTAATTCTCCCATCTTATTGTTTAGACTTCTAGCATTGGCATACAAGCATTTTAGAGACTGTATTTTATTAATATTAATCTGGCTATTGGTAGGCATGGGTAATTGGGAATCTTTATGCTCTGTCTGCTCCTTACTCAAGGGCATTTGGGCTACTATACTCCCTTTTGGAACCTCACTGCTTTTGGTAGTATCCTTCAAGGATACCTTTGTCCGAACCGTGCGCTCCTGGGTGACTGTCGGCTTTCCCCTATTTTCTAGTTTAAAAGCTTCTCTATCTCTTTTTTAAAGGTTAATGCCAGCAGTCTGGTCCCATCCTGATTAAGGTGAAGCCCATCCCTTCGGAAGAGCCCCCCCCTTTCCCCAGAATGTTCCCCAGTTCCTAACAAATCCAAAACCCTCATCCTTGCACCATTGTCTCATCCACGCATTGAGACTCCGGAGCTCTGCCTGTCTTTTGGGTCCTGCACGTGGAACAGGAAGCATTTCGGAGAACGCTATCCTGGAAGTTCTGGATTTCAACTTCCTACCTAAAAGCTTAAATTTAGCCTCCAGAACTTCCCTACCACATTTTCCTATGTCATTGGTACCAACATGTACCAAGACAGCAGACTCCCCCCCAGCACTATCTATGATCCTATCTAGGCGGTGCGTGAGATCTGCTACCTTCGCACCAGGCAGGCATGTTACCAGGCGATCCTCACGTCCACCAGCCACCCAGCTATCTACATTCCTAATGATTGAATCACCAACTATAACAGCTGTCCTGACCCTCCCCTCATGGGGACATGGCCCTGGAGAAACGTCCTCGGTGCGAGAGGGTTTTACATCACCTGGAGGACAGGTCCTAGTTACAGGATCACTTCCTGCCACACCAGGGTGATGCTCTCCTGTCACGTGACCTCTCTCCTCCATGGCAACAGGGATGCTGCCAGACTGGAGGTGGGACTTCAGGACTATATCCCTGTAGGTCTCGTCCATGTACTTCTCTGTCTTTTTTATGTCTTCCAGGTCTGCTACTCTAGCCTCTAGAGAACGGACTCGTTCCCTGAGAGCAAAGAGCTCCCTGCACTTAGTGCATATGTAGGACCTCTCACCAACTGGGAGATAATCATACATGTGACACTCGATGCAAAAGACTGGAGAACCCCCATCTCGTTGCTGGACCTCTGACTGCATCTCAGTTTAAAGCTTGTGTTTAGGTCTTTTAAATCGGTATATAATGAGGATTGGTGTAGATGCTTATACTAATAAAAGTGTATCTAATACCCCTAATACACCCTGTGTACCTGAAGCTAATTAATCACAGGTCCTCTGTGTATGACTGATTTGGATTAAGAGCTGCACCTGAGAGCAGCCCCTTTCCTCTAAGATGTCCAAGTACCTATAAAACTACAATTTCCCCAGGGGTGGGTGGGTGCTGGGGAGGGAGGGGGGGAGAGATAAGTCCTATTAAAGAGGGCAGTTACAAGGTACCCTGTCCTGAACCCTCAGCAGGGGGATGGGGGTACCACACAAAGCCCAGTTAGTTGAGAGAGGCAAGGTAAGTACAGCTGAGAAGGCTGAACTTGCACACCACTAAGACAAACACTAAATAATTAAACAAACAACAGTTAGACAAACAGTAAATAATTAAATAAACAGCTAGAACTCACAGTAAGATGTCCCAGGAGGCAAAAATCCACTCACTAGCAGAGCTCTGTAAAAGTTCAATGCATTGATGTCCTGGGTCCCTTTTTAATAGTGGTTTATGGACTTTTCATACTTTGGACATATCATCTGAGCTTCTAAACAAAGCTTAGGTTTGATCACCTATAGTACTGACTGGTTTGTTCGGACTGTCCACAGTATAAGAACATAAGATATGCCATACTGGGTCAGACCAAGGTCCATCAAGCCCAGTATCCTGTTTCGAACAGTGGCCAACCCAGGTCACAAGTACCTGGCAGCTTCCCCAGAAGACACAGGTTCCACAATGTTTGTATTAGGACAAGCGATGGAGTTCCTGGGTCCCATTTTAATAATGGTTTATGGACTTTTCCTCCAGGAACTTGTCGAAACCTTTTTTAAACCTGGCTACACTAATATCTTTTGCATACACAGTTTTTGTTGCCAGCACTATAATTCAAAGGCATCAATTTTCTTCCTGTCTGTCTTTTTTTCTTTTTCTTTTTCACTGTCCAACTTTCACATCCATATGATGTTGTTGTTGAAAATACCATGGCTTGAACAAGTCAAATCTTTGTATGAAGAGAGACATCTCTGCTCTTGAGAATCTTATCTAGATCTTTCATAGCCATTCTGCCAAGAGCAATGCGTCATCTGATTTCTTGACTGCTTGTTGCTTCTTTATAAATAGTTGATCCAAGTTCTATGTAAACCCAGTCAAAATTTTTGTTCCTTGTACACCACTTTGACGCAATGAAAAGCAGTATAGAAGTCTAGCTAACTAAATAAACAGGTACTAAAGGGTGTGTGTGGGGGTTTTTTTTGTTTGTTTGTGGGGGTTTTTTAGAAGAGGAGAGATGGTTTCCTCTTCGGCGATCTTAGAAAAGGATGAAAGCATAATAAAGGTAGAGGGGGAAAAGTTGGTACTGAAGTGGGAGAAGAGAGGAAGAAGCTGATCTTGTGGACTTTGTCATGGAAATATTTGGCTAAGGCAGGATTGGCCAATTCCAGTCCTGGTGCACCGCAATCCAGCCTGGTTTTCAGGAGGTCACTAATGAATATTCATGAGGGATATTTGTATCCACTGCCTCCCATTGTATGCAAATATATCTCATGAATATTCATTAGGCACCTCCTGAAAACCAGGTTGGATTGTGGTGCACCAGGACTGGAGTTCGCCACCCCTGGGCTAGGGTTTGGGCAGAAGGAGGAGTCAGAGATGAAGGCACCTTGAGGAGAGCGTTGAGAAAACACAGCAGGGGTCAGAGGAAAGAGGAATTAGATACTATAGATATAGTAGTTTTGCTTGGCAAGTGCTATGGCTGACTGGAAAGAAGCAAGCATGGATCTGTAGTGAAGAAAAATCAGAAAGGCAGTGATTAGAGCCAATTGCACTCAGCTGAGCGGGCACAGGATAGTAGGTAGTGGATAGTTAGACAACCAGGGCTGAGGTATAGTGCACCTCATGGGACATGGTATAAGCAGAGCAAAAGCATCTAGAGCAGAAGAGAGTGCAGAGGTCTTTTATAGGAACTACCGCCTCATCAACAGACTTAGAAGACAAAGTGGAGGAAAGAGGTGATGTAAGAATAGTGGAGAGAGCCAATGGATCCATACGTCTTCTAAAAAGGTAGGAGGAGACTGGGCAAGATTGAGGTGGGGAGTGATGAAGAGTGAAGCTTAGCAGATGATGGTCAGATAAGGGAAGAAGTGAGGTACGGAAATTAGAGGGGTAAACAGAGAAGAAAAGGAGGTCAAGACAGTAACCATGCTGATGAGTGGGGGGCAGTAGAGCAAAGCTGGAGGTTGAATGAGGAGGTAAGGCAAAGGAACTTAGAAGCATAGGGGTCAGAGGGGTTATCAACATGAATATTAAAGTCACTGAGAATAAAGGAGGGGGAAGATGAATCCAGAAAGAAGGAAAACCATGAGTCAGTCAGTGAGAAAGGTAGAGGTGGACTGGTCTGGGGGTCTATAAATATCAGTTACCTTTCTGGATAAGGGATTAAAGAGGCAGGTGGAATGGACTTCAAAGGAGTGAGACTGAGGTAGGAAGGATTGAAATTGGCAGGAAAGAGAGAGAGTAGAAACTCAACACTGCCACAGCCAGTGAGACAAGGCATGTGGGAGAATTGGTAGCCGCAGTGACTGAAGCTGTGTCATTAGGGAGAAGCCGGGTCTCAGTAAGAGCCAAAAGATGGCAAGCATTAGAGTTAGAGATTGAGTAAAGGAGAGTTCATTTAGATATGGAAAGAGCATTCCACAAGGCACAAGAGGGAGCGAAGGAGAGGAATATGAATGAGATTGGGGTGGTTGAGAGAGGAATTATTATGGGAGTGAGAAGAGTCTAGGGGGGCCAGGGTTGGGGTTAATATCACCTGATGATAGAAAGAGAAGAAGAAGAAGAGTGTGAGGCAGAGAGGAGAGGAGACGACATGGCGGCATCAAGGATGATATAAGGACAGCATGCACCCCCACTCTGATCGTAATCACAACTCTGCGGGGGTTTGGTTTTTTGCTTTTCTTTTTGGTATCCGGTCAAAGATTGTAATTTTGTGATTTGGCTTCCAGCGATGCACCACTTGATTGGAGATTTAAAACTTAGAAAATATTACATCATCTAGTGAACAGTCTGCATACATTTTGAATAAACTGCATGTGCTGATTAATGCAGATAGCTTCAAACTGCCCTTTAAGCATTTACCTTGCTAAACAGCAATGGATTAGCTGAAAATTGCATTGTACTGTTCAGCTAAAACTATGCATCAACTTTTCCAAACAGCACACTTTGAAGTCCGATGAAAGAGGCATCCCTTCACAGCATGTTTAGTCTGGAGGAGTAAAGAAAATGCACATACTTGGGGGGGGGGGGGGTTCTTTTTAGAGTATGCATGTTTTCAAACCTTTATTTCTTTGACTGCTTTTAGAATGTGCGCTTTCCAGCTGCTAACTTTTTTAAAGATGAACACTGCAATTTGTTTTCCTTTGGAAATCTGTTGGGCTAAAGATGCTGCAGACCTGGAACAACCTGAGTTTCTGAAAATAACCCCTGTTCTATATGCCTGTGCAGTCACGCTCAATAGACGGCAATATATAGGATCAGATTAAGGTTTGGTTCAAATTCTGAAAAAAGTAGTTTCAGTTCATATAAGCTAAAGCATTTTTCATAGAAGCTAGTAGGCTGATATACCAGCTGCTAGTGAACACTCGTATTTAAAACCAGTTCTATCATTGTATCATGTTTCTTTTATTTGAACGCTCTACTGTGCTGTTTTATGATCTACTTTACTGACACTGTTCGTATTATTGTCTTAATCATTTTAGTATGCTGACAGTGGTCATTTTGCTATTGTATCTTGTCTGTTCTACATCCCCCTTGTGTGAATCTCCTTCATAAAAGTGGTTAATAAATCCACATGCATACATAACTGCCTTATCTATAGGTTTTCATGATGTATATAGATCGTATTAGGCCAAAATTAAGACAAACGGGCCAATAGTATCCACGTAGAAAAGGGACTGACGGAGGACTGAGCAAGCACAGGCCAGAAAATGATCCAGACTAGAGGGCTTAAAATCGATGGTGAGTGCCAGGGCAGTGACTTCGCTATCCGGATATTCAGCATTGCTGCTATGTACAGTGGCGTTGAAGACCTAGATTTAAGTTAAACGTCGGCGCAGGACTTTCATTTGAGACATTCACTGTGCCGGCTCAAAACCTGCTGCCTGTGTCCTTATAACTGTGCACTGGGTCTCGACAGTACCCCTCATGACTCGGATATTGTCTGACCAATCACAATACAAAGTGATTCTTAGAAATCAAGTATCAGAATTCCCGGGGGGGGGGGGGGGGTTTACAATCAGTACAATACTCTAATTCTTTCTGTGAACTTCCAAAGCTCACTAACAGGACTGAGCAGAGGAGAAAATACCTTCTTGCGGTTTCTTTCCTCTACCTGAGCCCAGTTACAACTAGGGATGCGAATGGGTAAAACAAAATGAAATTAAAGCTTTTTTCATTTTTTTTTTTTTTTTTTTTTTTTTTTTTAGTTTTGTTTTGCTTCATTTTCATTACTTCATCACACACGACAAGATAAGTCACATGCTAAGTTTTAGCTTGTGCTAAAATGGCAAAAACAAAACAATGGGGTGTGTGGTTTTTTTAAATGAATGTTATTTATTTTGTGGAGGGATACAAAGGCAGAAGAATGATCCCTCTCTCAGGCTATAAAAGGTTTTAAACATCTATGAGGATTATTGAGAGGGGGTAGCATGCAAGCACTGGAGGTTGAGGGAGGAGGGGGTTGCACTGGGAGAAGCTTATACATTTATAGAACAACATTTTATTGTTTTTGTTGCTTTCAAATGAAAAGTGACAAAAATGAAACAAAGGTTGTTGTTGCCTTTTGTGTTAGTGACAGCACTTCCTTGGTTACAATCTCACATCTTGCAGCCATTGTCGTGTTTGCAAGAACTTTTTTCAGTATTCCTTAGTAAGCCTGAATATAGCAGCAATATGATCCATGACTTGGTTACGTCCAATTAAGTGACATCATCTGCATTCTCTTGCTTGTACCTGAGCTCAGCTATGTGGAGATAAAGACAACAGTAGCCAACAAAAAGTCTCAGAACGAACAAATATTCCTGTAGTCCCCAGGACTGGTATGCCACTAGAAATCTGCAGTGCTACCTGGGTAACAGGTAATGTAAGTTGTAGGAAAGATGATATGGCCACTGAACTAATTTAAGGGGCAATTCTACAGTAACAGTGATGCATGAATACAGCATCAGCTATCATGTGTTCACATCTTCCAAATGAAGATAACTAGAGCCCATTTCCTTTTTAAGAGCACAAAGGAAGCTGTGCTTTGTTTTGTATTTATCACAAAGTGATAAACTGGTCTTCATCACTTCCTTTCTTTTTGGATCAAAGCAGTTGATTCATGTTGTGATAGCAAACAGAAATGTGATGGTTACTAAGGACAACTATTTTGAAACTTTCAACCAACTGCTTGGTTTTGGTTACTAAGACGCTGAACCTTTTCGGGTCTGGAATGAGGATACAGAGCACGGTTAGCACTATGAGAGAGCCAAAGACTGCCAGCTCCAAGCCCCCTTGAGTTCAGATGTGGTCATCTGCTAAGTTGCCATCGGCCAACAAAGTAATGTCCAGGCTGAACTGAAGGCAAGAATCAAAGTTACACTGTAAATCTGAGGCCTTCAGGCTGGGGATGTCACTGTACATCTTATATACTCGCTTGATTTGCATGGTTACAATGGCTTGTTAAGCTCATAGTGTGCTATCCGCTGAACTGACCTCACCAGCCAGTATGTTAGCAGCTCAAGAAATAACAGATGCAGAGGTTTTTATGAGCTGGAACTGTCACCCCCTTTCTTGAGGGGAAACAAATTGGTCACAACCGAAAACATGAAAGACACTGTAGATCATGGGGAAACTCTTCACCAGCCACTGGGACGCAAGGTTCATGGGTAGTGACACAGTTTCCCTTTGAAAATCTCCTACAAGGTCCATAGGAAGAGACATAGCCTGCATGTTGCACACTACACTTCTGTGGCCAGTGGAATGGGGGCAAAACATCACATGTAGATTTTGAGTTGAAAATCTCCCCGTGTTGCTTTTTCCTTTCCAACCTATCTCCACACATCAGTTCAGTTCACGTTCCCTGAAAATCTTCACATCCTTGTACGTTTTTCACATTCTGCTGTCTTAAAAAATGCAATTTGAAAGAACTTACCCCTGCTTCCTCTGATAACTAAACACTTTAAGTGCCCAGTTCTGGTGTCTTCGGGCAGAAGACTGAGTTAGTTCTTTAAAAATATTGCTTTGTCCAGAGCATATTGAGGAGATGACATTCATGCCCATGGGAGAGAGGGAAGGTGGGTAACTGCTGCCACAACGGTGGTCCCAGCCGGTTAGTGAGGGTCAATGAGAGTACACCTTGGACTCTTTTTTTCAGTGTTATGTTGATAAGCATGTAAAAGAATTAATGTGCTGGAAAAACTGAAGAGAATACTCTACTCTACTTCCATGGAGATTTCATGATGACATATATGATTACCTGTGGCATTCTGCCCTCATCTTTTTGGTAAATTTAGAATGGATGGGAAGGGGCGGGGGGGGGGGGGGTACAGCTGCCTTTCTTACCTTCCTTCAGTGCTGTTCTTACAAGGAAAATGCTATCAGTTCCCCACCTGGCTTCAACACAGGGCTGGCACTACCATTAGCCAAACTAGGCAGTTACCTAGATCCCTGGCCTTCTAGAGACACCCACTGCTGCCCCTCTCTAGGACCAGCTGTGGTAGCAATGACCGTGAAACCATGGCGCAGAATTACCCACTGTCTCTGGGGCTGTGTCATGGTTTTCCTCTTGAAAAATCTACGACTTCTGCCTCCTTCCAACGCTGACTTCCAGTTTATGTAAAACCCATGGGAGATGGTGGGCAAGTGCTGTATCATGGTTTCAGGGCCATTGCCACCACTGCCAGCCCTGGAGAGGGGTGACGGCAGGAAGGGCTGGCACCCCTGGTGACTACCTATTTTACCTAGTGGTAGCAAAACCAGAAGTCTACATCCAGAGAGGATGGAAGTGGTAGAAACCGTGATGCAGTCCTGGAGATGGTGGGTAAGTGTTCATATATAGGGTGGCCCAAAAAAAGTGAGAACATCTCATAAATTAAAAGCGTAAATAGTTTTACTTACTTACCTTTTTTAGCTATATAACGTCTTTATTTTGACAATTTCTGGTCGCCATCTTTTGGGGTGGTTGTTTTTTGTTTTTTTTTTTTAATTTGCCAGTCGTTTACATCTGTCTTTTTTAATTTTTAAATAACTTATATGCCACGAGGAGATCTCACTTTTTTTGGGCCACCCTGTATATTACATTCCTAGAGGAGCATGAATGTGACCCTTTAATTTTGAATGTCTTTCCCATGTGGGCAGTTACAGGGTGATGTGATATGTGTTGGCATAATTTGCACTGGGCATTTTTGCTGGGCTTTGTGCCATTTTCTTCGATTTGGGATTCTGTTGGAGTTTACTCATTACAAGTTTTTGTTTGGCCGAAGGTTAGAATCAGAGGGGTGGGAAAGATTTTGTTTGTCCTCCTCCAGAAATAAGGGTTGGGGATTTCTGAAAATTTTTCTTAGGTTTTCTAGCTTGAGGTTATAAATTACCACAAGGGATACCCATTCCATTACTTTTTTTTTCCTTTCCTTGCATTATAGTAGGTCCTTCCTGGGTGGTGTTGAGTGAGGACCTACAGCAATACAAATGCTGACTGCTATGCCTAATGATTAACCAAGAGTCCAGGGTTCAATGCCCACTGGCACTCCTTGTGGACTTGGGCAAGTCACTTAACCTTCCATTTCTTTGGAAGAAAGGCCTGGCAAACTACTTTTGGTCACACTGCCAAGAAAACCAGGAGCTGCTGGGTCACCAAGAGTCAGCACTGATGCAAAGGGGCACACATGGTAGTTAATGGGCTCAATATCGGCCCATCAGTTGCATTTTCTTTGTTTGGAAAATGTATTGTACATAAAAAATGCATAGAACTCCAAATTAGTTCAGGTAAGTGGATTTATGTATGCTAAAAAAAAAATTCTAATTTTTACATACATCTGGCCAGATTATTCAGTGCTGGTGATGAGTGGCTTTATTTAAATGCAGGTGCTAGCAATTTAAATTAAGATTTATTCAAAGCAGTTGACTATACATACAAAACGTGCTCAGTGCTGCGACTGCTTATCCTTTTAGTTTACATCTTCTATTCAGCAGACCTAAAGTAAATGTATGAATTTTCCATAATGCATTTGAATATTGCTGTTATAGAAATGTCTTGGTGTTACCTTTGCTGTGCCCTCTCTCAGCTCCTCTGCTATATGGATAGTATTAGGTCAGTCTGATATATTTCCAGTCCCAAACTGACCATATAGTGGCTGAAAATACGCAGATAGGGAAGCGATACCTTTTATTGGGAATTTTAGAAAGGACATACTAGTGCAATCTGGGACGTCTAAGCCAGAGTATCTGGAAAGGAAACAGGCACATCCCCAGGTGCAAATGTGGACGTGCCCTATATGAGCGTCTGCAGGGTTGTCTACATAGACATCTCCAGAATAGTATTCCAGAACCTGGATGTCTAGGAAGAGCCTAATGGTTAGAGTAGTGGGCTAGGACCAGGGAAACCAGGGTTCAAATCCCAGTGCTTCTGCTAGTCTGATAGTGCTGAGTATTGGGGGTGATAGCACTATCTTCTCTACATCCCCTCATGTTTCTCTGCCAAAAGAATCACTTTCCCAGTGCTTATACCTGCCTGGAGCAGGTCTAAACTTGTATTTATTTATTGTATTTAAATTTATTTTTATACCACCTTTCTACCATTCAAAACGGTTTACAGCAAACCAGCAAACCTAAGAAGACATCAAAGATACCTTTTTACTATGTTCTGTTTCACTGTACAATAGAGTGAACCAGTAAGTTTGTACAATATAACTTGGGGATACAACAAGCCAGTTTTATACATTGCGCAGTTCTTGAGTCTAACAGTGCATCTAGCTTGTGGTTTATCTAAAGCAGGGGTCACCAACCTGCGGCCCGCGAGGCTCTACCCCGGTTAACATTTTCATAATTTTGCGTTTGTTGTTTTTTTTCGCGGGGGCGGGGAGAAGGGGGGTGCGGCCCGCGAGGCTCCCGGTAGTCGGCTGTGCGGCCCGCGGCCCTCTGGAGGTTGGTGACCCCAGATCTAAAGCATGCTAGGCAGCTTGTGTCTTAGGGGCTGAGGTTGTGTTAAAATGACCTTAGAGAAATGTTTTCACTCTTCCAAAATTCAACCTGGTCTGAGCATTCTCTTAGATCTCGAGGTAGGGAATTCCATAATGTTGGTGCAAATAGAATGAATGTCTAGTTACATGTGGACTGCTTGCTCTTAATCTTCTGAGATGGGATGGAGAAGAGGTTGAGGTTGCTATGTCTTCATAGCCTTTCATTCTTGGGCCTTGATATTGAGGTCTGAAGGCAGGTAGCGGATTCCTTGTGTAAGACTTTAAATTTTGTGATGAGTACCTTGTATCTGATTCTTGGTGTGATAGGGAACCAGTGGAGCTCCTTTACTATGGGGGAGATGTGAACCCATCAATGCTACATAAGTATCCTTGCCGTGGTATTCGCGGCCATTTGTAGAGGGTGAAGGGCATGTTTAGGTAGTCCTTTGGTATATCATGTTGCAATAGCTAGGATAGGTGCGATTATGACTTGACACACTGTTCGGAATATGTCTGGGGATAATAGGGAGTGAAAATTCTTCAGGGTTCTTAATTTTGTGGTAGATGGAGATGGTCATTCTCTTTATATGAGCTTGAAAATTCAGCTGCTGGTCTATTTATGCTAAGGTATTTTTCTTCTGCTTCCACTCGGATAACCACATCATCCAGTGTCAAGGTTTGTGGCAGAGGGAAGGATGGATCGATGAAGATGTATAGGGTTTCTATCTTATCTTGATGCCAAGGTTATGCAGAGTAAGCCATTTTCTCACATCTGCAAAGCATTTGTGTAGGCTGGTGAAGTCTGGACTTAAGATGTTGAACGAGGTGAAGAACATGATGTTGTCGACATAAATCTGAATATTTCACATATTGGCTGGATGAATATGTTTTGAATAGGAGGCTTGAACCCTGAGGTACTGCTAGTTGCTGAGCGAATGAATGAAGTCTTCTGACAAATTCTTACTTGTTGCCTTTGGGCTACGGGACAATACAATTAAATGGTTTTGCTCCTATCTAGAAGACCAATGTCAGTCATTTCAGAAGTTGGTGATGAGGGAGGGAGTCAAAGGCAGAGGAGATATTGAGGCGTATGAAAAGGAAACCTTGAGAGGTGTTTTTTGTGTACAGGTTAGAACTGTGTTTAGCAGAGATGTAGTATTTATTTAGCAATGCTTATATACCACTTTTCACCAGGTCAAAGCAGTGTACATTCAGATGCGGTATTTCCCTTGTCCCCGAAGGGCTCACAATCTACTTTTTGTACCTGAGGCAATGGAGGGTTAAGTGGCTTGCCCAAGGCCACAAAGAGTACCTTCCTAGTGGTTGGGGCATGAGTGTTTCAATGCTATGATTTTGGTCTGAACCCATGTTGGTGAGGGTCTAGAGGAGCATAGTCGGTGAGATAGTTTTGGAACTGGATATGGACTATTTTCTCTATCTTTGAAATAAGAGATACTGGAGTTTGGTCTATGAGTTTTGGGGAAGTGCGATCATGATTTGTGCAGACTCCAGATGCAACTCCAGATGTCCATGACGTTTCTGAATCAGGCAGTGACAGTCAAGGTATTGGGAACACCCCAGCCACACCTCCACCACTTCCCTTGGACATCATCACACTGGGGACATTCACAGACCCAGCTTCTAAAGTGCCTCTGGAGATCTCTTCATGCTTTGAACATCTGAAAATGGACATAGAGAAATCCAAAGCATGGAGACGATTTCTAAATAACTCCCATAACATCCTTTGAAAACTGACCACATTAATTTCTGAAACAAACCGATGAAATACACAAATCCAGCCTAAAGAATATGAAAATGATTCAGAACAAACATTTTTCAGTTCACACTGCTAAAAAGCATGCTGCCTCCACTTCAGATGGAAAAGTCAAAGTATTCTCAGGCTTTTGGTGAGAAGCAGGTAACTTGTAGCACAGACACATAGCCACTAAGGCCCATGAATAAGAAGATTAAAATCAGTGGTCTCGGAAGAATGTTAATCCTTAGCAAATCTAGATTGCAATCACTTTTTTTTTAAAATTACATTACTGCAGCATACTGGAATAAAGCCATTGCTGAGAGTCTTGCATTATTGTACGGCCAATCCCAGCTGAAGAGAGACTTCCTCCAGTGCTCAAAGACAAATGGTCATCATTGGGTGCCCATGGGGAAGGATAGAAGGAGCAGGGGGATTACTTGTAGCCCCTGGACTTTCATGGCTAATTGATTTTTGCAGCTTTTTCTATGATTTTGTTTTTTATGCCTATTTATTTTTTTATGCGGTCCCGACCCACCCTGAAAAAATGTTTCTTTGAGAGCTCGTGGCAGTTATTACCTTTAGGAACACAATTCTGCAGTTATAGATATCTGCGATTGCTATTCTGTTGGCTCACAACTTGCTTTCATGCAATGTCATGGTGACCACCTTATGCACTGAAAAACAGGGACATTTTTGGGTAAATTACCAGCAGCATGCTACCTAGATCGGTGTCGCCAAAGGGGATATTCAGCAGCACTATATAGATAGGGCCGTTGAATATCCCAATAGTGCTACGACAGTCCATGGGAGAGCACATGCAAGAGTCTCCAGTTATCCATATGGTGGTAATGTTTTGACGCCACTAAACAGATAACTATCTGGATAATGTAGGACAGAAAAAGCTGTCCTAAAGGGGCTTATCAGGATAGCAAATGGAGTGACAAGCAGTGCTGCTATATTCAATCTGGATATCGGCACTGAATATCTGGAATAATTTAGTCATGGCAGCCTTAAAAAAAAAAAAAAAAAAAAAAAAAAAAAAAGTCATCACCATGGCAAAAATCTGACCCATTTTGTCTCATCAATCCGGGTCACAAGTACCTGACATAATCTGAAAAGTAGGCAGATTTTGTGCTACCTATCTCCAGGGATACACTGACTTCCCCACGTCTATCTATCTTACATCTTAATAACACTTTGTGAACCTTTTTCCTCCAGAAACATCTCCAAACCTTTTTTAAAATCCAGCTATATGCTGTTTTCACCATGTCCTCTGGCAATGAATCTTAAAGTTTAACTATACTTTGAGAGAGAAGCTATTTTCTCTCATTTGTTCTAAATATACTACTTTAACTTCAGGGTGTGTCCTTTAGTCTTTTTTTGAGTAGATGATCAATTTGCTTTTACCCACTCCACTCGGGATTTTACAGACCTCCATCATACTGTATGTCCCCTCGGCCGTCTCTTCTCCAGGTTGAGGAGCCCTAGGAGAGTCATTCTGTCCCCTTCAGCATTTTGGTTGCCTTTCTCTGTACAAAGCAAATAAGCCTTGGAAGCTAAATTTGGTCAAATTTAATTCAAGAAAGCAGGCAGAGGATCTCTGAAGGCGAGCAGGAGGTTTACAGAGCAGAGTAGGTGCCATTAAAAACCAAACTGAAAGGCCAACTGGTCCTTTTCTGCCGTTACGTTCTCTGACTTAAATGAAATACTGAGACCATGCTGAGCACAATGCAAGAATGTATTTTAATGGGATGATGATCCTCTCTATATGTTATTTCAGCACCTTACTATGAGTAAAAGAAAAATAATTTATGGGCACTATGGCATTTCTGTTCTTTCCCCCAAATTGCTGGAACATCTCATCCCAACTAGACATACGAGTTCATTGTATAATGATGTTAAGCACCCGCATGTTAAATGTAACCCTCCAATTGTGATGTGACCACTTTGATTGAAGGATAAGGTGGCATACAATGGATCTGTCTAAATAAATAACAAGTGTATCGTATGCTGCTGCTGCCAATCTTAAGGAGCTTACAAAGAGTCTATGGGGACAATATTCAGTGGTGGCGTGCCATCACCACTTTAATTTATATCTGGACATTTGGAACAGAGACCATAACTGGCCACCTGCATTGAATAGCATTTTAGCTATCCGGTCAGTAATGATATTCAGCAGCTGGCCAGATAGCTAAACTGGCTAAAGTTAGACTTGCTTTTATTTCACTGAACTTTGGCCAGTTTAGGTTAATTGACCAGCTGCTGAGTATTGCCGCTGCCCAGTTAACTCTGATGTCACCAATGGCACACCCTACGATTAAGTGCTTAGAGTTCAGGTGTAGATAACATGAGGAGGGATCTAGCTAAGCTTGAAGAATGGTCAAGAATTTGGCAGCTGAGATTTAATGCTAAAAAATGCAGGTTCATGCATTTGGGCTGCAAAAATCCAAGGGAGTGGTACAGTACAGGGGTTGAAGTACTTCTCTCCACAAAAGAAGAGTGGGACCTGGGCATAATTTATTTCTGATCTTAAAGTGGCTTAATAGGTAAGGGCAATGGCGAAAACCAGAAGGATGCATCGGTGCACTGGACGAGGAATGGCCAGCAGAAAAAGAAGTGATATTCAGAGGCACTAAGTCTTTGGTGTGACCTCACTTGGAGTATTGTGTGCAATTCTGGAGACTACACCTTCAAAAGGATATAAACAGGATGGCGTTGATGCAGAAGTGAGCACTAAAATGGTTATGATCTTTGTTATAAAGCATATGAGAACAGACTTATTAAGATCTTAATATGTATACATTTAGAGGAAAGGCAGGATTGGGGGGATATGATAGATGTTTAAATACCTCCGTAGTATAAATGCACAGGAGGAGAGCCTTTTTGATTGAAAGCAAGTTCTACAACAAGGGAACATAGGATGAGGATGAAAGGGGATAGACTTGGGTGTAATATGCGGAAATATTTCTTTACAGAAAGAGTGGTAGATGCATGAAATAGTCTCCTAGTGGAGGTAGTACAGATGAGGACAGTATCTGAATTCAAGAAAGCAGGGGGCCAACACAGAAGATCTCTAAAGGGAAAAAAAGGGACTATTTAGGTTGATATGGAAAGGCAGGCTGGATAGGCCATCATATTTCTATATGTAACCCAGGTTACATATGCGGGTTTAGTGTTGCTGACTAACCCGCTGACCAGTTTTACTGGTTAGCAGCTCTGCTAACCGGTTAAAGTGCTTTGAATATGCTCTCCTAAATATTTATCTGTTTACTCAAGCGTCTTTAAGACGCCAACATTGGACTGATTGATTCTGTAAGTTCGTTGTCTGTACCTGTTCTCCCATTGCAGAGGTTTGTGTACCACCTAGAACCATGGTGATTGGGCAGATTATAAATTTATTCTAAATACCTCTCTAGCTATCTCTCTGTGGGCAATTTCTCCAAATAAGTTAGTTTTGCACGTTTCATGCTAGTAATTTTATTTTATTTAAAAGTTTTCTAAACTGCCTTATCAGGCAATCAAAGCAGTTTACAAGGAATATAACCCTGTCATGATGTAATTGTTTAAGTTAACTTTGAACATCAGATCAATAATTAACTATATACAGTGTAACTAGTTGTGTTTAATAATCTTCAATGACTATTTATAATAAGGGTGATGGCAGATATATCTAAAATGTAGTTAGCAGGTACATTGGATGTACAGTAATGAACTCATACTTCTAAGCCAGGGTATGTGGAGTGTGGTCTCAGTCTCTCAAATTCACTGCTAGTGCTCACCGTCATACTTGTGTTGTGCCATCTCCTTTTGGAGTTCATAGGATCTCCTTTTTTTTTCTTAAGTGCTGTCCAGTTGATGCTGACTCCTGGTGACCTAGCAGCCCCTAGGTTTTCTTGGCAAGCTATGAGAGAGAGAGCGCGCTCGGGCATATAAGAATATACTATATGGAGCTGCTTTTCGAAATGCATTTACGTGGTTGATGCCTTAAATTGGGATATTCAATGTCACTTACACAATTAGTGCCATTGAATACTCCCCCGGCCCCCACCTTCTAACTCCCTTATGTGCCCTGGTGCTCTCGGGTTAGCTTCGGGGCTTGTCGGGGGTGTTTTGGGGCGGAATGTAGGCGGCGACAAGCTTAACCAGGCAGCCAAAATATTGCATGCTGCCCAGTTAGTGATCTGCGCCAAAAGGATTGGCGAGGGTTTTCCTGAGCTAATCAAGCAGCATGCAATATCGTGGTCGCCCGGTTAGCTTCAGTGGCTTCTGGTGTGCGTGCTGATCCCCCAGATATTCAGCTGTAGCATTGACTGTTTGGGCTAGAGGTTGGTGGGGAGAGTGCAGAGCCCTTCTAAAATGAGCCTCGCTCAATATTGTATAAATGCTATCAATACAGTATCTATTTATTTATCTATAATATACCAGTAAGTTTAGATCACGACACTGAACCAAATTATTTGGTTGAGCAGTGAGAATGAAGACAAGCACCACAAACAGAATAAGTGATGCAAATATACTGGCCATAGCTCGCTGCAGCTCCCATTCAGCTAACGTTCCAAATCTGATCAATAAAACTGAACTACAATAAAATAAGGTTGTATTAAAGTGCTATAACTTGGAATTACTGCTTTGTTTTGTTTTTTCCTCTGCATACGCACGTGGGCTGGGGTGGGGGGGATCTCTCTGGCTCACTCCATATGTACATGGTCTCTATTTCCTGGACGGGTAAGTTGGGAGACTGCTTTAGTTTTCCCTGTTTCATAATAAGATAAAATCATAACGATATGAGAACCCTCTTGGCGCCCATCTACCTTTTTTCCTCACCATGTGCTTGGGACCTCCTTCAGCCTGCTCCTATTCCAATTAATTCCAAAGCTTGACTCGTCTAGCACTGAACGAAAAAGGAGCAGAATCCTCAAAGGAAATTTAATTTCAGGGTCAGAAAATTAGATACAGATGTTTTTCAGAATTAAATTTTCTAAGAGACTGGTAACACTTCACCTTTGCTATGAAGAATTTTGACAGCTACAACCATTTACTATAGAAATGAGTGATGTATTCGGGGTTCAAAGCCCCCGCTGATGCTCCCTTCCTCTCTGAGCTCCCCAGCTGTGTGTTTCTCAATTCAGTGTGGTTTTTTTTTTCTGTATTAGGTGATAAAAATTTCTACCAATGAAAAATTGGAATTAAAATTGGGCCTAGAGAAAAAGTAGGTTGGTTGTACAGCCCAGTGCTGTAAAGCTTTAAGATTTTCAAGCATTATTATCTTAAGAACATCCAGTGACCTCCATCTGCTCAAACAGGCAAAGATGGGGAAACTCATTGGGGTAAGGATGTCATTACAATAAACTTCAATAGTACTTAAAAACAGAAGTCACAAAGAAAAATGTCAAATCCTCTGCATAAATGGCAAAACAGATAAGTGAAGGCATTCTATTTTGGTAAATCTTTTAGTTAAACCAAACATAACATAACTGATATTTTATTTTATTATCTGCATTATTTCTTAGTTTATAAACTGCAGAAGCTGTATAGTATCTGTGGTATCTAAGTTTTAAACTAAATTAAAAACAAATAATAAGGAAGGGAAAAAGACCTCGGTGTCAAGAGGACCATTAATCAGGCCTCAGCAACTTTAAAATATTAACAGTGGGGAAAATCCTTCCACTATCCTATTGATGACAATAAAAAAAAAGGATTAATCACTTGATATCTCTCTTTTGCCATTTATGCAGAGGATTTAAACGTTTTTGTTTGACCTGCATTTTTCAGTTCTCGGGGGTCTGTTTTTTGTATTACAGATTTGACCTGCTTTCACTTTAAGACTCACCTGGTCCGCTCTATTTCACATCTTATTTGTTCTGTTCGCCCTCTCCCAGTGCAACTACTTTGATAAGGCAACATGAACTTGGGTCTCCCAAACTTGTTCTTGCGACCCTCACAGCTTGTTGGGGTTTCAGGATACCCACTGCTAGTAATAATCATTTGTGTAGTACTACAAGGAATATGCAGCACTGCAACATAAAGATATGACAGTCCCTGCTCAGCAGAGCTTACAATCTAATCAAGATGAGAAAACATTGCAAAACTGGGGAGTAGAGTATGATAGGATTCACATAAGTAGTGAACAAGAGAGTGAGGAGCGTCAGGATCCAAAAGCACTTCGGAGGCAGGGGGGTTTTAGCCTGCATTTGAACAGGGCTCGAGAGAGCTCAACGCACTGACTCGGGTAGTTCCAGGCATATGGAGCAACAAGGTGGAATGAATGAAGTCTGGAGTTGGCAGTGGCAGAGAAGGGCACAGATAAGAGGGATCTGCCAGAGGAGCGAGTTCCTGAGATGGAATGCAGAGTGAGATAGGAGAGGAAAGGTAGCGAGGAGCCGCAGAATGAAGGCATTTGCAGGTCAGTAGGAGAAGTTTGAACTAGATGTGGATAGGGAGCCAATGAAGTGACTTGAGAAGAGGGGTTACATGAGCTGGTGGAAGATGAGCCGTGCAGCTGAATATCAATGAGAGAAATTTGCATATTTTGGGGTTTCAATGCCAGTTTTTATTTCGTGCACGGATGTATATTCATCATCCAGGTTATTCTGAAAAATAAGCTTGCGGTGGCGTCACTGAAACAAGTTTTAGAAAGTCCTGGTGCAAATAAATCTTGTTTTTGTTTTAATTCTGATTAAAAAAAAAAAAAAAGCTTAGCTCCTGTTGCCTTAAATCACGTTTCCTGTGACTCTGCACCACTTGGAGTCTAAGCTGAGGGAGAGGTACTCGGCAAATAAAACGCTGAGCTGCTGCCACTTTTACTACATCTGGTTATTCGGTGGCAGAACCTAGCCGGTTTTTGCTGCTGAATATCCAGGTTGGCCAACTGCCAATGCTGCCGTCTAGTTTTCAGCAATATTCAGTCACTAACCAGGTAGTTTGCACAGATGAACGGCTGTCCTAACTTTAGCCACTTACGCTATCTCTGGTTAGTAGCTGAATATTGCCCCAACTGGAAAGTGGCGGTCGCTGCTCTGCCCTGCCTACCCATTGCTTCAGTTTTAACTGGGCATTTTCTTGGGCAGTCTGGAGGTATGTTCAGTGGCACTAACTGGTTAGAGCTGCTGAATATTATGGTGCCTTTGTTTTTAGCTAGTCAACTGGTCTGCTAACTGGCTAAAATGCTTTGAATTTGCCCTCTTGAAATTTTAGTGGGGTGCCCTACCCATGGGGGCCGTAGAAGCACAGAAAAGACCATGAAAATAAACAGAAGTAGAAAATTAAAATCTAGGTGAGACTCATTGTTTCAAATCGCTTTTAGTTTCTTAAAGGACAAAAGATTCATTTTTGCTGAACTCGTTTTACTCCCCATATGGAACTGGTTCTGAAGACTTTATAAAAGAGGTGTGAAATGCATCTATAAGACCTTAACAAGCAAAAGATAGCAGGAGACAGGTCCTATCCTGTAAAATTAAAGAAATCTGTTGTGGATTGTGATAAAATTTATTTCACTATAACAACTCTGGTTATGTTTTCCATCAAGAGTGCCAGCTACGTTGCTTCTCAGCCGAAATGAGATGTAAAATGAGTAACCCGAACCTTCAGTGCAGGGCCTGACTGTCGCCTAGAAGGGGCCATCCAGCAAGGAGGCGCGGCAGTAGACAGATAAATATACACATGTGAGATAATATTGGTGAGAGTGTGGGCTGGTAACAAGCACTGGGTGCGCACTGGAAAGAAGCCAGCCTCCCTCTTTTAGGAGGGACGACTGATTATACACACAAAATAAAAAAAGATGGTTTTGGTCCTTTGGGCGCTTAGTCTAGTTACTGGAGGAAGCTGGCAGTGGGGTAAGATGTATTTAGCAACAGATCTACAAAAGCAATTTTGGATTAAGAATATATTATGCCAGAAGATGAGGAGCGTGTACGTGCTCGCGCACACCAGCATTTTTTACTTTTCACTAAAGCAATGCACTTGACCACCAGGGATACCCCTGGTAAGTTTTCTGAGTGGTCACGTTTTGATCTAGTGGGTATATGGTTGACAGGGTGTGGTCTAGGCATACAGTTGTAGTGCTCTATTTTGTTTTATTTTGATGTCTTACTGCTTTATGTTGAATGTTATATACAATAATGTGGTACAGAAACTTTAAATGGTGTAGTATTTTTACCCTGCTGTAGTCATTAATGTGGGCTTATACTAAATATCAGCATGCACTAAAACCCTCACTAACTGCTTAGAACACTTTAGTTAGCATCCTCCTTTGATACTTTTCTGTAGTCATGATTACCCCAACACCCCTCTTCCCAGAACATCCCTGCAAAAATTCATAATTGCTGACCGGATAAACCATTTTGAAAATGTCCCCCCCCCCCTCCCCCCATGATGTCCAGACTTGCCAGCGAATTAAATCATGGCCAGTGGGAGATTCAATGGTACTAAACTGTTTAGTATCACTGAATAATCCCTTGTACTGGGTTTGACTTCTCGATGCTGAGCGCTTAGCACTGGGGTGTTCTGGGGTGAAGCGGAGGAAATACCAGTGTCGGGGTTTAACCGATCAGTAGCCAGTTAGTCTGCAGCTGGCTGAATAACCCTAGTGGCCCTGGCATTGAATATCTGTTTCAGATGTAGAGCAGTGATGGTCAGCTGCTTACAATGGGTGGGCTGCCACCACTGGATATACCCCTATATGTTTACATTTTAAACTTTTGGTTTGTATGTATGTGTGTGTGTGTTTATATATATATATATATATATATATATATATATATATATATATATATATATATATATATATATATATATAAATAACCTGAGGGAGGTAATTGTATAGGGGCTTGAATGTGTAGGATAGCATTTTACAAACTCTAAGAGTCTCTCATAATATTGCCAGGGACTAGACAGGGCATATTTCCGTGCACCCATTTTTTGCACACCTAGCTTTACAGGCGATTATGCAGAGGCCTTCCAAGTGGAGGAGAATAAGCCGAGCAGGGGTCCGATAGCCACCTATGTGTGTATCCTATAATGCAGGTGCATGTGCGCCTATTTTTCACATATGCATGAGATGAGCACAACTCTAGACGCCTTGCAGCAGGTGTACATGTGCGTGCCTACTTTCACCAGGCAATTCTATAAAGGTACATAAGCATTTGGGATACCTTTTAATTAAAAAAAAAATAACAAAAAACAAAAGCACACACATGCACTTAGGAAATTTAATCTCCACAAAGGCCATTTATTAGGGTTTATCGTGTGTGTGTGTGTTTTTCTCAGTACATTCAGTATGCTAAATATGTCCCTATTTCAGAGGCCTGACAATCTAAGAGGCTGATATTCAGAGCTCCAGATATTTACTGTAAATGCCACAGTGGTCATCCATGGTGCTTAAATATCTTTTGGTTATTCAGTGGTAATATCTGGACTGTGCGGCCACTGGCTGTCTGGAGAAGTGCAGCTTTTATCTGAAAAGTGGTGATATTTCAGCCAGCTCTTTCTGTGGCCCAAGATCTATCTGGATAACTTAGCTGGACGGTGACTGAAAACCACCACTCTCCGGATAAGTGCCCTGATTATCCAGATAGGGAACACATGATCCTCGCTCCTCATATGGACCACCCCCAGCACTAACCAGTTAGTGCTGAGGTAGTCTGTGGAAATATTCAGTGGCCCAGAGAGAGACATCTTATAGACGATATATCTTCTGTTGAAGTATGGCAGGAAAATGTTAGATCCTCAGGAAACACTTTCTCTCCTCCATTCGGCGATTGGGTGTGCAGAAGAAGTCTGATTGGAGCCGTAGTGAAAATTCTTCTGCTATGACCTCTGGAACTGGCCTGAGACCACTAGTCACTTCATCTAGTCCACTTTTTAAGATCCTGACTGACCAGAGCTGCATTTGAATACTCAACCTAAAAGTGAGAGGTTCCATAATGCCTTGATCATTTCCTTTATTTCTTGCTGATGAGAGAATGGGACGGGGTGGGGGGGGGGATAACACGGAAGAAGGGGTTCATTAATCTCCTTCTTTAGAACTGAAAGGGTAGCAAGAGTGCTCATATCACAGGAAACAGGAGGACAAACTTGTAAGCAAATGCTCTCCTGATTTGCTGCTGAGGGTCACAGGACACAATGGAGGAAGTGAAAGAAGATGGCTATCGCCTCTGCAGGAAAAGAGAAACAATGTCATCGGACCAGTTTATCAAACATAAGACTAATCCAGATAAGATGATTAAAATTATTTTGAACTAATTTTATTACTTGTAAGTGCATTATGCTTTTAGGGCTTCTTAGTATGTTTATACCACTGTTCAATTAGTAATCAAGGCAGTTTACATTCAATAACAAAGAACAGAAAAATAGAAAGGAATTCCAAAAATCAAAGTCAGGGTCATAACAGATATCTCAGGCTGCACCAGCCCCCACTTTGGGCTCCTTGATCAGATGCTGCTATACGCCGGCACATTAAAGATGTCTCAAGGCCAATTTTGAATTTCTTATAAGACGGTTTCTGACAAAGCTCAGGTGGCAGATCATTCCAGAATGTGGGAACGCTGTAGAACAAAGCAGTAGTTTCATGTTTAGCATGAGAAGGTGGGGGGAATACAGAAGCAACTGGCATGGAGAGAGCACAGTATGGAGTATATAAGAACATAAGATATGCCACACTGGGTCAGACCAAGGTCCATCAAGCCCAGTATCCTGTCCCCAACAGTGGCCAATCTAGGTCACAAGTACCTAGCAGTTTCTCCAAAAGACACAGGTTCCACAATGCTTGTATTGGGTCAAGCATTGATACCCTGGGCCCCTTTTTAATAATGGTTTATGGAACTTTCCTCCAGGAACTTGTCCAAACCTTTTTTTAAACTCTGCTACACTAACAGCTTTTACTACATCCTCCAGTAACTAATTCCAGAATTTGATTAGACATTGAGTGAAAAAAACATATTTTCTCTTATTAGTCTTAAATAGGTTATACTGTAGCTTCATTGCATGTCCCCTAGTCTTTCTATATTTTGATGGCGTAAACAATGGATCTACATTTACCCATTCCATTCATTAATTTATAGACCTCTATCATATCTCCCCTCAGCTGTCTCTTTTCCAAGTTGAAGAGCCTTAACCTTTTTAGCCTCTTCATAGGAGTATCCTTTCATCCCCTTTATCATTTTGGTGACTCTACTCTTTGAACCTTTTCTAATAACGCTATATCCTTTTTAAGATATGGTGACCAGAAATGCACACAATATTCAAAGTGCGGTCACACATGGAACGATACAGAGGCATTATGATGTCATCCTTTGTTTTAGTCTCCATTCCTTTCTTTGATTCCTAGCATTCTATTTGCTTTCTTGGCCACCGCTGCACACTGGGAAGAAGGTTTCAACATATTATCCACGATGACGCCTAAATCTCTTTCCTGGGTGGTATAACCATAGTTTGGATTGTTCTTTCCTAGGTGCATAACTTTGCACTTGTCCACATTAAATTTCATCTGCCATTTGGATGCCCAGCCTTTCAATTTATCTGTACTTTCCCGGATCACCCTTGGAACCCTTTTTAAAAACTGGCGTTTACATTGGCCATCCTCCAATCTTCAGGTTTACAGAAGATTTAAATGATACTTCACAGATTACTAATAGTAGGTCTGCAATCTCATATTTAAGTTCTTTCAACACCCTCTGATGTATACCATCCGCTCCAGGTGATTCGCTACTCTTCAGTTTTATCAAATAGTTGCAATACATCTTCCTAGCATATCGTTCTTTCAATTCTTCTGCAGCATCATCTTTAAATACCATTTGAGTCATGGGTAACATCCCTACATCTTCCTCAGTAAAGACCAAAGCAAAGAATTCATTCAGTCTCTCTGCTATGGCCTTTTCCCCTCTTAGTGCTCCTTTTACCCCCTCTGTCATCTAATGGTCCTACTGATTCACTCAGTTTTTTGCTACGAATGTGGATGGAAAAAGTCTCTTTATGTGTTTTCGCTTCCACGGCAAGCTTCTTCTAAAATTCTTTGCCTGCCTTATCAATGTCTTGCATCTAACTTGCTAGTGCTTATGTTTCCAGTTTTTGTCATTTGGCTCCTTTTTTTTTTTTTTTTTTCTGTTTCCTGAAAGATGCTTTTTTGGCAACAGCCTCTCGGACCTCACCTTTAAACCATGCTAGCAGTTTTTTGGACTTCTTCCACCTTTCTTTAAGTGTGGAATACAGCTGGTCTGTGTTTCCAAGATAGTATTTTTAAACACCCATGCTTGCTGTAAATCTTTAACCTTTGCAACTGCTCCTTTTAGTTTTTTCTTAACCATATTCCTCATTTTTTCATAGTCTCCTCTTTGAAAGTTAAAGGATAGTACTGTAGATTTCCTTGCCATCCTTCCTCCAAATATTTATTAAATCAAACATGATCATGCTATGATCACTATTGCCAAGTGGCCACAACAGCCTTATCTCTGCAAGATCTTGTGTTCCACTAAGGTCTAGATCCAAAATGGCTTCTCCTTTGGTCGTTTCATGAACCAGCTGCTCCCAGAAGCAGTCATTTATTTCATCTATAAACTTTTTCTCCCTAGCATGTCCTGCCATGACACTGACCCAGTCGATACTGGGGTAATTGAAATCACTCACTATTATTATTATTGTGCTGTAACTTTTGTTAGCTTCTTTAATTTCTTTGAGCATTTCATCATCCATTTATTCATTCTCACCAGGCGGTTCATAGTACACCCCCATGGCCATTGCCTTCCCCTTCCCCTTTTAACATGGAATTTCAATCCATAGAGATTCTACAGTGAATTTTTTTTGTTTCCTGCAAAACGTTAATCCTTTGTGACCCAATGCCCTCTCTAACATAGAGTGCAACCCCTCCACCAATTTGATCTGTTTTTATCATTACGATACAGTTTGTACCCAGGTATCAGTGTGTCCCACTGGTTGTCCTCCTTCCACCATGTCTCTGAGATATCAATTAGATCTAACCTCTCATTTAGTGCTATATATTCTAACTCTCCCATCTTATTTTTTAGACATCTAGCATTTGCATACAAGCATTTTAGAGGCTGTATCTTATTCATATTAATCTGGCAGGGGTAATTTGGAATCTTTAAGCTCTGTCTGCTTTGTACTCAAGGGCATTTGGGTTACCTTTGTCTTTATTGGAACCTCTCTGTTATGCCCTAACTTCAATGTTTTGCTAGTATCCTTCAAGAATACATTGATCCAAACCATGCACTCTTAGGCGACTGTTGGGTTTCCCCTATTATCAAGCTTAAAAGCTGATCAACAGGTATCTCCTTTTCAAAGGTTAATGCCAGCAACCTGGTTCCATCCTGGTTAAGGTGGAGACCATCCCTTCAGAAAAGTGTATCCTTTTTCCCATAATGTACCTCAGTTCCTAACAAATCAAAACCCTCTTCCTTGAACCATCGTTTCATCCATGCAGGGGCGGCCTAAGGGGTGTGCGGGGCCATGTGCGGAGACTCGGTGTGGGGCCTCATTTGCATAAGTGGCCTTATTTGCATAAATATTTGCATAATGTTACCATACACTAACTTTTAGTAAACATGTCTCTTAATGAGTGTATGGATAAAGAAAGACTAAAAGATTTCTACATTACTATAATCCAGTGCCAACCGCCAGGCACATTAGGAACTACTACAAACGCTGCCCATTTAGAACCCATAGCAAACCCGCCGTATCCTGACAGCATTACCAGGATTCACAAAGCACCATACCCTACCTATCAAAAGGCAACACTGCAAATATTAAACCAATACATTTCAGAGAATACTGGGGAAAGAAAACAAGTGGCAATGTCAAATAGGAATTACATAAACAGAATACCTCGGCTCAGTTACACATGCAGAACATAGACCATCACCAAACAAGGAATCACAATTTAGAAACAGGAAGGCAATAATTAAACTGGGAACCCCAAAAGCCAAACTTGGAATGTACAACAACACTGTAGAAATAAAACTATAAATTAATTTCCTCTTGTACCAAACAAAGAGCAGACGTTAATGATGCACATTTCCCAGAGCTTTCATATTCCAGTTAATAAATTCAAAATAAAGAGAGAGCTTTCTACCTTTTCTGCATTTTTTTTCAGTTGCAATTGCTCCAGCTACTTTCTTCTGGTTTCTTCATGTTTTCTGCTAACTCTCCATCGTCTGCTGTCCATTTGTCCTTTCTTCTGTCTTCTAGTTTTTTTTCCATTCTCTCTCTCTACATCTGCTTTAACATACTAATCTTTCTCCTTTTGCTCTTTCCTCATTCCTATTTCATCCACACAAATTTTACCCCTCCATCCTCAATCCCCACTTACTCTCCCAATACCCGGCCAATTGTAGATTTTTCATCCCTCCCACACAAAATATTTTTCCCCTCTCCATTTTACTCTCCCAACCCCATCCCATTCTAATCCTCCCCCAACATCAGCTCCCCTCTAGTTCCAGTCTCACCCAGCATCCATTCCCTTCTAGTCCCTGCATCAGCTCATTTCCAATCCTAGCCCCCCCATCAGCCCATTTCTAGTCATTTCCTAGCCCCACCATCAGCCCATGTCAAATCCTAGCTCCCCTCCACTCAGCCCAATTCCAGTCCAAGCCTCCCCCCATGAGCCTACTTCCAGTTCTAGCCCCTCCATGAGTCCATTTCAATTCAAGCCCCCACCACAGCCCATTTCCAATCTTAGCTCCCCCCAACAGCCCATTTCCAGTCCTATCCTAGCTGCTCCATCAGCCCATTTTCAGTCCTAGCTCCCTTCCCTCACAGCCCATTTCAAGCCCCCTCCCCATCAGCTATTTGCAGTTCAAGCCTCCCCTTCCACTCCTAGCAACCCCCCAACCCATTACCAGTCCTAACCCTCCATCACCCCATTTTCAGTTTAAGCCCCCCCTATAACCCATTAACAGTCCTAACCCCCCATCAGCCCACTTCCAGTCCTAACCCCATCAGCCCATTTCCAGTCAGCCCCCCATAGCCCATTGCCAGTCCTAACCCCCCCATCAGCCCACAGCCTATTACAAGTCCTAACCCCTCCCCATCAGCCCATTTCCTGTCCCAGCCCCCCCATAGCCCATTACCAGTCCTAACCCCCCATCACCCCATTTCCAGACAGCCCCCATCAGCCCACAGCCCATTACCAGTCTTAACCCCCCCATCGCCCATTACCAGTCCTAACCCCCCCATCGGCTCATGGAAAATTAAAAAAAAAAAAAAAAGCTGGCTGCTGCCGCCGCAGCAACAGCAGAATGGAGTGTCCCGTGGGGCCCCCTCTGCCCGGCTGAGCTCTCCCGGCCTGGCTGAGCCCCTCTGCGCCGGCTTTCAGATACGCGAAGGGAGTGTAACTCCCTCGCGTCTCTGTTAAGCTCGCAGGGGCAGATGGGAAATTTCCCATCAGCCCCTGCGGGCTTAACAGAGACGCGAGGGAGACACTCTCCCTTCGCATATCTGAAAGCCGGCGCAGAGGGGGCCCCGCGGGACACTCCATTCTGCCGCTGCTGCAGTAGCAGCAGACAGCTTTTTTTTTTTTTTTTTTTTTTAAAAGCCGAATGATCTTTGTGCGGGGCCCCTGAAACGCGGGGCCCTGTGCAAAAAACATTCTTGCTCGATGGACGGGCCGGCCCTACATCCATGCATTGAGACTCCAGAACTATGCCTGCCTTTTTGCTCCTGCGCATGGAACGGGAAGAATTTTGGAGAACGCTACCCTGGAAGTTATGGATTTCAACTTCCTACCTAAAAGCCTAAATTTGGCCTCCAGAACCTCCCTACCACACTTTCCTATGTCATTGGTACTGACATGAACCAATACAGCAGACTCCTCTCCAGTACTTTCTTAGACCTTGTCTAGGTGGTACATGAGGTCTGCTACTTTAGCACCAGGCAGGCATGTTACCAGGCGATCCTCACATCCACCAGCCACCCAGCTATCTACATGCCTAATGATCGAATCACCAATTTATAACGGCTTTCCTAACTATTCCCTCGTGGACACATGGCCCTGGAGAAACCTCCTTGGTGTGAGAGGATTTTATATCACCTGGAGGACAGGTCCTAGCTATAGGATCACTTTTGCCACACCAGAGTGATGCTCTCCTGTCACATGACCTCTCCCCTCCATGGCAACAGGGATGCTGCCAGACTGGAGGTGGGACTTCAGTTCTACATCCCTGTAGATCTCATCTATGTACCTCTGTATTCCTTAGTCTGCTACTCTAGCTTCCAGAGATCAGACTCATTCCTGAGAGCAAAGAGCTCCTTGCACCTAGTGCACATGTAAGACCCCTCACTAACTAGGCATTTAAGGTTTGATGGGGATACTTATACTAATAAAACTATACTCAATATGTTTAATGGACTTTTTCACTTAAAGTTTAATTTAATCTCAGGGTCCTTAATGTATGCCTGAGGATAAATGGCTGCACCTGAGAGTGAATATGGCATCTCCTTTCCTTTAAGAGGTTTAAGCACCTGTAAAGCTATGATTATCCCAGAGGTGGGTGGGAGTGGGGGAGGGAGAGAGGTAAAGAAGACTCATTAAAAGCTAACTGCTACACAATACCCTGTCCTGTGCTTCTAAGGTAATCTGTGACCAATTTCCTGAGTGATTCACACAGCCCTTGCTTGGATAGAGGGAGTCTTTCAAAATGCCCCTTTAATCTGTCATGGCTTTAACACCTATTGAAAAACAATTTCACAGGTCTCTTGCTCCCTGTCTAGAAGGCGTCTAGAAACAATTTATTGCTCAAAGAATACTGACCCTGTTTTTCCTTTTATGCTAAGTTATACTCTGATTTGATTTTAATTAAAGCTCTTTGCTGATACTAGGCCCTGACCGATTTAACAAATACACTGGATTCTAATTTACAAAGATTAATCGGCTTTAATATACTGTAAATAATTCATTTTTCTCCAAGACTGAGAAAACTTCTCAGAAGTAATACTTACAATTGCAGATCTCTCTCCAGAAGTAGCAGTCCCCTTTTGTAGTCCTTCAAGAGTGAAAGATGAAACAAGATTACAGAGGAGATCCTTATGAACTAGAGTAAGAACTTTAAATCAAACACAATGAGAAACTGGGAGCCAGAACTGCTGCATTTAAAAGGAAATTCACATGGTTGAAGTTGCCTGCATCAGAGGGAACCCTAATGGCTGTATTCTGAACACTTTGGAGGCATTTCAGCTGATAGGCAAAGAGGCCAATATAGATGACATTACAGTAATCCTAGCCTCGATATGACAGTACTGAGCAGCAAGGTTTTTTGGGCTGATAGATCTAGGAAAGTGTGAATTGCATGAAACTGACATAGGACCATGAATCGGCTTCTCACTATAGAGCTGATCTGATTGTCAAAGGAGAGCTCTATGTCTAGGATGACACTGAGGTCCCTAAAGGAATTAGAGTGATTGTAATACCAACCACAGCGGGCAGGGGAGCTAGAATTTGCAATGAGCCGAGCAGTTGAGGTCGTCTTAATGTTCAGTTTGATAGCTGTCTTTGAGCCAGGGTCTTAGCTAGGCAGTTATTCGGGGGGGGGGGGCAAATTGAGGGACTGTGGATAGGTGTTTGCAACAAGAACAAGAGTGGAGGAGTGGCCTAGTGGTTGGGGCAAGGTACTTCGAGCCGGAAGGTCGGGGATTCAAATCCCACTAGAGGACAGCAACCTTGAAGCCACTGGCAGCCATCGGGGGAAAAAGGGCCCCTGCGAGGTCAAAGGACCGGGCTGCCAGCGAAAAATCGAAGAAAAAACGAAACTGACAGAAAAGTCAGAAAAACCGAAAAACAAGGAAAAAAGGACTCGCAACCGGCGTCGCGAGTCCGGGCAGGAAAGAGACCGGCGTCGAACCGAAGAAAACTTAAAATAATTGAAGAAAATCAACTTTTCTGCGGGGACTGTGAGACAACGTCTGTAGGGCTCCGCGGAAAAAAGAAGACTGGCTAAGATGGCACCCTTGGGCGGGAAGGGGACCGCGCATGCGCGCTGCAATTCCCAAAGGCTTTCTTTGAAAGCTGGGGAAAATTGCTCCGTGAGGGCTCCGTCGGCGCCGACGTCACCCATATGTGAGGACTGACTTCCTGCTTGGTCCTGGAGAAAATAGTTATATCCAAGTTATAATGCCCTGTTCAATGTAATTTCAGTTTGTTCAATGTAAACCGCACTGATGCAGAATAGCGCGGTATATAAGAGAATGTAAATAAATAAATAAACATCATCCATGTAGGAGTAGTAGGCACTGATACCGGATTCATGAAGAATAAAAGCTATGAATGAGCTCAGAAAATGTAAGACGCCGAGCCCTATGGTACCCCACATTGTAAGCAACATTTTATTTATTTAAACTGTTTTGTATACCAACTTATCCTTCAATCAAAGTGGTCACAACACAATTGGGGTATACATTTTAATATGAGGGGATATGAGAGACATACACTAATACTTACAGGGAGCATGGGCAATGGAGGGTTAAGTGGCTTGCCCAAGACCACAAGGAGCACCTGTGGGACTAGAAACTCCAGTCCTTCCAGCCCAAGGTTGCTGTCCTCTAGTGGGATTTGAACCACCAACCTTCTGGCCTGAGGTAACTTGCCCCAACCACTTAATATGAGGAGGAAGAAGAGGGACCTAGAGATACTGTGAAGTGATTGGACAGGAAGTAGAACCATTGAACTGGGTCATGGGGACCAATATTGTGTAAGTGTGCCGGGAATATATTGCTATCAGCTAAGTCAAAGGTGGCCAAGAGATCGAGAGATTACAGCCAGATCAATTCTGCCTTGGTCTAAGGAGGCATGGGACTTCATTGAGCAGGGATGAGAGTATAGTTTCAGTGCTGTGACTGGGACTAAAGCTGGATAGGCGTGAATGGAGGGTGCTTTGTTTTTTCAACATGATCCCACAGCTGAATAAAACATTTCTCCGATTTTTGGATAGGTAGGGGAGATTAAACAAAGGTTGATAGCAGGCTGGGTCTGAAGGATCGAGAGTTGACTTCAAAAGTGGGATGAAGACGTGCTGCTTTCCAGAATGAGGGAACAATGTCTAAGGAGAGACACTGATTTAACTATGGTAAGCATGAGTGGAAGTAAACCAAAGGATTCAATGCCAACCCATCCTGATGGAATAAGGTTGGGGGGAAAAGTGGTCTTACTGTAGTAGATTTGAGCAGGGAAAAATGCAGACCAGGTATGTGCTAAAGCAGGGGAGGAAATGCTGACAGGAGTAGCCTTTGGAGAAGCACTTTGTGACTATCTAAGACTTTTTGGTGGCAGTAATGCACTAATTAATCAGGAATGTTATAGACAGGGAGTTGGAGAGGCTAGTTGTGGGAGAAAAGGTGAGACACTTTTTTTTTTTTTTCAATTGTATCTTTTTGGGATTTATTTATGAGGGTCGTAATATAGTTTCATTTGGCCAGGGCCGGATTTGCCTATACGCCACGTACGCCGTGGCGTAGGGCCCACAGCTGGCAAGGGCCCACCGGGAATGTTTTTTGCACAGGGCCCCGCGTTTCAGGGGGCCCCGCGCAAAAAACATTCTGATCCATCATTAAAATTAAAACAAAAAAAAAAAAAAGCTGTCGCTGCCTCTGCCAGGGCCGGGGCCGCCGCGGCAGAATCGAGTGTGCCGCGGGGCCCCCCCTGCCCAACAGAGCCTGGCCTGCCCTCCCCGGTATCACCTCTCGAGTCTCAGCTGCCTCCCTCCAGTCACACGCGCCGGCTTTCAGAGCGCGAGGTGAGTTTCTCCCTCGCTGCTCTGTTTAAGCCCGCGGGGGCTGATGGGAAGTCCCATCAGCCCCCGCGGGCTTAAACAGAGCAGCGAGGGAAATACTCTTCCCTCGCGTTCTGAAAGCCGGCGCGTGTGACTGGAGGGAGGCAGCTGAGAGAGGTGATACCGGGGAGGGCAGGCCAGGCTCTGCTGGGCAGGGGGGGCCCCGCGGCACACTCGATTCTGCTGCGGCGGCCCCGGCAGAGGCAGCGACAGCTTTTTTTGTTAAAAAAAATTCGCTGGGCTGGGGTGGGCTGGGGGGGTTAGGACTGGTGATGGGCTGGGGGGGGGTTAGGAGTGGTAATGGCTGTGGGCTGCTGGGGGGTTAGGACTGGTGATGGGCTGGGGGGGGTTAGGAGTGGTAATTGCTGTGGGCTGTTGGGTGGGGTAGGACTGGTGATGGGCTGGGTGGGGTTTGGAGTGGTAATGGATGTGGGATGTGTGTGGGGTTAGGACTGGTAATGGGCTATGGGGGGGTTAGGAGTGGTGATGGGCTATGGGGGGGCTATGGGCTATGGGGGAGATAAGTCTATATGGGCTGATGGGATTAGGACTGGAAGTGGGTTGATGGGGGCTTAGGACTGGTAATGGGCTATGGGGGGGGCTTAAACTAAAAATTGGGTGATGGGGATTAGGACTGGAAATGGGCTGGTGGGATTAGGACTGGGAGTGGGCTATGGGGGGCTAGGACTGGTAATGGGTTGGGGGATTAAGACTGAAGGTGGGCTGATGGAGTTAGGACTGGTAATGGGCTGTGGGCTGTTGGGGGGGGTTAGGACTGGTAATGGGCTATGGGGGGCTAGGACAGGAAATGGGCTGATGGGAAGGGGTTAGGACTTGAGGTGGGCTGATGGGGTTAGGACTGGTAATGGACTGTGGGCTGATGGGGGGGTTAGGACTGGCAATGGGCTATGGGGGGGTTAAGACTGGTAATGGGCTGTTGGCTGATGGGGGCTGTCTGGCAATGGGCTATGGGGGGCTGACTGGAAGTGGGCTGATGGGGGGTTAGGACTGGAAGTGGGATGATGGGGGGTTAGGACGGGTAATGGGGTATAGGGGGGGCTTAAACTGAAAATGGGGTGATGGGGGGTTAGGACTGGAAGTGGGTTGATGGGGGGGCTAGGACTGGTATTGGGTTGATGGGAGGGGCTAGGACTGGAAATGGGCTAATGGGGGGCTAGGACTGGAAATGGGCTGATGCAGGGACTAGAAGGGAATGGATGCTGGGTGAGGCTGGAACTAGAAGGGAGCTGGTGTTGGGGGAGGATTAGAATGGGATGGTGCTGGGAGAGTAAAATGGAGAGGGGAAAAATATTTTGTGTGGGAGGGATAAAAAATCTACAATTGGCCGGGTATTGGGAGAGTAAGTGGGGATTGAGGATGGAGGGGTAAATTTTGAGTAGATGAAATAGGAATGAGGAAAGAGCAAAAGTAGAAAGATTAGTATGTTAAAGCAGATGTAGAGAGAGAATGGAAAAAAAACCCCAAGAAGACAGAAGAAAGGACAAATGGACAGCAGATGGAGAGTTAGCAGAAGACACGAAGAAACCAGAAGAAAGTGGCTGGAACAATTGCAACTGAAAAAAAATGCACAAAAGGTAGAAAAATATCTCTTTATTTTGAATTTATTAACTGGAATATGTCAGCTCTGGGAAATGTGCATCATTAATTTTTGCGCTTTGTTTAGTACAAGAGGAAATTAATTTATAGTTTTATTTCTACAGTGTTGTTGTATATTCCAAGTTTGGCTTTTGGGGTTCCCAGTTTAATTATTGTCTTCCTGTTTCTAAATTGTGATTCCTTGTTTGGTGATGGTCTGTTGTGCATGTGTAACTGAGCTGAGGTATTCTGTTTATATAATTCCTATTTGACATTGTCACTTGTTCTTTCCCCAGTAGGTCATGTATTGTTGTTCTCTGAAATGTATTGGTTTAATATTTGCAGTGTTGCCTTTTGATAGCTAGGGTATGGTGCTTTGTGAGTCCTGGTAGTGCTGTTAGGATATGGCGGGTTTGCTATGGGTTCTAAATGGGCAGTGTTTGTAGTAGTTCCTAATGTGCCTGGCGGTTGGTACTGGATTATAGTAATGTAGAAACCTTTTAGTCTTTCTTTATCCATATACTCATTAAGAGGCATGTTTACTAAAAGTTAGTGTATGGCAGAGCTACTCAATTCCAGTCCTGGTGGTCCACAATCCTGCAGGTTTTCAGGATATCCCTAATAAATATGCATGAGATATATATGCATTGGAGATATCCTGCCATCCTGACTGGTTTGTGGCCCTCCAGGGCTGGATTTGGAGACCCCTGCCTTACATCTCTGTCATTTACGATTGTGAGTGGGAAGGTGCAGATGTCCAAGACATCAAAAAAGTTAGATAGCATTTGTCACATTCCTCCTTGCTTCTCACCACCACCAAAATATTATCTATTAGACAACTTTTTGGTGGTGGTGAGAATCGAGGAGGAATGTGACACATTCTATCTACCCTTTTGATGTCTAGGATATCTGTACCTTGTTCACTCACAATCTTAAATGACAGAGATGTAAAGCAGGGGTCTCCAAATCCAGCCCTGGAGGGCCACAAACCAGTCAGGTTGGCAGGATACCTCCAATGCATATATATCTCATGCATATTTATTAGGGATATCCCGAAAACCTGCAGGATTGTGGACCACCAGGACTGGAATTGAGTAGCTCTGGTGTATGGTAACATTATGCAAATGAGACACCTTATGCAAATGAGGCCCTGCACCGAGTCTCCGCACATGGCCCCGCACCCCCCTTGGGCCGCCCCTGGGCCCACCGGAGGGCTTTAGAGGGAGCCGGGGAAGCCCGCACGAGGCCCCGGCTCCCTCTGTACAGCCGCCAGCGTGAAGAGCCTTTTCCTTCACGCTGGCGGCTGTTTCTGTGAAGCCGCGAATGCTGGGAAAGGTTAAAGGTTGCCCTTTAACCTTTCCCAGCATTCCCGGCTTCACAGAAACAGCTGCCAGCGTGAAGGAAAAGGCTCTTCACGCTGGCGGCTGTACAGAGGGAGCCGGGGCCTCGCGCGGGCTTCCCCGGCTCCCTCTGAAGTCCCTCAGACAGCCGCGATGCTGTCCGGGGGGCCAGGACTGCACGGGGCGGGCCAGGACTGCACGGGGGCACGGGGGGGGGGCCCAGGACTGCACGGGGGGGCCCAGGACTGCACGGGGGCGGGCCCAGGACTGCACGGGGACATGGGGGGGGGCCCACAATTTTTCTTGGCGTAGGGCCTCACTCTAGCTAAATCCGGCCCTGCATTTGGCCATAGTGATCTTGGAATGGTAATATCGTAAGTAGTCCTTCGTAAGTAGCCAGGGACTGTGGCGACTTAAATTTATGCCGGCACCTCTCCACCTATCTCGGTTAATGGCACAGGAGATGAAGTTCTAGGAGTAGGAATTTAATGCCACGGTGTCTGAAAATGCCTTGTCTTGAGAATTTTTAATAGGAGACGACACATTTGCTAAATCAGATCTTTTTTATGCATTTGATTTGCATTTCATGATGATATGAGACTTGAGACAAATGATGACATATAAAGGGAACAGGTAAATCTCGATTAACAATCTGCTGTTGTGTGTTGAAACTTCATTTTTAACCTTACCAGTTTGCCGAATGGACACGTTAACAAGAGGTCACAGTGTGACGCTCAAAAGCAGAAGGAACACTAGAGAATATTTCTTGGTAGAAAGAGTGATGGATCCCTAGGGCATCCTTTCAGGGGAGGTAACGGAGGCAAAACCAGTAACACAATTAAAGAAGGCCTGAGATGAGCAGGGAAGACTTTTGAATGCTCCGGTGGGAACCTAGCAATATCATTTTTGCCAACATGGATGAGTAGCATTGGATAATAATCAGTAGGCTTGAAGAGTCTTGGCAAACTCTACATAATGTCTTGGATCTTAGCACCAGGCAGACAGAACACCAACTGGGACATCATGTCTAGATGGCAGACGAACGCCCCAGAAAGGTCACCAAACACCATCACCCTTCGCTTCCTAGTGGCTACTGATCCTGCAGCTTTGGGGTTTTTGAGCTCTGATATCCCCCCCTGTTCCTAGGATATTGTCACCTCTTCCACTTCCAGGACTGCATGCTGCTTCCTCAGTTCTAGGGCAGGTGGAATTGGGGTATTGAGTCTGCAGGCTCTGGTGATCTGTGTACAGCTGTCATCTTTTTGTACAATATCTTCTCTTCTGCTGGAGATCTTAGGTTTTTCTAGAAGCATTTCATCAATGTACCTCTTGCTGTTAGCATGTGTCTTAGCCTTGCCACCACCACCTCACTTCATTTCCTCAACTTGTTTCCTGAGAGATTCAACCTGCAAGCATCTTGCACATTGAACCAGTACAAACATATGTTAGGATCCTTTGGAACAGCAGAACCTATATAAAGTCTTAGAATTAACATCTGGGGTTTCTAACATGCTCTGTTGTGTTTACTGTGCTCATGCAGTTAATGCAGCCACTATTAGTAACTAGGTCCCATTACATGAAATAATAGGAATTGCAGTAAAACATGTGTTAATGATATTAGCAGTTGGGCATTTGTTCCTATTTTTGGACACTTCTGCATTTCTTTCACATTTTGTTTTAGTTTAAAATGTTCTGTTTTTCAATATGCAATAATTGACGATGCAAATTTAACTCATGGGTTAACATATTAAATCGATACAGCATGCACTGGATTTTTTAAGGAGCGCTAGCAAACCGTGTGTGTGCTAACAAGTGCACATTATTATTGCTGATTCTACCATATACTGTTCCCTCAGAACCTCTTTCCACGTTTTACTGGAAGAGAACCTGCAAGATGAGAGAAGTTTTTCAGTTGTGCCCTCATTCTCCGTTTCCCACATAAACATCTGTTAGATACATTCCTCCCTCACAAAGGCCACTTCTGTAAGCGGTGAGCAGTTAATGAATCAGAGAGGTTAAACAGCCAACTTCCGTTGCACAGTTTACTAGGTACCAATGGCTAAAGCAGACAAGGTAGATATGCTGGATGGGCCCAGACTGCAGAATCCAACAAACTGTTGAAACAAACAGTACAATAGGCAACTGTATCTAGGGATGATGCATTAAGGCAGACATGTGACTCACAAGCTCTCACACAGTCAGACATGCTGACCAAGAGACAGGGATTCCCCTTAGCCAGGACTGGTCTTTGCTTTGCTCTTATTCCGTCATTTGGATGTTTCATCAGCAGCTGCCCAGCGGCAAAGTTGAAAAATTTTTAGTTCCTCTTTCATTTCAGGGAAGTATTACAACCACTCAGTTTATGCACTAGTTATCTTGCCTTGACAGGGGAAAGTTCTCACAGACCCCGAAACAGACATTTTCAAGTGATCACACTTAAGTACTTAAGATGCTGCATTTAAAACGATGCACATTGGGCATGCCAGGATCATGTACTTCTGCCGGGGTGATTGCTTCTCAAGAACATGTAAACAAACTTCCATCAATTTAAATTTTTTTTTCTTTATTTTGCTTTTGCCTAATGTTGCCACTGTATGGGTAATTGTCCTGACAAACAAAGTCCAGTTTTGTGAAGCCCATTATAAATGTTAGAAACCATAAAAAGCATTACTTCAAATTTTGGAAAGCAAGTGGACAAAGTTGGTCGCCATATAAATGTCATGTTAAAATGTGTTCCAGATGCTCCAATTGCGTAACTGAGGAGGCCCAGTGAGATTCTCTGCATGCTAGTAATCTTTTAGTCCAATAAATAAAGAAGTTCTTAAAGGAGTGGAAAAACAGGACTGTATATCCAGGGCTGCAAAACTAACACCAAGTGGGGGGTTTTTTTGTTTGTGAATTTCCAGGAAATGAACGAGCCCTGTTCTGTGACTCGGCTTAATACTAATGCAAAATGACTTTCATGCCTACTGCTGTGTTTCTAGAAACACGTATCTCCAGGGCTGTTGCAAGAAAGGCAATTGGCCTGAGTGCCAAGCTAGAGGAGGGCAGTGGGCTAACCTGAAAGGGAAGGAAATGCTGAAAATGGCCCTCACTGGGGCACTATTTTATCCATCCAAGTGGCCATGGAGATTCCCTGTTGTACAGCCGAGCAACTGGCTCAGAGGAGCCACCTTTAAGGGTGAGAGCATGATGCATGTTCTATGCCTCTTCAACCCTGGGCTTCTCTGGGGACTTCCAAATAGTACCTGCTTGTGATGTGCTTTTAGTAATCGCTACTGGTAAGTGGCTTGAAGCTACCAACCCAGAGAGTGTGAGACAACAAATATTTGCCTAAATATAGAGTTGTAAGACCCGATCCCTGTGCACAGCTATCTTTTGGCAAGTGTGAAAGGTGCAAAAATACCAAACTCTGCAGCTAGAGGGGCTCTGAGGTGGTTGCACTGCAAAAATCTAAAGATGACACCAGTAGGAGGGAACAAGGTTGGAAGCAGCAGTCCTACCATTTCCCTAAACCCATTTTCTCCTAAAATGGGAGAAACTACTGGGCTCAATCATGGGTCAAAGTGGTAGAAAAGCACGGAGGAAGGGAGTTGTTGGTGAGCACAGAGCTTATGAATAATTCAAGCTCCACTCCTATATGTTAAAGCTGTGATTCTAAACCCTCTCCTCAAACTCCAATGGGATAGACTAAGGAGAAACATCATGGAAAGTGTGGTGGAATGCCTCATGGCTGCTTGGCAGAGTTTGAGAGAATGTGATGAACACAAAGGATACACAGTTGCTGAGAGAGGAGAGAATAAAGAGCTTGACCCGACTACTCGAAATGCTAAACAAAAAGGACTGTACATTCAAGCCTTTAATTTTATTATATACATTGAAGTGCTTTGAGATCACACTTGTTGGTTAGCTGCCGTGTTCTGAAAGCTCTCCTGCCCCAACTTTCTGCCCATATAGTATCTGTACCAACAAAAGACAGACTCCGCATGTAACATTGCCAAAAGCAACTGGGTTTATCTCGGTAGGAGGCAAGAACTCGTTTGAGATGGGACGAATGGACACCAAACGTGAAGTGTAATTCTGAAGAAAAATCTGCTGCCTCTTTTGTTTTTGTTACTATATATTAACAAAACCATTTTTTCGCCTCTTCTTCCAAACCTCCTTGAAAATTGTCTTTTTTTTTTCTTCCTGCTACGGCTTCCCCCAGTGACTTCATTTTCTTTCTCTGCTTTGCTATCCACTAGTGTATGGCATTACAAACAACATTTTGACCTTGTCGCATGAAATACACACCATGCAGCAAAAATCTGGGGCATGTGAGAGAACCCTCCACATCGATCCTTCTTTCCTGCCAAAGTGCTGGGCCCAGACTACATGTGTTCAGGAGCCCTTCAGACTTTCCCTAGGGTGAAAAACAGGACTGAAAAGAGGTTCTTACCTCTTTTGGGCTGTCCCCTGAATGAATGTTAGAAGATGGGTCTTGCAAGACACTTCTAAGGTAGAAAAGATATCTCGCTCTGTAGGTCTCAATAAATCTCAGCTATCCATATCCTTTTTCCATGGAAGGGAGGGGAGGATTAAGTAACATAGTATATGACGTCAGATAGATAAAAACCAGTATGGTCCATCTAGTCTGCCCAGCAAGAGTAGGTATACCAGCCACTTCGTGCAGGTCACCCCTCCCCCAGGCCTTTGTTTAGGGGTGAACCCACCGCTCTTTGTAGGTCACCCTCTATTTGTTGAGCTGTAAGAGAGAATTATGTATGTTCTGATTTTATCCTGTTGCTATAAAGGGATCCACTGGGTCTGTGCCATGCCATTTTGAATTCTGTCACTGTATCTGCCCCCACCATTTCCATCGGGAGGGCATTCCAAGCATCCACCACCCTTTCTGCAAAATGTATTTCCTGCTGTTGCCTTTCAGTTTACCCTCATACAGCCTTTGGAAGAGGTTTGTTTGCTCACTAACATTCCTTAACATTGTGTGACTTTTGACTCACGTTTCTGAAGAACTGTATTGCATTTATTGTGGCTGACTTTCTCCAACTCGCATGATTTGGAAGAGGTTTGTTTGCTCACTAACATTCCTTAACATTGTGTGACTTTGACTCACGTTTCTGAAGAACTGTATTGCATTTATTGTGGCTGACTTTCTCCAACTCGCATGATTTGGAAGAGGTTTGTTTGTTCATTAACAATTCATCAGCATTTTGACTTTGATTCACAGTTTTAAACTGTATTGCAGGGCCAGCCCGTCCATTATGCGAGAATGTTGTTTGCGCAGGTCCCCGCGCTTCAGGGGGCCCCGTGTGAACTTAATTCTCACATGGATGCAATGCAATGCTGGCTTCAGAGGGAGCTAGGGAGGCTCCCCGAGGCCCCGGCTCACCTCTGCCCAGCCACCAGCGTAAAGAGTGGCATTTTCCCTCATGCTGGCAGCTGTGCTCTCATGAAACACGCAAGTGCTGGGAAATGCTCTTCTTTTTTTTTTTTTTTTTTTTTAGCATGGATTCCCTTTTACTTAAATTATTTTATTTGAGTTATTTTTACTTTTATCTTTCCGGTTGTCTGTATTGATGGTTATAAATAAACTTTACAAAAAAAAAAAAAGATCAGGAATCCATTTAACAAAACGTATGGAAGGAAGAGTTAATAAAGGCCCCCTGGGGTGGGCTCTGATCCCCAGGAGGACCCAGCGATGGTGAGACATTTTTCATATTACCCCATCCCCCCCGCTCCCCCCCCCCAAACCCCCCCCCCTATTTCACCCTCCCCCCCCCTCACCATCACACCCAGACACACAAGGGGGCCAGTCCCTCCGGAGGACCACAATACCCGCTTCTAGAGAACTAGGCAGGTAAAAGATTACAATTTAGCTACCCGATTCAAGGACTGCGTTGTGGCTCCGGGAACTCAGCTGGTGAAGATACGGTTCCCAAAGTAATAGAAAGGCAGACCATCGCTTGGCATCACCCTTGGCGCCCCGACACTCCAAAAGCATCAATTGATGAAAGGAATTCCTCCACTCCCATATAGAAGGGGGGGTACTCTCTCGCCAGCGTCGCAGGATGGGTCCCTTACCCACTAGACATGCCTTTCGCACGAGGCCTCGGCCCCACTTCCCCTTTGGGGAGTTACCTCGTAAGACATCTAAAGTAACCAAGGCAGCATCCCACACCACCTGTTGTCTCAAAAGGGTCATCATGAAGGCACATATACGCCTCCAATAGGGACGGATCAGCCGGCACCCCCACCACATGTGCAGGAGGGTGGCCTGAATCTCCCCGCAGCGTGGACAACGCCCATCCGTAGTCAGGTGACATCGAAGGGCCCGTCGGGGGGAAATATGAACTCTCGTCAAACATTTAACGTGCACTTCTCTCCAACGGACTCCAGCAGCCAGGGTCCCAGTTCGCCGAAGGGCTTCGAGCACCGTACCCGGGGGTATCTCCCTCCCCATCTCCGCCCCCCATGCTTGCTCAATACTACGAAAATCCGGGCGGCAGCGATACTGTTCCAGCCTAGCCCTAAATGCTCTTATCGACGGCTTCCCCTCCCCCCCCAGGTCAAAGAATTCCAGAATCTGTGCAGAACGATCTGCATGCAGCTCCACTCCCGGAAGAGAGCCTACGTAATGGGCAACTTGCATGTACGCAAAGACATGCTTCGGCCCTAAGTCATATTCCTGAGAGAGGGACTGAAAGGGTTTAGCTTTCCCCTCAGAGTCGACCACATGCCCCAAGTTACACAGTCCCTTTGCTGCCCAGGTTCGAAATACCATACCGTCAGTGCCCGGGGTAAAGCTAATGTTGCCCTGAATTGGCAACCAACTCGACACCTGCCATGTGTGCCCCCAGTACTGATTAAGCCGCCGCCACGTCATCCGCACCGGCGCCAATAAAACACTCTCCGCCAAGTGGGTCGGCAAGTCCCGGCTGGCCACATGCAGTAGCGCCTGGAGTGAATGGGGGGCCACATATGCCTCCTCTAGGGCTCTAGGTGTGTAAAACTCCGTGTCCCCCAGCCAGTCCCCCAGGTGGCGGGCCTGGCAGGCTACCGCATAGGCACCCAAATCTGGAAGCCCCCATCCCCCCCCATCTCCCGCTCCCCACCAATCGACTATAAGGGATGCGCGCTTTCGCACCTCTCCACAAAAACCGGCGAAATTCCACCTCGAAATGCCGTATGTCACATTGTAGGAGCCAGACTGGAAGGGTCTGCATTCAATACAGTAGGCGCGGTAAAATTATCATTTTGATCGCTGCAATTCTCCCTGACAGAGATAGTGGGAGGGATTGCCATGCTTGCAACTGAGCGCTCACTTTGGACAACATCCTCTGCAGGTTAGCCCCATAGAGTCGTGTAGGCCGAGTGGGGAGCACTATCCCCAGATATACAAATTGATCGTCTGCCCATTTTAACGGGAATCCTCCCTGCCAGCCATCCCGTAGCTGTCCTGAAACATCCAAAGCTTTGGACTTTTCCTCATTGATACGAAAGCCCGCAAACTGCCCGAACGTCTGAAACTCCCGTAACAGACAGGGTAACGAAGCCTCGGGCTGTGACAAATGAACCAAAAGGTCATCGGCAAAGGCCGAGAGCTTAAAGCTGCACGCACCGAGACGCACCCCACGCATCTCGGGGGATTCCTCCACTCGGCGCAAAAGGGGGTCCAGTGATAAAACAAAAAGTAACGGAGATAGAGGACACCCCTGACGTGTCCCATGTTGGAGTGGGAAGGCCTCGGAGAGTACCCCATTACACCTAATTGCGGCAGTTGGGTTTGCGTATAAACTAGCAAACAGTTTACAAAATCCAGGCCCTATGCCATAGCGCGGGAGAAGATACTTTAAGTATTGCCAGTCCACCCTGTCGAACGCCTTCTCGGCATCAAAACTAATTAATAAAGACGACATCTGTTTATAACGGACCCATTCCAAAGAGGCAAGAATTTTACGCAGGTTGCGCACGGCATAACGGTCCTTCACAAAACCTACTTGAGATTCATGAACTAACTGCCCCAAGTAACCCACGAGGCGATCAGCCAAGATTTTAGCCAGGAGCTTAAGGTCGAAGTTAAGCAACGAGATGGGGCGATACGATGTTGCCTGCAGGGGATCTTTAGCGGGTTTCGGAATGAGCACTATATGGGCATGGTTCTGTCTCCAGCGGAAGTACCCCTGCTGCGCCCGTCGGTTGTGGACATCTACTAAGGTTGGAGAGACCAGATCATTTAAAATCTTATAAAATTTGGCCCCAAACTTATCCGACCCAGGAGATTTATAACAGCTAGCTTTTAGATATAACAGCTTGCACTTCCGCCAATGTAATTGGTAGGTCTAGCTGCGCCTTTTGGAGTTCCGTCAGTTGGGGCAAATTTTATTTTCTCCACGTAATCTTTCATCAGTTGATCCGGAGAGGGTTCCTCCATATATAACTGCTGGAAGAAAGCGCGTATTTTTCGCTCTATCGCCGGGTTCTCCCTTTGCAGCACTCCTTGAGCATCCCGTAACGCAGGCACCAACGTCGTACTCCTAGGGCCACATAGACATCGAGCCAGTAATTTCCCCGGGCGGTCACCATGACGATAGAGCTGATATCGGTAATATCACACGGATTTCTTGGCCCTCTGGTGCAGCAGTTCGTTAAGTTCTGTCTGACTCTCCCACACCCGCCGTTTAAGCCCCGGTAAGGGATTCTGTGCCCATTGACGACGCAGCTTTGTCGCCTGTCGCTCCAAGCGAATTATACGTTCCACCAATAAGCGGCGTTTACGAGCAAAAAAGCCGATAATATCCCCACGGAGAACGACTTTCGCTGTTTCCCAAACCAGTTCCGGATCTCCCTCATGCATGCTATGATTAACCGCAAATTCCTGCCATTGCTGTCGTAAAAATGAGCGGAATTGCGGGTCCCTATAAAGCTCCAGGGGGAACCGCCAGAGATGTACGAGAGACATTCCCACTCCATTGGAGCTCCAGTCAAATAATCGCATGATCCGATATCTCAACCGGCCCTATCTGCGCGTCATGAACTTTCGCAAATAATCCCGTGGAAATCAACAAATAGTCGATACGCGCACTCGTACCGTGTGCCCGAGATTGATGTGTGTAATCCTTTTCTGTGGGAAGGAGCAATCTCCATGGGTCGACCAGCCCTAGTCTAGAGCGGAGACGCAACAACGCTTGAGCTGACTGCATTCTATCCCGGGGGCCCCCCCTCTGGACGTATCCAGGACCACGTCCATAACGCCATTAAAATCCCCTCCCACAATTAAGGGGAGCTCCGGCAACTTCTCGACCTTGGAAGCAAGACGGGAATAGAAGTTCAAATCCACAACATTCGGGCAGTACAAGTTGCCCAAAATAACCGGCTGCCCTTCCAAAACCCCCTGCAGAAAGATAAATCTACCGGAGGAGTCACTCAGTTCCCTTTCAACCTCCATCCGTATACGCTTATGAATCAAGAGTACCACCCCCCCCCCCTTTTTCCCACCGCGGGGGAACCCCATGCCTGTCCCACCCAATCCCTACACAACTTACAATGCTCCTCGGCAGTCTGGTGAGTTTCCTGGAGCATAGCGATGTCTGCCTTCTGTCTGGCTAATGCCTGTAGGACTTTGGAACGCTTAATCGGGCTGCCCAGGCCGCAAACATTCCAGGAAATTATCTTAAGGGACATCATAGGTCCGTACCATACCGATCTGGACCCGGTAAAAACTTTAGGGTCGCCCCCCCCAGCCTGGGGCCCCCCCACAAATACTGTCGCACTCCGGAGCAGAGTGGCCCCCCCATGGTCACGGGTGTGATTTTTGCCCCCCTTCCCCCCCCCTCCCCCCCTCCTCCCCCCCCTCAGTTGCACTAACCTCTACTCTCCTACCGCAAGGAAGAGTAGAGTCCGCTCTTGGAGATCTGTGAATGCGTGCGGTCTCCTCCAGCCCCCTTTCCCAGGCAGTCCTCGCCAGCACATAGTCACCCCACATTGCAATACTAAAAAACATTATGACCCCACCACCAGGAAGCCCAAACAAGATTTCAAAGTACAACACCGGTACTCAACCCTCACCCCGCAGACCCAAAAAGCCTGTTTTTGGCAAGAGAAAGTTAAAGAGAAAAAAAAAAAAAAGGGGGGGTGGAGAGGGGGACCAGGGTATGCAAATGTTTCGCCCCTAGGGGGGACCCCCCCAAACCCTCACCTATCTATCAGAAAAGCTCCCCACCCGGCAAACCCCCAGGAGTCCCAGAGGCCCGAGCCAGCAGTCCGCTCCCTCACCGCCCCCCCCCACCCCCCCAGGCACGCCCCCTCAGGACAGGGATGACCTATCTTATCATTGTGGCTAAACCTCTAATCCCTCTCAATGACTTCCTAAGGCTAAACCTACCCCCTGTAATCCGGGCACTAACAACCCTCGGGGCCCCGAGACACCACCAGTACCTCCTTATAGTGGTTCCCTATAGGTCACCCCAGCGTGAATACGATCCAACAGGGGGGCAGTAGGGGGGGGGGGGAAAGGAACGGGACCCAACAGCAACAACAACAAAAAACATGTGTACAAGCCATAATTGTAAGTAAATAAGTGCGACCCCTAATTAAACATATGTACTGACTAGCGGCCCAGCAGTACCCCCCAAAAATGCCCACCGTTCCAGTGAATACACTCGTACACAGTGAATAACATACACAGATATAGGAACTGTTATAGCACAAGTCAAAGTTTGCAGCCGCTACAGAACGAGCCTGCAATGGGAGCACAATTTAAACTGAGTAGAGAGTTAGGTAGCCAGCCTTCTGGAAAATTACCCCCCCCTGCAAAGGCCTAGTACCAAAGCACTCAAACACCACAACATCATGAACTAATGGTATTTTAAACAAAACTAAAGACGCCGGCCTGGCAAGGGAAGGTCCGCTCCGGGATACACGCCGTCCCTCCATCCGGTATGTCCTCCCGGGCTGCCATAGGGCGAGTCTAAGCTGGGGGAGCCGCTGACTCCCAGAGTTTCCGCCACTCCAGGTCCCCCTCAGGCAAAAATCCGGCTAGCTCCCCACCACGGGTGCCCTCCGGGGTGAGGCCACACATTCCCAGGACCACTCGGGCAAGGTCCAGAAAGGCCATAGGTCCCAACTCTTCACCTCGGATCAGGCACCCCCCCCCCCCCGACTGAAAATGAACACAGTCTCTTGATGGCCGCCACCCCACTCAGGATTGGGATGAAGATTGACTCTCCTGTCTCCCTAGATTTTCTATGTAGGGGCCGGCATCCGCTGCAGACTCAAAAGATCGATGCGTGCCCTCGTGAAACACGTGCAGCTTCGCAGGATACTGCATGGAGAATTTAACATGTAGGCCGATCAGCTTCTGGCAGAGAGGGGCATATGCTCTCCGTTGCTGGCTAACTGCCGCTGAGTAGTCTTGTGCAAACCGGAGCTTCAAGTTATCGTGCATTATCTCTCCCTTCTGCCGGGCTGCCTGCAGTATGGCTTCTTTCTGTGGATATTGCAGAAATTTTACGAGCACCACCCTCGGCCGGGAGTCCCGCACTTGTTTGCCTCCCACCCGGTGCGCTCTTTCAATGAGCAGTTTTCCATGCTCGGCCAGGCCCTCAAATAGCTGGGGAAGCAGGGACTCCAGGTAGGGCTTGAGTTCCTTGTCAGCAATTGAATCGGCGATGCCCATCACTCTCAGGTTGTTCCGCCTAGAGCGGTTTTCTAGGTCGTCCATTTTAAGTTCATGCACCCGCAGCTGCTCTTTCAGAGTTTGTACACTCTGTGTCAGAGTCTCCAGGCCATCTTCGGCCCTCCCGATCCTGTCCTCCGCCTCCTGGAGTCTACTCCCCAGGGACCCCATGGACTCCTGGATGGTATCCATTTTTTCATGGAGCGCCGTGAATTGCGCGGATAGAGCCTCCGCCACTGCCATGGAAACCTCTTCCACAAAGGCTGGGGAGGTCGGTGATTTTGGCATGGTTATGGAGTCGGCCATTTTAGGCGCTGGGGTACCCCGGTCCCTCTCCCTCCGAGTAGTCTTCACAGCTACGGCCATCCTTCCCGCACTCACCTGACACGGCTGCAGCCAGAGGGCAATTCAGATATCAGGGTCAGCCACTGTTATAGCGGGAAGTTGTCTTTAATATCGGCAATAAATGCACGGTAAGGCTGAAGGAGACCGGAGCGCAAGCAGCACACGTCTGCCTCCCTCACCACATCACGTGATCTGATGGGGGAAATGCTCTTTAACCTTTTCCTGGCAATCACATGCTTGATGAGAACACAGCTGTCAGTGGCTGTGCAATTGTGATCTGGGGTCTCGGGCGGGCCTCCCTGGCTGCCTCTGAAGCCACTTAGACAGGTGTGGGGCTCTCCGGGGGGGGGGGGGGGGGAGAGGGGACTGCTAGGATAGGACTGGAAATGGGCTGATGGGGGGAGCAAGGATTGCAAATGGACTGATGGGGAACTTGGACTGGAAATGGGCTGATATAGGGGCATGGGAGAATGGAACTAGAAGGGAGCGGATGCTGGGTGGGGCTGGAACTAGAAGGGGGCTGATGTTGGGGGGAAGAGTAGAAGGGGATGGGGCTGGGGGAGTGAGAATGGAGAAGGGAAAAATTTTTTTGTGTGGGAGAGAAGAAAAATCTACAATTGGCCGGGTATTGAGAGAATAAGTGGAGATTGAGGATGGAAGGATGAAATTTGAGTGGATGATAAAGGAATAAAGAGAGAAACGGAGGAAAGAGGAAAGATCAGTATGTTAAAACAGATGTGTAGAGAGAATGGAAAAAATCTAGAAGAGAGAAGAAAGGACAAATGGACAGTAGACAAGGGAGAGTTAGCAGAAAACGTGAAGAAACCAAAAGAAAGTGACTGGAGTAATTACAACTGAAAAATAAAATGCCCAAACAAAAGGTAGAAAAGTACTTTTTTATTTTGAATTTATTAACTGTAATATGTCCTCTCTGGGAAATGTGTATCGTTAATGTCTTTGTGTTTTTGTTTTAGTACAAGAGGAAATTAATTTTATTTCTCCAGTGGTGGTGTACATTCCAAGTTTGACTTTTGGGGTTCCCAATTTAATTGTCTTTCTATTTCTAAATTGTGATCCCTTGTTCTTTGTTTGCTATGTTCTGCATGTGTAACCAAGCCAAAGTATTCTGGTCATGTAGTTTCTATTTGATAGTGCCACTTGTTCTCCTTCCCCAGTAGGAGATGTATTGGTTTAATCTATGCACTATTGCCTTTTGATAGGTAGGGTTTGGTGCTTTGTGAGTCCTGGTAGTGCCGTTATGATATGGCGGGTTTGCTATGGGTTCTAAATGGGCAGTGTTTATAGTACTTCCTAATGGGCTTGACGGTTGGCACTGGAGTATAGTAATGTAGAAATCTGGTAGTCTTCCTTTATCCAGACACTCATTAAGAGGCATGTTTATTAAAAGTTAGCACGTTAACATTATGCTGTTATTTATGCAAATGAGGCTCTTTATGCAAATGAGGCCCTGCAATGAGTCTCCACACATGGCCCCGCATGCCCCTTGGGACGCCCTTGCCGTAATGTATTTACTGTGGTTGGGTTTCTCCAACTTGCATGACAGAGTTAGAACTGATTCAGAGCAGGGTAGTGCCAAAAATTGCAGCTTCCCTTTAAAAAAAAAAATGCACCAAAGAAACCATAGCAGGCAGAAAAGATACTTTCACATGCTGTAAGAAAACCACTTTCTTCCCCACGCTGTCTACAGCACTAGACACACGTTTCTGTAGTTGGGACAATATATAAACAATTCCCACACAAGCTGGGAGAGTTGCTCCTGGTTACTCCACCTCTGTAAAATCTGCTGTTTAGATTAAAACAGCTCTTTAGATTAGCAAACCAGAGGACATTGCATGGCGCAACACGGGTTGCATGTCTGAAATAGTCATGTGCCAGACGTAGAATGAAAGGGAAAATATTAAGCAGGATTTGACCTTTCCCTTTCTGTGGCACACCACTTGAACGAGGGGATGGATGTCATGCATGTAACAGCCGTTACATCACTTGCTGTGAAGATGCACCTCTTTTTTTAAATATTCCTGAGCACCGGGAGAGAGAGAGCTATGTGAAAAGTGCCCTGGGGTCTTTGAAGGCCTGCTGCATGTTCCAATCTGTTAGCAGTTACAAGCCCATCCAAGGTCTGAAAGTGCACATCCTTTCCTAAAGCACTCCAAGCTTCATGTACTGTGAGATCTTTTCTGAGTAAAAGACCAGGGCTAAGGACAGCCACTGCAGACACAGAAAGCTGTAGGCTCAAGAATTACTAGGGCTTGAATAGCATCCTTGGTTTTGTAACCTTATTTTTAAAGTTGATGATCATTCCAAGTGGAGTACGATATAAAACAGAGGAGTAGCCTAGTGGTTAGAGCACTAGCTTGATAACCAAGAAACTAGGGTTCAATTGCCACTAGCATTCCTGGGGCAAGTCACTTGACCCTCCATCGCCTTGGAAGAATGGCCTGGTGATCTACTTCCAGGCACGCTGGCAAGAAAACACAGGAGCTGCTTGAAAGCACACATTGCATTTCATTACACTATAAAAATAAATTACAAATCAATTATCTGTTTATATCTATACAAGTTCTAATATAACCATGCATAAAATCCCTAACGTAACTGAATCACAGCTAAAATGCTCATTTTCTACCCCATGAATTACCATCTAGTGATTCCAAAGTTTTAAGACCTAACTAAAAAAAAAAGACCCATATGGTAGTTAAATTTTGTGATGGTGAAGGAACTTGCAGGTACCCCCTTTGACAGCAAAGTTGTATAGTGGGCGAGGAATACTATAACAGTACATAGCTTTAGTGCAAGATGGTGGAGATTTGCTAGTCCTTCTGTACTACAGCGCAGTAGCAATGCTTTTTAAGAGACACACTTCTCGTACTTGAAAAAAAATTGATACCTCCCTTTTCCAGTCAACAAAAAAGGATTTTAGCTGTATGTCAGGAGCTTTTAGCTTTACCAGATGCAAATAATGAAAGAGGCAGGAAAAAGACTGAAAAGTCTGGGAAGGGAGCTGAGCCCCATGGCTCAGGATGTCATGCTGACCTCCGCATCAGACTCTGGTTCGAATCCGCTGTCCTTAAAGGTTGGCTAGGGTCAGGATTGCTGTAAAGGCAGCACATTCAGTCCTGTGATGTTCCCTGCTGGATATAACATCTGGCACCATCTTCTACCATTAATCATTTGTACAGTGCTGCAAGGGATCTGCACAGCTGTACATATAGATGTAAGACACAGTCCCTACTCGTCAGAGCTTACAAGCTAATCATGACTGGGGAGGGACAGGGGTGAAGCTCCACAAAACTGTAGACATGGTAAGATACACATAAGTAGTGGACAAGTGAGTGAGGAGCATCAGGATCCAAAAGCAGCCTCAGAGGTGGGTTTCTTTTTTTTTTTTTTTTGCCTGGATTTGAATAGAGCCAGAGAAGGAGCCTGATGCACTGACTCGGGTAGTTTGTTCCAGGCTTATGGAGCAGCAAGGTGGAATGATGGAGTTGGCAGTGGCCGAGAAGGGCATAGATAAAAGGGATCTGCCAGAGGAGCAGAGTTCCCGAGGAGGGGTGTAGAGTGAGGTAAGAGAGGAAAGGTAGTGAGGAGCCGCAGAATGAATGCACTTGTAGATCAGTAGGAGAAGTTTGAACTGGAAGCGGAAATGGACAGGGAGCCAAGGAAGTGACTAGAGAAGAGGGATTACATGAGCATAGTGACGCTGGTGGAAGAGAAGCCGTGCAGCTGAGTTTTGAACAGATTGAAGGGGAGAGAGATGTGTGTAGAAAGGAAGGGATACATTTTGCTGATATTATAGAGAAGGAAGTGAGAGGTTTTAGCTATTCACTGGATGTGTGCAAAGAGAGTAGAGTTCAAGATAACCCCAAGGTTGCAAGTTGACAAATCCGGGAGCTCAGAAGTTGAGGAGAGCGCTCTCCAGCTTTAGGGGTCAACAAGGCATCCTAGTGCCACTTGGACAATACTGACTGGAGGTTGGAAATAGAGTTAAATGAGGAAAGGGGTTGGGATAAAGAAAGCTGAGATGTTTTAGCTAAGGAGTCCTGTTGTGCTAGAAAAGGGTACGACACACTGTACATCAGAGCTACCTTCCTTCTGATATTCAGGGTTCATTGAAAATTCCTCAATGTGGAGACGATGACTGAATGTGAAAGTGTAAATGTTTACCAGCTTTAAAGTAACTGCTCTATACATCAAGAGGTGCTTATCTACAATATCTCTTATTGGAGGTCTTTTACTAACTGGTGCTAAGGTGTTACTCATAACATGCCAATGGCATCGAAACCATGGCGCATTAGGAGCAGCACCAAAGCGTTAACTGTAGGGGGGATGGAAAACATTTCCCTGACAGTTAATGTGAAGCCCTGTCCTCTAGCGCACGCTGCGTTAACATGGGTGCACCTAACGCCTGTTAGCAAAAGATTACCATTGTATAAGAGTTCTATCATGTCAAAACTTGTCTGGGCAAAGTGAGATGAGTGTGGGAACCCCCAGGACCACTTCTAATACTTTATTATGGTAGATGAGACCTTACAATGCACAATAAGATCTGTGCTTTAAAAACCCAGGGATGCAAAGAGGTATCCTGCATTTCCCAGGGATTTTACTGCTGTTGCAACTAGTGAAAGCATTACCATTTGCATAATATTACAAAGCATTCACAAGTAAGAAATGGTCTCTGCTCATGGGAGTACACTGTGCAGGCCTAAGGTTAAGACACATTAGAAAATCAATGAGAACTAAACAGGATAAAACCTTGCTTATTTTCTAGGTAAGTTCTGAGAGTTAGTTTAATTTTATAAACTATGGCAGTTTATTTCTGGCAAACTAGTTCTGAACCGTTTTTGGATAACGAGCACTGCTTTCAAGTGCTCCCTTTTTTATGGGTTTTGGATGTGTCTGTCTTTTTTTTCAGAATAGCAGCAACAGGGCTTTGCGGTTAAAGATTCAAAATGAAAGTGAGAGGCCCAGAGGACAGAATCTCGATATGTGCTCTTCAGACTGAGAAATGCGCTATATATATATAGGAAGATATGTTAAGCGCTGATTGTGTTATGGGGATTTGGCATTTCTTGAGTTCTTTTGCTGTTCCAACTACTGCTCTGAATCTCTGCTTGCTTTCCAGCTGTTTGGCAGCTTTCAGCCCTTTGACGACAGAATGCATAAAGCATGTTAATGTCATTTCTGGAGAACTGGGTGGTAACATGGACAACTCTGTATGGCTGCAAAGCTTGTGTACAATGAGCCAAGACTGTACCAAGCTAGCAATGCGCAACCAGTGAACCTGGTGTCTCCCCCCCCCCCCCCCCATGCAGGAACTTGCTTTTATCAGGCTTCTTAAAAGACCAGGTATGACATCAGTGCCCCTTCCATCCTTGTGCCCTGTCCAGTTACACTGCTCACACAGCCCTTGGTGTGGTCCTGCAATGAGCATAGCACATATTAGCTGAAATGCACATGCACCAATTTCACATTTTCAAATGCCCTACACTTTTATGTTTTAGATCCAGAAAAAGTTTAACCTGCAGCTGACAGTGGAACACTTAACGTTTTGGTCTATGCCTACAGCATCACTGGATATCTAAATTATGTCAACCAATAGAACTAATTGACAGAAAATCTCCTTGGTGTGTTAAAATATTGCATAGTTATATGAAAGACAAATGTACTATTATTGTTTTATTTTGTAACTTGATTTATTGCATTTAATTATTTATTATTGTTGTATGATTTCTTACACACATGAAGTATGGCTTTACCCAAACTGAAATTCAATGCAATTCAGTTCCAGAACTAAATGGATCCTAAACAGAATTGCAAAGTGACACACAACTTCATGTGTGTCACTATTACAAGGACAACTCACTTAGCCATAAAGCAGGAGAGTTGTCGAGCTAATTTTTTCACTTTTCCTGCTGCAGGTTGTCTCTCTGAGGACAGAGGTTTGTCCTCCATCTGACCTTTCCACAGTCTGTACTAATTGTTCACTGCTTGAAGAAATGGAAGTATGAAGAGCAAAAGGCAATAGAAAGACCTTTCCGTTTTTTGTTCTGTTTCAATGTCTAGCTTTTCACTGTTGGTGTGACCTATGATTGCTTCTGTAAAGCAACAGGTCTTACTTTTTTCATTTTTAGCCTAGGATGACAGCATGCCAAAGAAAACTAGAGGATATTAAACTGCCCTCAGAAATCTGGCAGCAACGACCCAGTAGCTGATGTGCCAGAAGGACGCTCTCGGGATAAACCTTAGAAAAAAGATATTAGACTCTTTGTCATCAATCACAGCCTGTGGGAATAGTCCATCTCGTGCTCTTCCTGCAAACACACACTTTATTGAACATAAGGAAATGCCAGCATGCAAGAAGGATGCATTCACCTGCTCATTCATAAAAATCGCTGCCGGAACTGGTAACCTATCTTACCTTTTTCAAGAATGTTTTGCTTCGCCGGTGCAAACTGGAGTGAAAAGGTATTGTTAAAATTATTTTGACAACTAACTTGGCCACCTGGTAGTGGAGTGGGGGCCCCAAGGACTTTGGGCCACTTGGAGGGCATATGGCTGAAGGTTTGCCTAGGGCAGCAGATACCCCTGGGCTGGCCCTGAATCCAGTTCATATGTATCCAGCAAGATCTCAAAGAGTAAGCATAGTTGCTCACAGTAGCAGGTGTTCTCTGGGAACAGCAGGAATAAGTCTTCACAGATGGATGATGTCACCGACTGAGCCCACATGGGAACAATCTCCAGCTTCCATAGGAAGCTTTTGAGAGGTCCACCATGCATACGTGCCTGTCTTCCCACCCAAAAGAGCCATTTTACCTCAGTATGATCACAAAGCTTAATCAAGCAAAGAACAACAACTCCATGGGGAGGAGGAAGGGTAGTGAGTATCTGTTCCCGCAGAACACTTGCTACAGGTGAGTATCTATGCTTTCTCCAGGAACAAGCAGGAAGCAAGTCCTCACATATGGGACTCCCTAGCTACAGGCTACTGAAAAAAACCTGTAAAAAGCCTGATAGGGCAACCAGAAAAACGAACCAAGAGAAACAGTGTGAGTAATCTCTGTAAGGTGCTGAGAGCCAGTGTCCAGTGAGGACTCTGCGGTAGCCTGGACAGACAGGATGGCTGGTGGGAGGAGTTGAAACTGATTCCCAAACAGGTGCCAAAGTATGGCTTGGCCAAAGCTGCTGTCATGCCAGGAATCTCCTCCATCCAGACAGTAGTGGGCTGTAAAGGTCACATAGCAGCCCTACAGATCTCCACTGTGGAGACCGAGCACATGCTTGCCACAGAAGCAGTCATAGCACGGATGTTATGAGCCATGACATGTCATTCCAGGCTCAGACCAGCTTGAGCATAAGCAAGAGATGCAGTCTGCAATCCAAAGCAAAAGGGTGCACTTGGAAACTGCCACACCTAGCCTATTGGGGTCAAAAGAGACCAAGAGCTCATAGAATTGGCAGTGGGCTTTTGTTCTTTCTAAATAGAAAGAAGTGCATTCACTCAGCAGTTCCTCACTACCTCTCCTCTTATACCACCCTAAACCCCTCCCCGGAAACTCCACTCGTCTGGCAAATTGCTTCTATCTGTGCCCTTCTCTTATATTGCTAACTCCAGACTTCACCTTGCTGCTCCTTATGCCAGGAATAAATTACCTGAGTCTATATGTCAGGCACCTTCTCTGGCCCTTTTCAAATCCAGGCTGAAAACTCACTTCTTTGCTGCTGCTTTCGGATCTTGACTCACCTGATCTCCTTTGTGTTTCCTTATCATTCCCCCTAGATGTATCCCATATCTATATCTACTGTGTTGTCTGTCTTGACTAGATTGTAAGCTCTGAGCAAGGACTGTCTCTTAGATGGCTGTGCAGCGCTGTATACATCTTGTAGCACTATACAAATGCTCGGTGGTAGTAGTAGTAGTAAAGCTAGCACCCTGTTACGATCCAATGCAGAGAAGCATCAGCCCTGTTGGCATGAGGTCTAGGAAAAAAAGTGGACAGTACTACCAACTGGTTGAGATGAAAAGCAGACAACACCTTAGGGAGGAACTTAGGGTGGTCCTCTGGACTCATCCTACTGTGGCAAAATCTGGTGTATGGAGGGTGCTCCACCAGTGCCTGCAGTTCACTAACTCTGGGTGCAGAAGTGACTGCTATCAAGAAGACTACCTTCCAGGTGAGGTGCTTAAGCAAACAGGAGATGAGAGGCTCAAAGAGGGCAGACAGGAGCTGCCCAAGCAGCATGTTAAGGTCCCATGCCACAGGTGTGGACTTGATAGGAGGCCATGAAAGCAGCAGACCCCCTCATGAAGCAGCTTATGAGAGGATGTGCCGAGATGGCATACCACATCGGCATTCATGGTAAGCCCACCATTGTGCTTGGATACACTCTTACCAAATTGGATTTGAGACTAGAATTGGAAAAGTGGAGGAGGTAAGTTAGTAACACCTCTGCTGTGCAGGAAAGAGGTTCTAGCACCTTCTCTGCACACCTTCAAGGTGTAGGCATGGCAGGTTGAATCTTTACAGGAAGCAAAAAGCACATTTTCCACCTCAGCAGGAAGATGAAGCTCTGTCAACTACCTGCTCTGTTCATGCAATGAGGGCCAGTGAGTGGACAATGAGGTGGAGACAAGATCCGGATCACAGCCTAGTCTGAGGGGCTGCATTCAAGAGGCACAACAAGAGAGGAAACCATGGTTGCCTGAGCCAGTGCAGGGCAATGAGAATCGTAGTAGTCTCGTCCACCTGAAGCTTGAACAGGGTTTTGGCTACCAGTGGGATTGGTGGATATGCATATAGCAGACCCTTGCTCCAGTCCAGCAGGAAGGCATTGGCAGCTATCCAACGGGAGCATGGAATCCTGGAGCAGAACTGCGGTACGTGATCATTAGTCAGTGACACAAAGAGGTCTATGCTCAGAGTGCCCCACATCCAAAAGATGTGGTGGGATACCTCTGCACTCAGGGGCCTTCTTGTGTGGCTAAAGGACCCGGCTGAGATGGTTGGCCAACAAACTGAATTCCCCAGGTAGATACATTGTCTGCAGGACATTGCCTTGATGCGTCTCTGGAAATTCACCCTCTCCCATCTGAGATATGAACCCATGCCACCCTGTTTCACATAGAATATCGCTACCTGGTTGTCTGTTTGAATGAGAGTGACTTGATTGGCCAACTGCTTCCGAAAGGTGTTCAAAACGGTACTCCAAGAAGTTGATTTGGTGCAGGCTCTCCCAAGCCATCCATAGACTGCATGCACAGGCCATCTAGAGACTGAAGAGTAGCAAATCACATGGGCCGGATGGTATACATGCAAGGGTGTTGAAAGAACTGAAATATGAGATTGCAGACCTGCTATTAGTAATCTGTGAATTTTCATTAAAATCATTTGTAATACCTGAAGATTGGAGGATCGCCAATGTAATGCCAATTTTTAAAAAGGGTTCCAGGGATGATCTGGGAAACTACAGACTGGTGAGCCTGACGTCAGTACCGGGAAAAATGGTAGAAACCATCATAAAGAACAAAATTACTCAGCATGTAGATGGTCATGGCCTAATGGGAGACAGCCAACATGGCTTTAGACAAGGAAGATCTTGTCTTACTAATCTGTTATGTTTTTTTGAAGGTGTGAATAAACAGGTGGACAAAGGTGAGTCAGTTGATATAGAGTATCTGGACTTTCAGAAAGCTTTTGACAAGGTCCCTCGTCAGAGACTTTTGGCAAAACTAAAGAGTCATGGGATAGGAGGCAGTGTACTATTGTGGATCAGGAACTGGTTAAAAGATAGAAAGCAGAGGGTAGGGCTAAATGGCCAATTTTCCCAATGGAGAAAGGTGAATAGTGATGTACCCCAGGGATCTGTGCTGGGTCCGCTGCTTTTTGACATATTCATAAATGACCTGGAAAAGGGAATAATGAGTGAGGTTATCAAATTTGCAGATGACACAAAACTATTTAAAGTTGTTAAAACCCAAGAGGATCTTGATAAATTGGAAGATTTGGGAACAAATGGCAGATGAAATTTAATGTGGAAAAGTGCAAAGTTATGCACCTAGGGAAGAACAACCCAAACTATGGTTACACGATGCTAGGTTCCACATTAGGAACCACCACCCAGGAAAACGATTTAGTCGTCATTGTGGATAACATGTTAAAACCCTCAGTCCAGTGTGCAGTGGCAGCCAAGAGAGCAAATAGAATGCTAGGTATCATAAGGAAAGGAATGGAAAATAAAACAAAAGATATATTATAATGCCTCTGTATCGTTCCATGGTGAGACCGCACCTTGAATATTGTGTGCAATTCTGGTCGCCGTATCTTAAAAAGGATATAGCGATATTGGAAAAGGTTCAGAGAAGAGCCGCCAAAATGGTAAAGGGGATGGAAGGATAATCCTATGAAGAAAGGCTAAAAAGGTTAGGGCTCTTTAACCTGGAAAAGAGACGGCTGAGGGGAGATATGATAGAAGTCTATAAATTTAATGAACGGAGTGGAACGGGTAAACATAGATCGATTTGTTTTACATTATCAGAATATAGAAAGACTAGGGGACATGCAATGAAGCTACAGGGTAAACTATTTAAGACTAATAAAAGAAAATATTTTTTCACTTAATGTGTAATCAAACTCTGGAATTTGTTACCGGAAGATGTAGTAAAGGCTGTTAGTGTAGCTGGGTTTAAAAAAGGTTTGGACAAGTTCCTGGAGGAAAGGTCCATAAACCATTATTAAGAAGGGACCCAGGATATCAATGCTTGACCCAGTACAAGCATTGTGGAACCTGTGTCTTTTGGGGAAACTGCTAGGTACGTATGACCTAGATTGGCCACTGTTGGAAACAGAATACTAGACTTGATGGATCTTGGTCTGACCCAGTATGGCATATCTTATGTTCTTAGATGGTCAGAATGCGGTGATGCAGATGGGCCTGAAAAGGAAGGCCCGAGAGCAGGTGCTGTGGCTGTAGCCATCAGGACAGACTCCTTTAGTGGCAGCATGACCACCATAGTGTCCCCCCAGATGACCTGTGGCCTGCCGTCACTGCATGCAGAGTGTCTATTGTGCTTGTCTCATCTGTAGCCAGGCAAGAGGAGTGACATGGACTGTGAAAGCCATGTGGCTGCAGATGCAGAGCATCTGCCGCACTGTCATGGTTGGGCTTTGTTGCAACTCATGGGAGAGTGTGACCAGCTTCTGGGTTCAATCTGCAGGAAGATAAGCCTGAGCTAGGATAGTATTAAGTAGGGCCACAATGCTCTCTAAGCACTGGGAGAGCTACAGGTGAGACTTTGGATAGTTGATCACAAAGCAGAGATGCTCCAGCACTTGAATGGTGAGCCTCGGGGATCATTGGGCCTCATGCGAAGCTGCACCCCTTATCAACCAGCCTTCCAGATAGGGGAAGACAAATACCCCCCAGAGTCCAGAGGAAGGTGGCAATGACTGCCAAACACTTTGTGAAGACCACTGGGACAGAGGCAAGACCGAAAGGCAGCACCCGGTGTAGGTGAATGTGAATATGAGTGAGTATAAGCATCCTTTAGATCCAGGGAGTATAGCCAGTCCTCCTGCTGGAGGTAAGGTAACAAAGTTCCCAGAGAGACGATCTTGAACTTTCCCTTATGAGGAGCCAATTGAGGTTCCGTAGATACAGAATGAGCCGGAAGCCTCTCATCTTTTTAGTCATGAGGAAATAGCAGGAGTAGAACCCCCCCTCCTGGCCTGTGAGGATAGAATGAGTTTGATGGCTAAATCGGCCAGAAGGGACTGAACCTCCACCTGGAGGAGCTCCCAGTGGTGGGAATCGAGGGGGTATTCTCCCAGGAAGAATAGAGGAGGAAGCTTGTGGAAATTCAATATGTACCCATTCTGGACAATCTTGGGAGCCCAGGAGTCTCTTATGGTTGGCCACTGGTAAGCACAGTGGATAAAGCAGGAGGAGTGGCCTAGTGTTTGGGGCTAGTTACCTCAGGCCAGAAGACCAGTAGTTCAGTAGTTCAAATCTCTGCTAGAGGACGACAACCTTGAGCTGGAAGGACTGGGATTTCTAGTCCTACAGATGCTCCTTGTGGCCTTGGGCAAGCCACTTTGTTGCCTCAGGTACAAAAACATAGATTGTTAGCCCTTCAGGGACAAGATATATATACATATATATACAGTACCTGAATGTACACCACTTTGACTCTTAGAAAAGCAGTATATAAGCCTAGCTAAATAAAATACTTGTGACAGAACTGCACTGGGAAAGGGCAGTTGGGCCATGCTCTTCAAGAAGGAATCAAAGGTTACCACTGGGCTGTGGCACAGGCAGGGCTTCTGTCAGCATTGCTGATGCTGGCCCTGGCAATGGTGATAGACAGGATAGTCTCCATAATACCTCTTCTTGGGGTAATAAGCCGCCTTCCCCGAGGCCTTCTTTCTTGAGCGGTCTGCCGTCTTCCTGGAGAGCCTGTTCATTATCAACAGCTCTCTTCCCAGTTCCCCGGCCTTGTCCTCTATGGGCTTACCAAAGAAGTTCTCCCCTTGGCAGGGGACATCAGCAAGCTTATCCTGTACCCACTACTTAAGGTCTGAGGATTGGAGTCAGGCCAGTCGACAGGCCCCTATGCCAATGGCGGCCACCCTGGCAACTGACTCAAAGGCATCATAGGCTGCCCTGCTCACATACTTCGAGCTCTCTGCTCTTGGAGATGAGGTCACAGAAGCAGTCCAGTTGCTCCCCTGAAAGCATGGCTGAGAAATCGGCCAAGCTCCCCATAAGGTCCTTAAGATACATCCCCATGTAGAGTTGGTAAGAGAAGATGCAGCCCACCAGCATAGAGTCCTAGTAACCTTTTCTACTGACACCATCTAGGGTCTGGGGCTCCTTACGTGGAGGAACCGAGAAATGTGTCTGAGTTCTTGCTTCTCCTCATGGCAGATTCCACAACCATGGAGTTGTGCGGGAGCTGCAGTTTCTGAAACCCAGGATCTTATGGACCCAGTACATAGAGTCCAACTATCAGCTAATAGGCAACCATGAGGGGATTCTCCCAAATACAGAAGAGCAACCTCTCCAGGATCCAGTACTGGAACAGTGATTGGCTCTTTGGGAGGAGAGGGATACTGGAGGATCTCCAGTTCCTTCACCCTTGGCAGCTCCTTCTCTGCCTTGAGAATGAAGGATAAGGACTTCGCCATGGCCTGGATGAATTTGTGGAAGGAAATGCCCTCAGGCGGGGACTTACAGCATTCCTAAGGCAGAGAGGGATCCAATGGTATATCCCTATGACACTCCGACACCATCCTCCGGTCTCCCATGCATCAGAATCAGTGAAGAAGTCGAAATACTGACAAGATTCCTTCCAATGCTGATGGAATTCTGGAGGAGAAGTCGGGGTCTGAGGTTCCAGGTGTTCCAAACCGGAGGCACACAGAGGAGATTCCGATTCAGATCACCTGGTGGAACCCTTTCTCCCAGTACGAAGAACATGGGTCTCAAGGATAGGCTATATCTCCATTGGCAGAGCCACTGGCAGCATTGAGGAATCTGAGGGCATTGGGTTCTTCACAGCCTGTGTAGCCATGAACAAAGCTAAACTGCACTCGAGGGACTGCATCCTTTCAGCAAGGAATATTGTATCTTAAGTGGCTAGAGCCTCTGATGCCAGTCTCCCACATTGGACTCCATGATGGTAATTGCAGCAGGAGACCAGTCGACAGCCCTCCGAGGCCTTGGGTGGCAACTCCTCACACAGGAGCAGCTTCAATGGCTGCTCCTGGCCCTTACCCTCAGGATCTTGACCAGGAGGGCTTTGATGCTGATGACCATGGGACTTACTCCAGGTATTGGCATCGGCATCGCCTTTTGCCAATAGGGCTAAGGATCAATCCTTTTGGGGCAACCTTTATTGAAGGATAGCCTCTAGTCCAGGCTACCATAGCCCCTCTACTCCAAATCAGCTCTGTCCCCATGGTGGGCCATGGCCTCGGTGGAGGATTGAGGGAGTCTATGCCAGCGTTGATGCCACTGACTCAGAGGATCCAGAGATTTCCCACTGTTTCTCTTGATTCTTCAGCCCTTTTTTAGTCATCTACAGGCATAGCGTGCAGGTAGTGGGCTCATGGTCGGGCCCGAGGCACTGAATGCACTAGTTGTAGTGGTCCATCACAGAGATGGTGCGGGCACACATGGTTGCACTTCTTGAACTCACTGGCTGGTTTGCTCATATTGGGGAAAACGGCTTCCACCAAATCAAAGAATGCCAATGTCCTAACCAACCAGGGGGGGCGTGACCAGAAAATACCCATGAGCCAAAAAAACAAAGAAAAGAAACCCCAAGATAAACATGGTGCTGAGGCATTGACTGTCCTGGGAATGGCAGGAAGAAGTATAAAAAACACACCACAGAAAAGAGGACATGATGGGGAAAAAACCCACAAGGGTACATCAGCTTTCCGGGATCAGACAGACATCCAAAGGGCTCTGCGGAAAAAAGGCTGAGGTTAGATGGCTCCTTCGGTCAGGAAGACAGGCACACATGCATGGTGGCCCTCTCAAAAGCTTCCTATGGAAGCTGGAGATCATTCCCTGCAGGCTCCATCAGTGATGTCGCCCATATGTGAGGACTTGCTTCCTGCTTCTTCCTGGAGAAAATCCATTTCTTATAATTCACACCCAGAAATAAGCCATCGCTTTCCCAAAATGGCACGGCAGAGGTTCTGATTGGCGCAATTGAAGAAACTGACATGGTCTTGAGTGCTACTCCTTTTGCAAGTGGAATGAGAGTGGAGAATTGTAAAGGGAGGCCCGAGCTAAAGTTTTGCTGTAACTGCCGAGGGAAAAGTTAGAAGAAGTAATAGCAAAGCAAGACAGCCGCAGAAAGTACCACGTCCCCCAGCTCCTGCACCTAAGGACACTCTAGAGCTGAATTTGGTTCTGGTTGCTATCCTGCAGTGGCCTCGAGTTCACAGGAAGCTGCTGCTGCCTGTACTGTATTAGGAAGATGGATGTCATTCAATTTACTGCTACTGCTTTGCCAATAGTATACTGCAATATCTCCTGCCATGAACCTTGACATCTGCAAATGTTGCAGCATATCATACTTTTAGTCAAACACTTGGTGTTGGACGATGCTCCCAGTTTATCTGTGACAGAGGTAAATATAATAACAGAGTAAGTGATGGCAGATACAGCCCTAAACACCTTGCTGTGTTGGTCTTTATCTGCTAGTCCATGCAGGTTACCCTCCCCCTCCCCCCTCTGGTTCTATGCTTTTTACTTTGGGTTGTAACTGTTGTTCTACGCAGGTCTGCGCTTTTTTTGAAGTGTGACAGTCAGTCATTTAAGTGTTGAGCAGGAATGCTTCTTTTTCCTATATCGGGATCCTCTTTACTTATCCCATGCCTTTTTGAATTCTGTCATCATTTTTGTCCCCATCACCTCCAGTGGGTCTATTTTAGATCAATAGGACCAGCAGTGGGTGGTGGCACCAGTTCAGATAACATGGTATTCCAGGCATCACCCTTTTCGTGAAAATGTATTTCCTAATGTTGCTTTTCAATTTTACTCCTTTCCTGAAACAGCTTAAAGCATACTTAGGAGCCCTATTACTAAAGGGTGCTAGGGTGTTGTACCAAACGCGCCAAGAGGGCTGAAGCTATGGTGCATTAGGTGCAACATCATCGTGTTAACTGGCAGGAGCAGGGAAAGCATTTCCCCGATAGTTGAAGTGGAGCCCTATCCCTTAGCGCATGCCACATTAGCGCGGGTGCACATAACTCCACCTATTGAGGCGGTGTTAGATGATACACACTAATGCAGTTAGTGCTGGGCTCACATTGCGTGTTAACTGCACAGAGCACACCACACCCATTCTGCGCCCACTCGCTATACTAATGCGAGTTAGACAGCGTGGGAATTGTCCTTCCCTGTCATGGTCCTGCACTAGCTGACAATGAGTATCCCAATGTGCATTCAGAGAATGCCACAATATGGGTTGTCAGCTAATGCCCTTTAGGGGAAAAAAAACCCTTATTTGCTCAGGGCTTTCAATTTTGTCTTTTTTTTTTTTTTTTTTTTTTTTTACATGGTGGTTTTGTTTTTATTGCCTAAGTGGCTTTTTATGTTAGGTGGTGGTCATGTGACTTTTTTTTTTTTTTTTTTTTTTTTTTTTTAAATGTTGGTGTTAGTGTTGAGCTCCTGTTTTTTCATTGGCAAGATAACTGCAATTATCTGCTAAGATTAGCTACTTGCCTGAATATGCGGAATATAAACTAATAAATAAAATAGTTAGTCTTGACCAAGGGATGATGCCAATGAACAATTAACAAAGATATTACAGTGACAATTACTTTAGAAAATGTGTGTTCCAGTTCCCACATGTTTGTTTAAGTAATGGTTCTGATAGTGTGAATTTTGGGGGGGGGGGGTGCATCTACTAGGAAAAATGTTATCTTTCTGTCTCTGTGCTGTGATCATAGAAGGTGTTAGATAATGGGCAAACCCCCTGCAACTTGCTATGAACAGTGCAGCGCGGGTACTCTTTGGAGCCTCCAGAAGAGAACATATCACACCCCTCCTAAAGCAGCTGCACTGGCTCCCCATTCAAGCCAGGATCAGTTTTAAGACCTTGGTGATGACTTTCAAGGCCACCAAGGGGCTCTCCTCCTCTTCACTATCTGACCTCATACAACCACTTGCACCCAACAGGCTAAGGAGAACCGCAGAGTCCAATATGCTATCGATACCGAAAGATATGACAAACTGCACCAAAACAACATCTAACAGAGCCTTCAGACTCTGCGCCCCAAGTCTCTGGAACTCCCTACCACCACATATCAGAGCAATCCCCAACTTGAGCCAGTTCAGGAAGGCCCTGAAACATTTTCTCTTTATCAAATATCTCACTGACTGTCCTGAACCCCAGCTACCCTAGAATAGTGCGTCCCCAAGTATGTACAACACCCAACAATATCCGTTCTCATTTCATCTGCATATGTATATAGTTTACCCTGTGCAATTCATCTGCATATGTATATAGTTTACCCTGTTCTCCAAGTTACATTTCCTGTTCAATGTAATGACCAGACATTTGTTTATTGTCGGATTTTGTTTGTTCTATGTAAACCGTGCTGATCGCAAATAGTGCGGTATATAAGAAATGTAAATAAATAAAATAAATAAATAAATAAGAGGACTTTGGGCCCGATTTTCGAAGGCCTTCACATGGGTAACTGCCCTAGTTTCCCATGTGAAGACTGTATCTGGGATTTTTGAAGCACACCTACGTGGGTAGTGCCCTTCGAAAATCCCAGATGTGTCCCTAATGCGCCCCGGTGCTATTTGCATAGTATCGGGGCGTGTTGGGGCATCCTGGGGTGCAGCAGAGGCGGGCCATAGCACTACTCGTGTAGCGCTGATTTTTCGATGCTACGCGGTTAGCGCTCTCTGCCTTAAAGATAAGCGAGGTTTTCACATCTTTGAGGTGCAAGGCTAACCATGTCGCATCAAAAATCGGTGCTACACAGGTAGCTCCTGCAGCTTCCTGGCTGTGCGGCAACACCTAGATTTTCAATGCCAGGGCCGCATAAGACCCTGGCATTGAAAATCCAGGTTAGGTGGAAATGGGGCAGACTATGCACCGATACTGCGTATAGCACCACCTTGTTCAAAATCGGGCCCTTTATTACCAAGCAATAATAAGAGAGAGAGAGGCCTTACTATTGTAGAAGGGGCAGGAGCACAGATAAAACCAGAAGATTTTTTATATATGAGTGTTTTAAACTTGTCTGGGGTCTGCGAAAGATTCTCTCAGCTTACAAGAGATGTCGTACTTTAGATGTGGTGGTTTTTGTATCAAAGCAGAAATACTTTTTGAGCTGTAACAACGAAAACTTTTACTGCCAAAAGCATTATTTTTGACATTACTTGAACTGTTCCACTCTGTGTCACCCTCGCCCCCACCCCCACGCCACAAGAGAGCCACAAATTAATGCACTCACTGGCTCAGATTCTCAAATGCTAGTTTTAACATCATCCAAAACATATAAGTGCATGAACCAACCACAGCCCTGCCATATGAGACCACTTGTAAGTGTTCTGAATTGCAGGGATACTGCTCTAAATATTTTTATGGATTCATGAGTAAAATTCTTTTGATACAAGACGAAAGTTAGGACTCGCTGTCTGTACTTTGGAAGCACAATGCACAAAAAACAGCTCTGAGCTTTCCTTGAATATGAGATGCAATCAAAAAGTATCGAGACGTGTTGTATTGTGCAGCTATATAACAATACGTCACACTACAATGCTATTAAGCATGCAGTGAACTAGTTATGTGCTCTGATTGTATAGAGTGTAGTGGGGCTGCAGCACACTGGTATGTTTTTAAATCGTGTGATGTTTGGTATTGTGTAACAGCAGCTCATCAGATTCACGATGAGTGAAAAAACTGAACAGTGCATTTGCATTAAATTCTGCCAGAAACTTGGAGATTCGTGCAAAGAGGCTTATGACATGTTACAGCAAGTGTATGGCAATTGAATTTGTGAGTCGTGCTAGAGTTTGACTGGTACAGAGGGCTGCCAAAGTGTTGACAGTGACAAATGACTTTATTAATATAATTCATGCTATCATCACCCCACATTTTGATTATGCAAACACAATACTTAATGGCATTTCAAAACAAAATATTAAAAAGATACAAATAATTCAGAACATAGCTGCCAGGATGATTATGAATATAAGCCCACTTGAACATGTTACACCAATTTTGGCTGAACTTCATTGGCTACCTATTTACTCCCGAATCAAATATAAAATTCTTGTCACTACATTTAAACTTATAAATAACCTTGCACCATCGGCACTCAATACACTGATTAATATAGACATCGATAAACGATCCCAAAGAAGCAGAAACTTAAATACCTTAACAATACCAAAAGATTTCACAAAAGCCAGAAAACAAACAAATAAGAGAGCTTTCTCACACTCTGCTCCAATTCTTTGGAACAATCTACCTGACAACATTCGCCTGCTATCTGATATAAAGGAATTTAGAAAAAAATTAAAAACTCACTTATTCATATTACACTACAATACACCCTCAGAACAGAATACTCAAATAGATACAGGCTAACATTTATACATTATTATTACATACTCTATTTTCAAAATAAATATCACTAATACACTATTAACCATACCACACTCTCATTCACATGATGATTATAGATTTAAACTAACAATGTATATATGTTCTAATATGTTATACCTTTAATGTTACAACATTCCTTGTAAATTATAATTATCTGTTCTATGTAAACTGACTTGGTATATTACATACCAATTAACCTACTGTTCCATGTAAACCGCACTTGATACTAGGGAAAGAGCGGTATATAAATAACTGTTAAATAAATAAAATAAATAAATAAATAAATAAATGTTCCGGAAGGCCATCCACCAGCAGGAATGAAGACAAAGTTGAAGCAGTGCGTGCCGCAATACACTCAAATCATTGATTGACTATCAGGAAGCTTGCTAAGGACATAGATATCAGTTTTCGGTAGGTACAGTCCATTCTTATTGTTGCTTTGGGGACAAGACTCTTGTCCCCTGATCAAAAAGATTGACTGTCTGCAGTCAGGGAGTTGTTTGGAATGCATTGAAAATGACTCAGATTTCATAAAATATTTTTCCTGATGATGAATCATGGGTTTATGGTTATAACCTGGAAACTAAGGCTCAATCCTCATGATGGAAGACTCCAAACTCTCCCAGACCCAAGAAAGCCCATCAGGTGAGGAGCTATGTCAAGGTCATGTTCACAGTTTTCTTTGATTACCAGGATATTGCTCATGAGTATGCTCCAAAAGGCCAAACCATCAATGAGGAGTACTATGTTCAAGTTCTGACTCATTTTAGAGATGCAGTTCGTCATAAGAGGCCAGAGTTGCACTGGAATGGTGAATGGTTGCTTCATCATGATAATGCCCCAGCTCACGCATCACATCTTGTCCAGCAGTTCTCAGCCAAATACCAAACTGAGCAGGTCAGTCAGCCTCCATACTCACCTGACCTCACACCCTGTGACTTTTTCTTGTTTCCAAAACTGAAATTACCACTGAAAGGAAGGAGATTCGACAACTTGGAGACCATTAAGCAAAATTTGACACAGCAGCTTCACAGCATAGAGAGGCATTTCAAAATGGTTTCTCCAGCAGTGGCAGGAACGCTGGAGGAAGTGTGTTTTTATCAGAAGGGGGCTACTTTGAAAGAGACGGAGTGCAATAACCATCAGTGTTACACTTGTGTTATTGTACAAGTCTTGATACTTTCTGATTGCACCTCCATATCTGCATGATATGGCAGTTATAAGCCTAACCACCTTACATGTAGACTAGATGGGTCATTTCAGCCCCTCTCTGCCATCACCTACAATGTTACAATGAGTAGGTATCTGTGGTGCCAGAAAACTTTAAACACCAGAAGGGGTAATCTCTCTCATTTGTTTTCCCTCTGTATGAAATGCATTAAAGCAAGGAGACTTTCCTGTGAACAGATGGGGTGGGAATAGTAGAATACTATTTGTCATTTGTGCAGATTAACTTAGAGGGTAACTTTGTAAACTACTGCAGAGTTAACGAACACTAGCATAGGTGTATTTAAGGCCTAATTTATAAAGTGAAGTACACATGTACTTTTAGAAAATAGGGGCATAAGCAGTGTAAAATTCTAAGCACAAGTATTTAACATGTGCTCTAGGACATTTTATAACTTGTGTGTAAATTTATGCTTCGCCTATGCTCTTCCCAAACTCTGCCCTGTGTATGCTCACATTGATAATACGTGCGATGGGACTTAGGTGCGTGTTTTAGGCCTTCGCTATTCTGTAAGCATGTAGTAAGTGCCCATTCACACGAGTAACTCATTGATAACAGGTGGCTTATTTGCATTCATGCTGTGTATCTTTATGGTTCCTTATAAAATTGGCCCCAAAAAGGGTATTTTTAAAATATTAGCATGCACAGTTTAAACCTTTTTTTCTTTTATTGAAACTTTTACAGGCATCCACTTTTTAAGGAAACGTAAATGAGGTTAGAAGGAAATATATAAAAGGAAACCCTTACAAAGGAAAAATGTTGTTTCCAATCCCCATTCTATTAGCCTAGAAATGGGGGAGGAGAAACCATATTAGCAGAGATATTAGAAAAAGGGGAAAAATAGAAAAACAAAGTCCCTATGTTCCTTTATTCCTGAATCATGGGATTGCCTCCATCTTGGGACTCGAAGTCAAAGCTGATATCTTCACATCAAGAAAAGAATGAAGATTTTCAAGGAGGAAGAGGAGATCTTTTACCCTTGTAGATGTGTGGTTAGTTACATGAATGTATCACAAGGCAAAGGCTGCACCCATGGTCTGAGTCTCCTTTTAGAAATTTTAAACGCTGAAACTGGTTTTAAGATATCTCTAATTTTCATTGCATTACTTTTCAAATCTTGCCCTTTTAGAGATGCAATCGTGGAAGACCAAGAACCATTGGCGCCATCAATCTTCTGCATACAATCTGGCTTATCATGAGAAATTTAAACAGTATAGACTTGCCATTCATAAGCTCAAATAAGATGAGGCATGTTTACTAAAGCACACTAGACTTTTGCGGCTAACGCCAGGCAGAAGTGCAGACAGTGCTGCATTAGTTGCAAAAACCATGTGGTTTTCTGCTGGAGTTGTGCAAAGCATTTCCCCAGCAGATAACGCCCCAAAATTGCGGGGATCGCAGGGCAGCAGCATTGCTGAGGTAGCGTTAGCTTCACCCTCTGTCTAACATGCACTCTCACTCGCCACCCCGGCACACAGCTACCGTTGATCTGCAGCTAGCACAGGAAGTTATGTGGCAGTGGCAGCTAATGCCTTTTAGTAAACATACCCTTATATCTCCACCTTACTGGATAAGGACCATATGACCTCTACTCTTTTCCGCTTGATGAATTGTCATAAGATTAAGGATTTACATGCTTCCATGCCAGCCCCACTTCTGCTAATTTTCTGTAGCTCTGCCTGGACCCGCTTCCCTTGCTACATTTTGGACCACTGGTTGCTTTGCCTATGTATAGTGCTGCATACACTTGGTAGCGCTATAGAAATAAGTAGTAGTAAGCTTTCTACAGTTGTAGATCCTGTGAGGTCATTTTCGTTTCTTCATGATCCATTGCTTGGTTCTTCTGTTAAAGCAGATTTCTGAATCCCTTCTTCCATTTCTTCAGTTGATGGTTGCATCTAGTTTATTCCATGGAAACTTTCCTGCTGCATGGAAACATGCTGTTTAACCCAGTGGTTCTCAACCCAGTCCTCTGGCTACGTTCACCCCCCCCCCCCCCTCCGGCCAGTCAGGTTTTCAAGATATCCACAATGAATATGCATATGAGAGATCTGCATGCACTGCTTCCATTGTATGTAGATCTATCTCATACATATTCATTGTGAATACCCAAAAAACCTGACTGGCCTGAGGGCCCCAGAGGACTGGGTTGAGAACCACTGGTCTAACCGAAGCTCAAAGATCCTACGGCCAACCTTTCCCTTGTGTCCAATTTAGCCTCCCCTTTGTTAAGATTGTTTAAAAGGTGGTTGTTACTCAGCTTAATAATTTTTTCCTTGAGTCTATAGCTGCATTACATGCTAGGCAAACAGGTTTCTATGCCCATAATGCTAGAGAAACAACTCTTCTTAACCTAATGCATTTTGTCCTAATGCAGTTTGATGATCTTTTTTTTTTCTCTGGATTTGAACTTAGCATTTGATTTTCAACCACACTCTTCTCCTTGATGACCTTGCATTTTTTTCAGTTACTGCGGTTGCTCTTGACTGATTTTGCTCCTATCTTTCCGTTTGATCGTTCTCTGTTAATCCTCTCTGCTCTTCCTCCATTGTGGTATTCAACAGGGCTCCACTTTGGGTCAAATGATTTTTAATGTTTATCTTGCAGCATTGGCATACCTGTTTGATTCTGTAAGATTAACTTTTTTTTATTTATAAGAACATAAGATATACCATACTGGGTCAGACCAAGGTCCATGAAGCCCAATATCCTGTTTCCAACAGTGGCCAATCAAGGTTATATGTACCTAGCAGTTTCCTTAAAAGACACAGGTTCCACAATGCTTGTATAGGGTCAAGCAGTGATATCGTGGGTCCCTTAGGCTGATGATACAGTTGCTTGTCCCTCTTAAACCCCCCCCCCCCCCCCCCGTAATTTCTGAGGTTTCTTCTAAATTAAATATTGATTCTTGGTGGTTGGCTAATGCCCTCAAAATAAATATTAAGAAGCCTGAGGTTTTGCTTTTTTCTAGGCAAGCTACCACCTTCACGCCATCTCTGCTTCCAACTATTTCTGGCTGCAGGTTGTCATTAAGAGATTCAAGTATGGTGCTCAGGGTTGGGTTATACTTGATGATCAGGTAAAGAACATGCATTTGGGCAATCTGATCCCTGTTGGATAGGTCTTCTCTGCGTATTCTTCTCCTGCCCTTGGTGGCTCCACAGTTGGATCATTGTAATTTAGCTCTATCATGCATTACCTCAAAATCAACTGCAAGACTTCAGCTTGCCCAAAATGCCTCAGTTAAGCTCCTTTATGGAGCTAAGAAGTTAGATCACTTGACTCTTATGTGACTAGCACTGGCTACCTGTGTGATACCGCATTTATTTCAAGTTACTTATGATTATCCATCAGGCTTACAATTTAGGCTTTCCCAATTTTCTTACGTCTTCCCTGCTTCCTTATATCCCCGTCTTGGTCTCTTTCTTCCTCCCAGCATAACTTTTTGGTTGTTCCTCCTCATTATGCAATTTTGTTTTGGAATGTTGCCATCATTTCTGCTTCACAGTCTTTGCTCCCACTTTGCAGAATGAGCTGCCTGTTGAACTTTTCCTTGAATCTTCCTGTAGAAAATTTAAGGCTACTTTTTTGTTCAGGCTTTTCCATATGCTTGATTTCTCTGTGGGACACTCCTTTCTTTTTGATAGTGTTTGGCTGAGTTTTGTTTTCCCTTTCTTCCTTTTTTGTGGATCAATTGTAATATCCTTGTTTGTTCAGCCTGCCCTAGTAGTCTAGTCTTGTTTGTCCACCCTTCAACTTTGAATTATTGTGAACCACTTAGATATCTTGTATTTTTTTAAATTTGTTGTACATCAAGTGAAAAAGAGAAAACTCTATAAACTATAATTTATCCTTTACCAAGACATCCAACACTATTTTGGAATCTTCCAGTTTTGTTTTCAGTTCACTATACTTCACATTAGAACTCTGCATATGATCCTCGTACTTCTGAGCCAGGACCTCAGCAACCTGAAGGGAATTATTTAGATCCAAGGAGCATTGTTTAACAGAAACATCTAGCTTCAATCTCCATATCCCAGAGAGCGGAAAGGATAATATAGTAAGCCTGGTCACCCAAGCCTTCAACCGCTCTGGCTCCTCCTGAACGTATCTTGGAAGTCACAAGTGAGGGGGTGGTGTTCTTCCAGCAAAACCATTGCTTCTAAAGCCGAGGGGGGGGGGGGGCAGGGAATCATCCTTCCCAATGCTCTCAATTGCACCTTCTGTGCTAGCTCCCTCCTCTTGCTCACCCAACTGCTGTGGGCATGATAACGCACAAATGCCAGTGACGGCATCAAAGATACACTCCCACTATTGATGGCTTTAGCCGGGAGCTTCATTTGCTGCTTCAGATCCATGTACATGGTAAAAAAATGTCACAAGCAAAAAGGAACTGCACCAGTAGAGCTTACCATTGTGATGTCATCTTGCTCCACCCCCCTTAAGCATCTATTGTAAACCATTCTTATCCATACACCCAAATTCCACAGCTAAAGATTCTCAAGGATGCAGGTCAGCCTGCATACTAGAGACTTTCTTTAGGCTTTGCCCAGCAGCTAGACTCGGAGCATTTTTCTCTTGTAAACCACTCTAATGCCCTGCGAAGAGCAGTAGAGCAAATGCAAAATAAACATATACAATAGTGTCCCACTTCATGAATAATGCAGTATGCCACAGGTAGGCCTGGGCAAGTACTGACGACAAAAACCTTTTCTAAAATGTTTTTTTTTTACTGTGAAACAGATATTCCAGCGTTTGTGGTTTTAATGTAGGAACAGCAAGGTCACAACTACTAGAATATTTTGGAACAGAGATGTCAGACTGTAGAATCTGTTCTAAATGGCACTGTGAGGTCTCAGATATACAGTGGAAATTTTTTATATCCTGCTTGTCCAAGGAGAAAATCAGCCACACGGGGTGACATTGTCCCTGACAGCGCTGGGTGTTAAATCTGCTTTCATAGAGCCTAGAAGAATCCAGAAAACTCTCTGGGCACGTGCGAGTGCTCGCTGCTGTTTTATCTGCTCAACGGGACAAATTTTGCACTTTCTCTCCCCTACTTGTTTTATTATAAAAAGTCAGAAATCATAACCTTCATTTAGGAAGAGATCAACCAGCTCTGATAATTCTTTTACCAATGACTGGGTTTGCCAACATGTACAGCCAATAGTGTTTTAACAGTGACTCTGACAGGCTTCATTAAACAGGTAATCTTTTTATGGCTCTCCAGGAAAAATCCCCTTGAGCCAATGGGGCACAATGGGATTTCTTTTTACATGCTGCATCCTCTCTCCTGCATAAAGCCACTGTCTGAAAGCCTAGGTCCATTGGTGTGACATCAGATGGGTAGCAATCATATCGGAGGAAAAGGGGTTTTTGTGATAGGACAATCTAAAGAGCATTTTCCTTTCCCTGCATCTGCTTCTACAAACCATGGCTAATAAGTTATTCAATTGCGACTATGGGGAACACTAACTGTACAAAAGGACATGAAGGGAGGCTAAGGCCTCATGGGGAAAGGTTTAGAGTGCTTATGTATAAGTGAGACAGTCAAGGTTACATCTTACAAGACAGGGGGCTCAGGCTTGTGGGAAGCTGTCCTGATTAAGAGTAGTAATGTCTATGCTTGGCTTGACCTGTAACACGTACATATAGGCAAAGCAAAAACCATGATGCAGAGTGACAGTGTGACATTATACATTCTTTTGTCTTTTGCTGTGGACAAGCAAATTAAGGGAGTTACGGGAGACTGCTCAGGTTTGCAGGTCTGTGGCTGCCTTCCTAAAGCTTTCACAGATTCTGTTATAACTGTGTATCTGTGTTGTCATTTCATCTCACTTGCTTCTAGGACCAGAGATAGGAAACCAAGGGCCGAGGAAGGATCCCTGTGTTTGTTACCCCCAGCTAGGAATTCTTTACATGCAACAACAATCACTCACTGGTCCCAAACACTCGTGTCCATATCTGTCCTAAGCATGACCAAAATATCAGTTGGCTTTCTCCATGGTTTTTGTAGCCCTCAAGCAACCATATGCTTACTGTTCAGAGTTGTATTGTTAACACATGGATGGCTATATTGTAACAGTTATGTTCAAAAGGCCAGCTTCTGATAGCAGCAGAAGATGTGGGTCTTCCTGTGGGGAAGAGACATGTGGCTTTCAGGGGGTGGCGGTCTGGCAATGTCCTCTGTAATCAACTTCAATTTCTCTGTTTACCATCCTGCTCCTTTTATAGGGAGAAATGCATAACATCTAAAATTAGGAAGACTGACTGCTGGCATGAAAGTCTGCCTGGTGGTTTGTGTTCTGCTAATCATAACTCATTTTCATATAAGGATGGCTGATATTTTTGTTACTTTATCAAAGATGTCTCTTAGTAGTAAACAATTTAAGATCTTTTCAGGATGAAAAGTGCTGCTAGTCTGGATGGCTTAAGCATACTATAGCCAGTCAGGCCAATGTCAGGTACTTAGTGTGGTTGTGCACATAAGTAGAGCTTGGGAAGAATGCAAATCTATGTACATAAGTTATAAAATACTATTACTTATGTGTGTCCGTTAAAAATCTAGGTGTGGGCATTCACACCACCCCTATGGGCTTGCTTGTACCTAGCCCCAGAGTTCATACCTTGATTTAACATGTGTTTTTGGGCACTTACACTCCTATTTTATAGAGGAAAGTAGGCACCTACTTTTTTCTTTATAAAATGGGCACTTTTTTGGGCACTTATAAAATTACCCTTCGAGGACAAAACTTGTGTTAATGCTCATTAACCCACTTTTCATGCAGATTAGCATGTTAGTAAATCAAACCCTTACATGGTAGGCCCATCTCTAAGGGCTTACAAACTGTACCTATGCAAGCAACTTTTTTTATAGTCTTTTGTAGAAGTTTTTTTGCCAAAATGTATTTATATTCTGCTTGATTCAACAGAGGTTAGTCTGAATGAAGTGCAGCATATTAACACTGACAAAATGTACAAAGAATCTTGCCTTCAGCTCAGATTTGGAAAGACAAGTCATTAAATCTAAAAATCCAAATGAAATGTGGGTGTTCTGATACCTAGGGTTCCATGTACTAAATGATGTTAACTCTGAAATGTGTAGAGTCAACAATAATGACCATATATATTTCCTATGTCTCTAATATTAGCTAAACGTTTAGAATTTCTACATTTTATTAGAGATCCTGCTCGTTGCTTGTTAGCTGATTTTTTTTCTTAGAAAATGTCTTTCTGGTGTCCCTAATTCCCCTGAAGCTGTTTCTTTTTCTTGTGCCTGTAATCTCCTGAACCAAAAAGCAAAATCTGAAGTCCCTTCCCAAGGGGAACTGCAAAATGGCATCTGGTTTTCACCAGACTTGTTATAAGGAATGTTAGGGAGTTTTGATGCATGGTTTTTTCATTGTTCTGAGAAGTGCTTAAGTCATCAATGTGAACTTGGAATTATGCTAAAATTACAAGACGCTAACAAATGAATGGCCTGTGTGATCTAAACAATTTGTTTTTATACCTTATTTCTGAAAACACAGTAAGTTAAGCGTAGCTACTCACCTGTAGCAAATGTACTCTGTGAACAGCAGGAATAAACCCTGACGTATGGGTGACAACACCAACAGAGCCCCGCACTGGCATGCTTCCCAGCTTCCAAAGGAAGCTTTAGGGAGGCACAACACATGTGCCCGCCTGCCACAGTACCATATTTTCCAGTCTAATAAACATAGCAGGAGCAAAAAGCTAACGTCCTGTGGAAGTGGGAGGGTGTGAGGACTTATTTCCTGCTTGTTCATGAAAAAAGCATAGTTACTCACCTGAGGCAGGTGTTCTCTGTGAACAGCAGGAATAACCCTTCACAAACAGCCCAACAGAGGCAACCAACTGGAGAACAGCAAGGTAGTCCCCTAAGGAACTCATCTGATTCAGCATTCTCAGCAGACATCAATCCAAGGGATTTTTTAGCAAGTAGCATGGCTGAACAGAAGGGCCAGTGGGCAGGAGTTGACTCTAAGACCCAAGAGATGCTGGAGCATGGCCTGGCCAAAACTGTTGTCCCATCAAGAATCCACATACAGACAGTAATGGGCTGCAAAGGTATGGACTGAAGACCACATAACAGCCTTGCAGATTTCCTCTGTAGAAACGGAGCGGAGGTTGTCCACCAATGCAGCCACAGATTAGACACTGTGAGCCATGACATGACCTGACCTTCAAGGCTCAACCCAGCCTGGAAATCAGCATGAGCGATGCAATCTGCTAGCCAAAGGGATAGTGAGTGCTTTGAGATGGCAGTACCCAGTTTACTGGGATCGAAGGAAACAAGGAGCTGAGTGGACCAGCGGTGCGCCTTCATGTGGTCCAGGTAGAAGACTAGAGCCTGCTTGCAGTCCAAGGTATGCAACGCTGCCTCACCCTGGAAAGCATGAAGCTGGGGGAAGAAAGTCAGCAAAACTATCAACTGATTAAGGGGGAACACAGATACCATCTTCGATAGAAAGCGGGGGCGCATCCAGAGAACCACCATGTTCTGGTGGAACGTAGGTGAGCCACAAAGGCTTGGAGCTCACTGATGCATTGGGCCAACGTAACCACCACCTTGCAGATCGGGAATTTCAGGGGACACAAGTCCAGTGGTTCAAATGGGGCCCAGATCAGCTGGGTGAGTACCATGTTGAGATCTCAAGCCTCAGTAGGGGGCTTGAGTGGAGGTCTCAAGAGGAGCAGGCCCTGCATGAAGCAAGCCATGAGAGGCTGGGCCAAATAGGCTTTCCCCTGGAGTCATGATGGTATGCTTATATCGCGCTGAGGTGAAGTGCACTGAATTTTAACTTAAGGCCCGAGTCAAGAGGTGTAGCTGCTGGTCCATGGCACAAAAGGGGGTCTAGTGCCTTGCCTATGCACCAGGCAGCAAACCTCTGCCATTTCAGTGCACAGGCCTTGCGTATCGAGTTCTTATGGGATGGCAGAAAGATGTTCGTAACGCCCTTGGGAAGATTGAGCTCTGAGAGGACTATCCACTCAGCATCCACACCGTAAGGATGAACATTTGTTTGATATACCGCCTTATCGGGGTAATCAAGGCAGTTTACAGAGAACAGTTACAAGTAACGATTAACAGTATAGATTGAAATGTACATAACTAAATGTATCATGTATATAAGGAACATTTAACTAGAACTATATACAGCATGAAATGAGTCAGAAGCTGTAAAGACATCTTAGGCATTGGAACATGGAACGTACGAAGCATGAACCAAGGGAAGTTGGAAGTGGTCAAGAATGAAATGGAACATGTACAACTTGATCTGTTGGGTGTCAGCGAACTGAAATGGACTGGTATCGGGCACTTTGCATCAAATGATCACATGGTCTACTATTCTGGAAATGAAAGACAAAAAATAAATGGTGTTGCATTTATAATAAGAAGAAACTTGCAAGAACTATAATGAAATACAATGCAGTCAGCGAACGCTTAATCTCTATTCATCTACAAGGAATGTCTATCAACACAACTATAATTCAAGTATATGCCCCAACAGCTGCAGAAGAGAATGAAATTGAAGAGTTCTATGAACAAGTACAAGCTGAAAATGACAGAATATGCAAACAGGATATCCTGATAGTCATGGGTGACTGGAACGCAAAAGTTGGCAACAAAGAAGAAGGCAAAGTAGTTGCAAAATATGAACTTGGCAACAGAAAAGAAGCTGGAGAAAGACTGATCTATTCATCTCAAACACCTTCTTCCATCAACACAAGCGGCGACTGTACACATGGACTTCACCCAATAGATTGTATAAAAATCAAATTGACTACATCTGTGGAAGTCAACGATGGAAAAGTTTTATAACATCAACAGACAAAACCTGGAGCTGACTGTGGTACAGATCATCAACTACTAGTATGCAAACTCAAGCTAAAGTTGAAAGAGCAAACCACTCATGAATGCAGCAAATTATGACCTTGAGAATATACCACTGGAATTTAAAGACTGCCTGCAAAATCAATTTGCTGCTTTAGATACAAATGACAGAGCTCCAGAAGGGTTATGGAATGACATCAAGAAGGTTGTGTTGGAAGAAAGCGAGAAGTCTCTACAAAAGGTGAAAAAGCAAAAACGGCCAAAATGGATGACGAAAGAAACTCTGAAAATTGCCCAGAAACGCAGAGAAGCTAAAGCCAGAGGAGAAAGAAAGAAAGACAATAACAGAACTCAACAGAGATTTCCAACGTGCAGCAAGACAGGACAAGGAAAAGTACGACGATTACCCATGGCTGCAATGACGGCGTTTCTTCGTTGCACTTTTGAACGGTTTGAGAGCATTTGAAGCAGGGCGCACACCCGAAACGTGCACGTCTGCTGCACCTCAACGATTAGCAACGTGGTTGAAAATGAATGAGGAGTTTTGTGATTCAGAAGATAAGTACTTGTTTTAATAACATTGTGGTGAATTTTTGATAAAATAAAAGCAGTCTACCGTCTGGAGGGGGCTAGGGGAACAGTTCTAGCCTCCCCTCGGTGGGCTTCGACAAAACAAAATTTACATTTTTTGGTGGGTTTATTTCTATGGTGGTTTTTATTGCAATAAATATGGGAAGACAACATCATGGCCAACTGACTGGAAAGGATCTGTGTTTATACCAATACTAAAGGAAGGTGATCCAACTGACTGTGGAAATTATCGCACAATCGCTCTGATCCCACATGCCAGCAAGATTCTACTGAAGATTATTCAAAAGAGACTACAACCATACCTGGAACAAGAACTACCTGAAGTGCAAGCAGAGTTCAGGAAAGGGCGAGGAACAGGAGACATCATTGCGGATGTGAGATGGATCCTTAAAGACTAAAGAATACCAAAAGGATATCTATTTGTGCTTTATCAACTATAGCAAGGCTTTTGACTGTGTAAACCATGAGAAACTCTGGGCCACATTAAGAAGCATGGGTATACCAGAACACCTGATTGTACTCTTGCACAATCTGTACATTGATCAAGAAGCAACAGTTCGAACGGAACAAGGAGAAACAGAATGGCTTAAAATAAGCAAAGGTGTAAGACAAGGCTGCATAATTTCCCCCTACCTGTTTAATTTATATGCAGAACAAATCATCAGAGAATCAGGATTGTATGAAGACTGGTAGAAGACTCATCAACAACCTTTGCTGATGATACCACATTACTGGCTGAAAGTGAAGATGATTTGAAACATTTGCTTCTCACAATCAAAGAACATAGTCTCAAAATGGGCCTGCACCTTAATGTAAAGAAGACAAAGATCATGACAACTGGCATAATTAACAGGTTCATCGTTGAAGGAGAAGAAATTGAAATTGTCAACAACTTTAACCTATTTGGATCAACTATCAATAAAGAAGCTACAAGCAGTCAAGAAATCGGACGACGCATTGCTCTTGGCAGAATGGCTATGAAAGACCTAGATAAGATTCTCAAGAGCAGAGATGTCTCTCTCCATACAAAGATTCGATTTGTTCAAGCCATGGTATTTTTCAATAACATCATATGGATGTGAAAGCTGGACAGTGAAAAAGATAGACAGGAAGAAAATTGATGCCTTTAAATTATGGTGCTGGTGGCGAATACTGTGTATACCATGGACTGCCCGAAGAACAAACCAGTCGGTACTAGAGGAGATCAAACCTAAGCTTTCTTTATAAGCTCAGATGACTTGACTTTCATACTTTGGACACATCATGCAAAGAGAGAGATCATTAGAGAAAGACATCATGCTTGGCAAGATAGAAGGTCAACGCAAAAGAGGAAGGCCAGCAATGAGATGGATCGATACAATAACAGCAGCTACGGGTACCAGTCTGTCAACAATGAGCCACCTGACTCAAGACCGAACACAATTTAGGATAGCTATCCAGAGGGTCGCCATGAGTCGACGGCACGTAACAACACAACATATACAGCATGGCATGGAGAACAGAGACGGGGCGTGTTTTGACGTATAGTGGGTTATTGGTGTTCTATAGCAGGCTGATCACACCGGTAGTGGTCTGTGAAGAGGAATGTTTTTGAGATGTTTCCTGAATTGCGTTAAGTCTTTAATTTCTCTTAGATGGGTGGGCAAATTATTCCATAGGGCTGGGGCATAGAATGAGAATGCTCTGTTAGTTGTGGTTTGGTTTGCTTTGTTTTTCTGACGCTCTTTGAAATGGTTAGCATGTTTTTCATGTTCTCTCTTCTTGTACTTGTGTGGGGTTGCAGGTTTATTAGTGTACTGAGGTATGTTGGAGCCATGTTGTTTTGAAGGTGGTCATTAGTGCTTTGAATTTGATTCTTTGCATTACTGGGAGCCAGTGGAGGTGGAACAAGATGGGTGTTATATGTTCAGATCTGGCAATTTTCATTATTGTATGTGCTGCTGTGTTTTGGGCTAATTGTAAAGGCTTAAGAGCTTGTTTGGGCAAGCCTTGGAGTATATTACTGTAGTCAAAATGAGGACATATCACTGCCTCTGCTATTGTGCGGAAGTTGTCATGTGAGAGAAGGGGTCTCAAGTGTTGAATCATTCTGGTTTTGTTGTATATTGCACGAGTTGTCATATGAATGTGTTTGGTCATGTTGAGGTTTTGGTCAAGGTAGATCCCTAGCTATTTTATCTTTTTTTTTTTTTCCCCCAGTGAGGCGCTGTTTACTTGTAATAGTCACGGGGGGTCAAATGTTTTTGTCCCTGGTGATAACTTCACTGTCAACCTAAAAAAAACCCTGAAGTACTTAACTGAATTGAGCCATTCCGAGACTTTGTTGAAGCAGCTGATTATCTTCTCATAACTGGGGTTTGTTGCATCAAATGTTGTGAATAACACTGTTGTCTGCATATATTCTGTAGTCAATATCATGTGATTTTATGATATTGCAGATGGGCTGAAGGTAAATATTGACTAGTAAGGCGGATAATGCAGATCCCTGGGGGACACATTGTGTCTGGCTAAATTGATTGGAGAGTATGCTGAAGAACACCTGTTGGGGTACGGTTGGATAGGTAGTCTTTAAACCATTGTAGAGTAATGCCACCTATTCCGAGGTGTTTCAGGCAGTTAATTAATATGTTGTGATTTACAGTGTCGAACGCTGCCGATATTGTCAATTCTTTGTATGGTTGAGTTACAGTTTGGACTCCATGATTTGCTTTGAATCCATATTGGTGCGGGTCAAGTGCAGCATTTCAGTCAATGAAATCTTGTAGTTGCATTTGTACCGATTATTTGATGATTTTGGATAGGAAGGGGAGGCTTGCTATCAGTCTGTAGGAGCGAGGGCAGGACTTGTTTAGTGTGTTTTGTTTTAGGATTGGGCGGATGGATCTTTTTAGATCTTTTGGTATTTGACCCTGTGATAGAGACAGGTTGATAATTTTTTTTGTGTGAATGGTGATAGTTCAGTTCTGGTTATTTTGATACAACTAGTTGGACAAGGATCTAGAGCTGAGGTGGTGGTGTTTAGAGATTTGATGCATTGTTCTATGCTTCTTGTTGAGAATGAGTTCCATTTTGTATTGTTTGGGTCAACGTGTGGAGAAGAGCTTTTGTATGTTGTCTTGATTTTTGGGATTTTCCATGTAGTAGTTTGCTAGTTGTTGAGCACTGATGTTGCTTGTCGGTGAGTTATCAGAATTTGGGGGGGTTTTGTTAGATTTTGGACTATGAGAAACAGCTCTTTTGGTCAGTTCAGTGTGTTTGATAGTATTTTGAAAAGTATTCTTTTTTGAGTCTGTGATGTTCTGGCAGTATAGTTTTAGTGTGTTCATGTATTTGAGTCAGTCTGAGCCGGATTTTGTAGATCTCCATTTTCTTTTATCCTTTCTTAGGGCTCTCTTCATTTTCCTCAGTATTTGGGTGTACCATTGTTGAGAGTTCCTGTGTTTCTTATATGGGTTCCTTTGATGGGTTGCTGAAGCTGCATTTAGGGGGGGGGGAGTGTTCTAGGTTGTGAGGAGTGTGTTAATATCGTCACTGTTATCAGTCAAATCTGGTATATTCTTCAGGAAGTCGTCTTTATTACAATGGTTTCAAAAATTTTATGTTTGTAGTTCATGGTTTTTGTTAGTTTAATTCAGTATTGAATTGTATCAGGTAGTAATTTGACCATGACACTGGCTGAATGTTTATGGTGGAGATGTTTTTGTTGTGTGTCCAAAGGTTAGGGTAGAATATCAGGTCAAGTGTGTTACTACTTGAGTGCACTGATTGGCAACACACAAAATATCAGCACATGTCTTCCACTGCCTGAAGGAATGTTGTGCTTTGTGTAATTGGTAAAGATGAGAGGTTGAAATCTCCTAAGAGATGTTCTTTGCAGTTGGGGGTCTCAGAGCATGCAGTTTCAATTATGTTGGCTAGCATTGGTGTCGGAGGATAGAGGTCTGTATAGGAGTGTAATCGCAAGCCTTCTTGTTTGAATCAATAGCAGCATATCTAACCCTTCAGCACTAGAGAAAGAGGTTTGTTGAACTCCTTAGTGTGGTTTTGCATAGAATGATTACTCCTCCTTTCTTATTGTCTTGAGCAGCAGAATATGCTGTTTCCTGTTGGTTTAATTTGATTAAACAGTACTGTGTTAAGAACATAAGACATGCCATACTGGGTCAGACCGAGGTCCATCAAGCCCAGTATCCTGTTTCCAACAGTGGCCAATCTAGGTCATACGTACCTAGCAGTTTCCCCAAAAGACACAGGTTCCACATTGCTTGTACTGGGGTCAAGCATTGATATCCTAGGTCCCTTCTTAATAATGGTTTATGGACCTTTCCTCCAGAAACTTGTCCAAACATTTTTTAAACCTAGCTACACTAGCAGCCTTTACTACATCCTCTGGTAACAAATTCCAGAGTTTGATTACACATTGAGTGGAAAAATATTTTCTTTTATTAGTCTTAAATAGTTTACCCTGTAGCTTCATTGCATGTACCCTAGTCTTTCTATATTCTGATAACGCAAACAATCTATCTACGTATACCCGTTCCATTCCGTTCATTAATTTATAGACTTCTATCATATCTCCCCTCAGCCGTCTCTTTTCCAGGTTAAAGAGCCCTACCCTTTTTAGCCTTTCTTCATAGGAGTATCCTTCCATCCCCTTTACCATTTTGGTGGCTCTTCTCTGAACCTTTTCCAATATCGCTATATCCTTTTTAAGACACGGCGACTAGAATTGCACACAATATTCAAGGTGCGGTCTCACCATGGAACGATATAGAGGCATTATAATATCTTTTGTTTTATTTTCCATTCCTTTCCTTATGATACCTAGCATTCTATTTGCTCTCTTGGCCGCCGCTGCACACTGAGCCGAGGGTTTAACATGTTATCCACAATGATGCCTAAATCTTTTTCCTGGGTGGTGGTTCCTAATGTGGAACCTTGCATCGTGTAACCATAGTTTGGGTTGTTCTTCCCTAGGTGCAAAACATTGCACGTGTCCACATTAAATTTCATCTGCCGTTTTGATGCCCAGTCTTCCAATTTATCAAGATCCTCTTGCAATTTTCCACAATCCTCTTGGGTTTTAACAACTTTAAATAGTTTTGTCTCATCTGCAAATTTGATAACCTCATTCGTCGTTCCCTTTTCCAGGTCATTTATGAAGATGTCAAAAAGCAGCGGACCCAGCACAGATCCCTGGGGTACACCACTATTCACCTTTCTCCATTGGGAAAATTGGCCATTTAGCCCGACTCTCTGCTTTCTATCTTTTAACCAGTTCCTGATCCACAATAGTACACTGCCTCCTATCCTATGACTCTTTAGTTTTGCCAAAAGTCTATGATGAGGGACCTTGTCAAAGGCTTTCTGAAAGTCCAGATAACACTATATCAACAGACTCACCTTTGTCCACCTGTTTATTCACACCTTCAAAAAAAACATAACAGATTAGTAAGACAAGATCTTCCTTGTCTAAAGCCATGTTAGTCATGGCCTAATGGGACACAGCCATCTACATTCTGAGTAATTTTATTCTTTATGATGGTTTCTACCATTTTTCCCGGTACTGACGTCAGGCTCACTGGTCTGTAGTTTCCCAGATCACCCCTGGAACCCTTTTTAAAAATTGGCATTACATTGGCGATCCTCCAATCTTCAAGTATTACCGATGATTTTAATGAAAATTCAAAGATTACTAATAGCAGGTCTGCAATCTCATATTTCAGTTCTTTCAACACCCTTGGATGTATACCATCCAGCCCAGGTGATTTGCTACTCTTTGGTTTATCTAATACAATCAAACCTCGGTTTTCATTTGCCCCGGTTTTCATACGCTTCGGTTTTCAACGTCTTTTCTGACTGAGATTTTGTCCCGGTTTTCATGCATTGCTTCGGTTTTCAACGTCTTTTGACTGAGATTTTGTCCCGGTAGCAGGGAAGAAAAGCTGTCAACGTAAGCAGGAGATGTTGCATGAATGTGGGAGGCAGTTCTTTCTCTTGCAGGGTACGTCTGAAGCTATATCATTAAGATTTTCTGCCATTCTGAAGCATTGAGCAGATAATGTAAAGGTATTTTAATGGACTGAATTCAATGTGATTCCGAAGAGAGCTGGGCACAGCAGCTTGTCAGGGGTGGCTAAGGCCAGATGTTAACATACTGTACTGTACAGTACTGTACTTAGCTTGCTTTCAGTGATGTTAAATGTTCATTTATCCATTTCATTAGTCATTTATATTTATTTCTCATTGTTTTCTGTATGTAAAAATATAGTTATTCTCTATAAAATGTATTTTTTGTGAATATTTTTGGGTGTCTGGAACGGATTAATTGGATTTACATTATTTCTTATGGGAAATATTGCTTCAGTTTTCATACGTTTCGGTTTTAGTCAGACTTTTTCCGAACGGATTAATCATGAAAACCGAGGTTTGACTGTAGTTGTAATATATCTTCCTGATATATCGATAGTTCCTTCAATTCTTCCGCACCTTTAAATACCACTTCAGTCATGGGTAACATCCCTACATATTCCTCAGTAAAGATCGAAGCAAAGAATTAATTCAGTCTCTGCGCTATCGCCTTGTCGCCTCTTAGTGCCCCATTAACCCCTCTAACATCTAATGAACCAACTGACTCTCTCACAGGTTTTTTGCTACGAATGTACTTGAAAAAGTCTTTATTTCACGTTTTTGCTTCCGCAGCAAGCTTCTTCTCAAATTCTCCCTTTGCCTGCCTTATCAATGCCTTGCATTTGACTTGCCAGTGCTTGGGGTGTTTTCAGGTTTCGTCGTTTTGGCTCTTTTTTCCATTTCCTGAAAGATGCTTTTTTGGCAACAACAGCCTCTCTGACCTCACCTTTAAACCATGCTGGCAGTTTTTTGGATTTCCTTCCACTTTTCTTAAAGCGTGGAATACAGCTGGTCTGGGCTTCAAAGATAGTATTTTTCAACAACACCCAAGCTTGCTGTAAGTCTTTAACCTTTGCAACTGCTCCTTTTAGTTTTTTCTGAACTATTTTCCTCATTTTATCTTAGTCTCCCTTTCGAAAGTTAAAAGGTAGTACTGTGGATTTCCTTACTATCCCCCCTCCACTAATTAAATCAAACGCGATCATGCTATGATCATTATTGCCAAGTGGCCCCAACATCCTTATCTCTTGCACTAGATCTGGTGTTCCACTAAGGACTAGGTCTAATATGGCTTTCCCTCTGGTCGGTTCATGAACCAGCTGCTCCAAGAAGCAGTCACTTATTTCATCTAGGAACTTTATCTCCCTAGCATGTCCTGCTATGACACTGACCCAGTCAATACCGGGGTAATTAAAATCACCCATTATTATTATTGGGCTGTAACTTTTGTTAGCTTCCTTGATTTCTTTGAGCATTTCATCATCCATTTGTTCATTCTGGCCAGGCGGTCGATAGTACACCCCTACTGCCATCGCCTTCCCGTTTTTAAATGGAATTTCAATCCATAGAGATTCTACAGCAAATTTTGTTTCCTGCAAAACTTTAATCCTTTCTGACTCAATGTCCTCTCTAACATAGAGCGCAACCCCTCCACCAGTTTGATCAGCTCTATCATTACGATATAGTTTGCACCCAGGTATCGGTGTCCCACTGGTTGTCCTCCTTCCACCGTGTCTCTGATATGATTGGAATATCTAACCTCTCATTTAGTGCTATATATTCTAACTCTCCCATCTTATTTTTTAGACTTCTAGCATTTGCATACATGCATTTTAGAGACTGTGTTTTATTCATATTAATCTGGCTATTGGTAGGCATGGGTAATTTGGGATCTTTAAGCTGTGGCTGCTCCATATTCAAGGGCATTTGGGCTACTTTACTCTTTTTTGGAACCTCTCTGCTTTTGGTAGTATCCTTCAAGGATACATTCTTCTGAACCATGCGCTCTTGGGTGACTGTCGGTTTCCCCTATTATCTAGTTTAAAAGCTGCTCTCTCCCCTTTTTAAAGGTTAATGCCAGCAGTCTGGTTTCATCCAGGTTAAGGTGAAGCCCATCCCTTCGGAAGAGCTCCTCCTTTCCCCAGAGTGTTCCCCAGTTACAAACAAATCCAAAACCCTCATCTTTGCACCATTGTCTCATCCACGCATTGAGACTCCGGAGCTCTGCCTGCCTTTTGGGTCCTGCGCGTGGAACGGAAAGCATTTCAGAGAACGCTACCCTGGAAGTTCTGGATTTCAACTTCCTACCTAAAAGCCTAAATTTAGCCTCCAGAACCTCCCTACCACATTTTCCTATGTCATTGATACTGACATGTACCAAGATAGCAGACTCCTCCCCAGCACTATCTAAGACCTTATCTAGGTGGTACATGAGTCCGCTACCTTCGCACCAGGCAGGCATGTTACCAGGCGATCCTAACATCCACCCAGCTATCTATATGCCTAAGGATTGAATCACCAACTATAACGGCTGTCCTAACCCTTCCCTGATGGGCACATGGCCCTGGAGAAACTTCCTCGGTGCGAGAGGGTTTTACATCACCTGGAGGACAGGTCCTAGGTTACAGGATCACTTCCTGCCACACCAGGGTGATGCTCTCCTGTCACGTGACCTCTTTTCCTTGGCAACAGGGATGCTGCCATCCAAGTGCTATCTGGGACATCTTAGTCAGAATTTATTTATTTAAGCAGTTTTCTATACCACCTTATCCTTCAATCAAAGCGGTTTACATTACTACAAGCAGGTACTGGATTCATTCCCTCGTCCCGAAAGGGCTCACAATCTATGTGTACCTGAGGCAACTGAGGGTTAAGTGGCTTGTCCCAAGGCTACAAGGAGTGCCTATAGGACTAGAAACCCCAGTCCGTCCGGCTTGAGTTTGCTGTCCCCAGGTGGGACTTGAACCCCTGGCCCTTCGGCCTGAAGTACCATGTCCTAACCACTAGGCCACTCCTCCCACTATTCATTAATTTATGAAAAAAAATACAGGCACATCCAGTGCAGACGTCATTTCACCAACCTGGACGTGCCCAGTATGGACATCTGTGGGGGCATCTTCTAGACAATCTCAGAACGGTATTACAGAACCTGGACATCTAAGCCTAATGGTTACAGTAGTTGGTTAGTAACAGGGCAGCTAGGGTTCAGATGCTGCAGCTGCTGTCGTTGACATTTTGCTGAGTACTGGAGATGATAGAGTGCTTTCTTCTCTACACCCTCTGGATGTTTCTGAGCTAAAACTAGCACTCTTCAGACGCTTGTTACTGTCTCTATGCCCGTTTTTCAGATGAGCAGAGTATGAACAGTGTTTCTAAAATGACCCCCATACTGATCAATACATAAAAAGCACTTAAACATCCAGCACCTGTCTACGTGCCTTTTAATAAAAATTATTCCATGACATTATGGAGCTGATTTTATAAGGTGTGTGCAGAAAGTTACACGCTATTTGTGTGTGAGTCGTTATTTTAAGACTTGTGCGCGTCAATGGGAACTTGCATGCATGCTTTAGGTGGTCGTTTTTCTGTAAATGCACACTAAGTCCCATCGCATGTATTTTCAGTTTGGGTGTGGACAATGGCGGAGCACAGAGAGGCTCTAAATCTTATGATCTACTGCAGGTCTAAATGATCTAGAGCAGGCGTGATTGGCACGACTAGGTTAAGGTGCATCACGATGACCCCATTTTAGAGAGAGTACGCACGTACTTTACTTTATATCAAACAAGCCCCAAATATGCATGTGGTCACACACTTTGCAAAAATAACCTTGACAGGTGCAGCAGAACACGAATATCCTATAATATGTATAATGCTATACTAGAGTGAGACAGCAAGGGTTGGGGGCAGCAAATCCATATAAAACTATGTACAGCTGCAAGTATTGGCCTCTGTATATAGAGCTTATAGATTTAGCTCGATGGTGCAAAAACCAGGGATAACTTGGGCAGTCCGAGCCACACATATAAGCTATACGTATAGTGTTGATATTCTGAGCCTTATACATACCTTATATATAGAAATACCAATACTGGTGCTTCTGTGCATAAGTATACATACACTTATTCTCCAGACTTCCTGCTAAAACGTGACCCTATAATACATGATACATCTTAAATATAATGGGAGTAGAATGAAGAGTCTGTGCTATACATATTAACTGTGTGGTTCATGTATCCCTAGGGAAAACAGTGTTGATGGACAGTATTGTTTCAATGGGGTGCAAACTCAAGTCCTTTTCAGAGAGAGAGGCAATATCCAAATACAGATGGCAGCTTCCATCATCTACACTGACAATATGGCAACCAGAGCTGGGAATCTATTTTTCTTAAACTTTATTTCAAGGCAAATGTAATCCCGCTGTGCTTTTGAATTTGACAGGGGGGAAGATGTCAGCTCATGCTGCCGCCTTTTATAATTGTGCAAACTACATGTTGACAACCTGCACGGCTACAATAGCTTCAAAGGTCATCAGACTCATGTTACAGCTAGGTGCAGTTTGAAATGGGAACTTACGTGAGCACATAACCTGATTTGTACCGGATTCCCTCTTTGCAAATGCTACAGGAAATATTTTCCAGCCTTTAGCCATTCTGCCCATTATAGTTGGTGGTTATTTTTCCCACAATTTCAATTCTAGATAAAGCACAGTTACTTACCTGTAACAGGTGATCTCTGGGAACAGCAGGAATAAGTCTTCACATATGGGTACGTCGGTACCGACAGAGTCTGCGCGGGAACGCTTCCCAGCGTCCAATCAAGAGCTTTTGGAAGCATCCGAGCACGCCTGCGTGCTGCCTTCCTGCCTTTCCCAACTGCCTCTCCTCAGTTAAGTTTTAAAGCTGAGACAAAGAGAGAGAGGGGAAAGGAAAGATAGAGATACAACTCCTGGGGAGGTGGGTGGGTTGTGAAGACTTATTCCTGCTGTTCCCAGAGATCACCTGTTACAGGTAAGTAACTGTGCTATCTCCAGGAACAAGCAGGAATGAGTCTTCACATATGGGGACTCCCAAGCTGAGATGCCTGGAGTCCCAGCATGTCATAGGTTGGAACATGCTATCCCCCACAACACCAGGCATCCTGAGGATGGAGGGTAGGAGTTGAAGAAAGAGTAGTTACTCACCTGTAACAGGTGTTCTCCAGGAGCAGCAGGAATCGGTCCTCACTTATGGGTGACGTCGGCGCCGACGGAGCAATTTCCTCAACTTTCGAAGAAAGCCTTTGGGATTGCAGCGCGCATGCGCGGTCCTCTTCCCGCCCAAGGATGCCATCTTGCTCAGTCGAATGACATAGCGGAAGACAGCAACCATAAGAATGACTGCAACTCCAGGGGAGGAGGGAGGGTAGTGAGGACTGATTCCTGCTGCTCCTGGAGAACACCTGTTACAGGTGAGTAACTACTCTTTCTCCAGGACCAAGCAGGAAGTCAGTCCTCACTTATGGGACTCCCTAGCTTAAGGCTACCGGAGACCTCAAGCTGGAAAAGAGAGCTCCCTCCAGCTCAACCGCACAGAAGGAAGGAATCTTCTCTGAATACAAATCTGGCCGGTAGCCAACATCGGGGCCGGCGGGTAGGAGCTGCCTAAACCTCAAAGAGATTGTGGAGGACTGCCTGTCCGAAAGCACTATCCCTGCGGGACTCCCTCTCCAGGCAGTAATGAGCCGCAAAAGTCTGGCTAGAAGACCAAGTAGCGGCCCGGCAGATGTCTGCCAACGGAACCGAGCGGAGGTGTGCGACAGACGCCGCCTTCGCCCGGACACGGTGCGCCGTGACTCGACTCTCCAAAGAGAGGCCGGCTGCCCCATATGCCCAGGCGATGCAGTCAGCTACCCAGATGGACAGCGTACGCTTCGACACAGATAACCCCAACCGATTGGGGTCAAAGGAAACTAAAAGCTGGGCAGCTTTCCTATGCTCACGCATACGGTCAAGGTAGAAGGACAAGGCTCTTCGACAGTCCAGGGTATGCAGAACAGTCTCAGGTCTGCTGGTATGTGGCCTGGGAAAGAAGATCGGAAGAACCACCTCTTGATTGATGTGGAAAGAGGAAACCACCTTAGGAAGAAACTTAGGGTGAGTCCGTAAGACAACCCTATTCCTGTAGAACCTAGTGTAAGGGGGCTCCGACACTAGGGCCTGTAGTTCACTAACGCGCCTAGCGGAGGTGAGGGCTACCAAGAAGAGAGCTTTTCATGAGAGGAAGCAGAGGGGGCAGGTAGCCATGGGTTCGAAAGGCGGGCAAGTAAGCCTTTGTAAGACCACATTGAGGTCCCAGTCAGGAGCCGGAGGGCGCAACGGGGGCTTAAGCAGAAGCAGGCCCCTGAGGAAACGCGCCACCAAGGGATGCGAGGAAAGGCGCTGGCCCTCCACCGGCGAATGATGTGCAGAGAGAACACTGAGGTGGACTCTGACAGAGTTGGACTTGAGGCCTAGATCAGAGAGGTGCAGCAAGTACTGCAGTACCACCGACACTAGGCAGGCGAAGGGGTCCTCAGAACGCTGAGTACACCAGGTGGAAAAGCGACGCCATTTGAGTGCGTAAGACTTCCGGGTAGAAGGTCGCTGAGACACCAGGACGACAGCTTCCACCTCCGGGGGGAGCGAGAGCGGGGCCAGGACTACCCTCTCAGCAGCCAGGCCATCAGGTGAAGGGCCCGGAGGTTGGGGTGCAGAAGAGTACCCTGATCTTGGGTCAGAAGTTCGGGCTGAAACCCCAGAGGGAGAGGGGTGTCCACCGCTAACTGCAGGAGCAGAGGAAACCAGGGTTGCCTCGGCCATCGGGGTGCTATCAGGATCACGTAGGCCCCGTCCCGGGCAACCTTGAAGAGCGTCCGGGACACCAGCGGCGTGGGAGAAAAGGCATACAGTAGGCCTGTGGACCACGAAATGAGGAAAGCATCTGGGGCCACTCTGAGGGGATGCGGATGCAGAGAGCAGAACCGGGGAAGCTGCCGGTTCAGGGGACTGGCAAAGAGGTCCACGGTGGGGGTGCCCCACCGGCAGAAGATTTGCTGGGCAATGCCGGGGTTCAACCTCCACTCGTGGGGCTGCAAGACCCGGCTCAGCCTGTCGGCCAGGCAATTCTCCTGCCCGGGCAGGTAAACAGCCTTGAGGAGGATGTTGTGGTCAACAGCCCAGGAGCACAGTCGCCGGGCCTCCTGACAGAGCAGGAGGGAGCCCGTGCCCCCCTGTTTGTTCACGTAGAAAATGGCCACCTGATTGTCCGTCTGCACCAGTACGGACTGGCGAGAGGTGAGGTGAGAGAAGGTCCGCAGAGCTAGGCGGATCGCCCGCAGCTCCAGGAAGTTGATTTGTTGAGCCGCCTCCCAAGGAGTCCAAAGGCCTTGAGTGCACGCTCCCCATCCCAAGAGAGAGGGTGCGGGAGACTGAAAAGGCATACCCCGTACCAGGTTGGGCAGGTGGAGCCACCACTGCAGAGAGGAGACCAGGTGGTCGTAGATCTGTAGAAGGTCCGCCAGACCTCCTGTGGCCTGATGCCATTGAGTGCGGAGACACCACTGGACAGGCCTCATATGCAGTCGGGCGTTCGGCGTGACATGGACCGTGGAGGCCATATGACCGAGCAGCTGCAGGAACCTCCGGGCCGGAACCGGAGATGCACTGTGGAACCTGCCGGCCAAAGCCATGAGCCTGTCGGCTCGCTCTCGAGGCAAGAAGGCACAAGCTCGCAGAGTGTCGAGCCGAGCTCCTATGAACCCGAGATCCTGAGAGGGGCGCAACATCGACTTCCCAACGTTTATGACGAAGCCCAAGTGCTGAAGCAGAGCCACCGTACGCTGCGTGGCCTGCGCGACCTCTGGGGCCGACTGCGCCCGTACGAGCCAGTCATCCAGGTAAGGAAAAACGAACAGGCCCTGAAACCTCAGGAAGGCCGCGACCACCGCCAGGCATTTTGTGAACACCCTGGGGGCAGAGCACAAGCCGAAAGGCAGCACGCGGTACTGATAGTGTTTCCCGGCCACTACAAATCTGAGATATTGTCGGTGGTCCGGATGAATCAGGATGTGAGTATAGGCATCCTTTAGATCCAAGGAGCATAGCCAATCTCCCTGCTGGAGGTAGGGCAGCAAGATTCCAAGGGTAAGCATCCTGAACTTTTCCCGCTGCAGGAACATGTTGAGGTTACGCAAGTCCAGAATGGGTCTGAGGCCTCCCGTCCTCTTTGGGACCAGGAAGTATCTGGAGTAGAACCCCTGACCCCACTGAGGTTGGGGCACTGGCTCCACAGCCTGCTCCTCCAGTAGACCCTGCAGCTCCTGAAGGAGTAAGTCTCTGTGCAGAGGGGGCCTCGGAGGCTCCCCCGGAAAGTAGGGGGGAGGCACCTGGTGAAAATGCAAGAGGTAGCCCCTTTGAACCACCTGCAGCACCCAGGAATCGGATGTTATGGCTGGCCACCTGTGAGCGAAGTGGATCAGCCTGCCCCCCGTGCTGAGCGACGGGCGCGGAGGGGGAGAGGCTATGCTGGCATAGTCAAAAACCCCCACCCTGCGTGGCAGGGGGCTGTGCAGTGGGCTTGGGGGCCCGCGGCCTGCGGGGGCCATTCCCCTGACTCTTAGTCTGTGGGCACTGAGTGGAAGCCGCCTGTACTTGGTATTGAAGGTGGGATTGCTTATAGGCAAGCACCTTCCTCGGGTAAAAAGACTTTTTCCCCGGACCCTTCCTCTTCTGCGTGGGAGCGGAGGTCTTTCGGGACAGTCGAGTCCGAGTGAGAGTCTCGGACTCGAGTTCCGCAGCCTTATCGGACATGGGCTTGCGGAAAAGGTGGTCAACTCGGCAGGAGACATCGACTAACTTGTCCTGTACCCACGGCTCGAGGTCGGATGACTGGAGCCAGGCCTGTCGGCGGGCACCGATGCGGTTCCGGCTACTCGGGCCGACGCCTCGAAGCCGTCGTAGGCCGCCCGAGAAAGGAACTTCGAGCACTCTCGAATACTATCGGACAAGGCCAGGAACCTCTGCAAAGGTTCGTCGAAGAGACCAACCGAGAACCCGGCGAGCTCCTTCGCCAAGTCTCGGAGGAACATGCCCATATACAGCTGGTATGTCTGGACCCTGCAGGCAAGCATGGAACCCTGGAAGCACTTCCTACCGAGGGCATCCAGGTTACGGGCCTCCTTACCCGGGGGCACCGAGGAGTGCATCTTTTGACTCTTAAGCCGATGCATTGCCGATTCCACAACCATGGAGTGGTGTGGCAGTTGCGCCTTCTGGAACTCGGGGCTCTTGCGGACTCGATAAATCGAATCGATCCGCTTGCTTAACACTGGTGTTGAGGCCAGGCTTTCCCACATGCGGAAGAGCAGCCGCTCTAGCATCGGAGGGACCGGCACGGTAAAGGCCTCCTTCGGGGGAGAGTCGTACTGGAGTGCCTCGAGCTCTTCCGCGCGTGGCTCCTTCTCTGGATCCGCGGGGAAAGCCAAAGCCTTGGCCATATCCCGCACAAAATCAGAGAAGCGCGTATCCTCCGGAGGGGATCGCCTTCGAGGCTCCGACTCGGGCGAGTCGGAGGGGACGCACCCACTGTTCCCTCTAAGCTGTGCGCGTGTGCGCACGCACACACCTCACCGAGCGAGCGCACATACTTTACAACAGAGCGCATAAAAGTTACGGTTCTGATTCTGATAGAAAACAACACAGATGTCTTCAAATTTAAAAGTTATGTATTTATGGTTTTCACAAGTTCTACAATGTTTTCTAGTGCAATCAATGTGGTGTACATACTGTATTCTGATGTGTAGTCAAATTTTAAAGTATATAACTCCGAGTGTCGTTATGTGGCGCACAAAAATTTAACCTTCCTTCAAAAGTTGCACAGCTGATATTTTATGCGCACACAGCCTACAGAAAATTAGAGGGAACATTGGACGCACCGGGTCTGAAAAGAGCCGGGCGACTCGTCCCCTTCCGTGTCCCAGTCCGATGCCTCCGTGCGGGCGAGGGTTCGTCCCGACGCCGAAGCCGGCGTCGACGACCTCGGTCCCAAACGGGAGGCCGAGGGAGACCTCGACCGAGGATCGAGCATGCATCGACTCGAGGATCGACTCGGCCGCCGGGGTCGACTTGGGCATCAACATCCCGGTGGTCTGGGCAGATGCACTGGCGATGCCGGTCATCCAAACCCGCTGCTGGTCCAAGAAGGCAGAGATACTGCGCTCCAAGGATGTCAATCTGAGGTCAAGCCCAGAAGACCCGGCAGCCACCGACTCGGGCCCCGACCCCGACGACTGTTCCGTAGGGGAGTCCAGGAGGACAATAGTACTCACGTGCGGCTCCACCTCGAGTCGAGGAAGTTTAGAAGGTCTCTCCGCCTCCGAGGACTCGGGGCGGCTGGCGGGGCTATGCGACCCGGCCCACGAGGGACCAGGTGCGTCCTCCGACGACGCCCGCGCGAGTTTCCTCTGCTGACGATGCTCCCGTCCAGGGGACCCCCGCTCAGAGGAACTCTGACAGAGCTCGTTGGCGGAGTCACGAGACGTCAAAGCCTCCGACGAGGTCCGGGCCGGGCCGGACCAGACTCGGGGTCAGAGAAGATTCTGTCCTTTTGCGATTGCCGACTCCTCAGCGACTTGGAGGACAACTTGCCACACAGACCACAGCTCCCAGAGTCATGGTTGGGTCCGAGGCAACGGAGGCAGAAATTATGCGTTCTGTAACAGACATTAATTTAGAACAATGATCACATTTTTTGAACCCGCTGGTAGCCATAGGGGGAAAAAGGGCCCCCGCGAGGTCGAAAGACCGGGCCGCCAGGGGTGGAAAATAAGTGGCGGGAATGCCAGTTAAAAACTGAAAACAAAAAAGGAAATGTGAACGGACTCGATAAGGAAAAAATCAAGGCCGGGCAGGAAAAGGACACGCGAACCGAGAAAACAACAAAGAATTAATCAACTTTTTCAGTGGTGGTAACAAACTACGTCTGTAGGGCTCCGCAGAAAAAAGAAGACTGAGCAAGATGGCATCCTTGGGCGGGAAGAGGACCGCGCATGCGTGCTGCAATCCCAAAGGCTTTCTTCGAAAGCTGGGGAAATTGCTCCGCGAGGGCTCCGTCGGCGCCGACATCACCCATAAGTGAGGACTGACTTCCTGCTTGGTCCTGGAGAAAGAAAAATGCTGTGGAACAGCTAACCTAGCATAGGACTGCAGAGAAGGAGTCCATGTGTGGATGATTTATTTATTTAATTTATTTTATTAACAATTCTTATATACCGCACTATTAGACATCAGCGCGGTTTACATTGAACATAAAACATCCGACAGTTTACATATGTCTGGTCGTTACATTTAACAGGAAGTATAACTTGGCGAAATAGGGGAAACTAAATACAATGCAGGGTTATCTGATAAAGAATATCCTGGTTAACTATATAGAACAGTGGTACAATAGTATATGGAGCAACTAGTTATTTACATTGTGAAGTTGGCCTGTTGCGGGGGTCTATCTGTTTGACCACTTCTGCTATTCACCTGGGGGTTATGTTCGGAGCTGTCATTGAGATATTTAAGGAAGAGGAAATGCTTTAAAGCCTTTCTGAACTGACTTAGATTAGGTATTGATCTGATTTGTGCTGGTAAGGTGTTCCATAGAGATGGGGCGCAGAATTGGAAGGCTCTGTTGGCTGTTGATCTAGTGCATCTTGTGGTTTCATTTGGGATAACTAGTGTGTTTAATTCTGCTGTTCTTCGTGGCCTGTTTGGTGCAAGTGGTTGTATGAGGTTGGAGAGAGAGGAAGAGGTGAGCCCCTTAGCCGCTTTGAATGTTAGCAGTAAGGTCTTGAAACTGATCCTTGCTTGAATGGGGAGCCAGTGTAACTGTTTTAGAAGGGGTGTTACGTGATCTCTCCTGGATGCCCCGAGGAGTACCCTCGCTGCACTATTCATGGCTAATTGCAGGGGGTTCAGGGTGGACCGGGGGAGTCCTTGTAGTATGGAGTTTGAGAAGTCGAAATGGGGGAGTATAAGGGCTTGGTAAATGGTACGGAAATCATCCGGTTCAAGTAGCATGCGTAGGTGTCTGAGGGATCTGATTTTAAAATAGATTGCCTTGACTGTGTTGGCTATGTGGTTCTTCATGTCAAGGTTTTGGTCCAGCGTTACTCCCAGGTAGCGTATTGCCGGTTTAACTTGGAGTTGGGCATCCTTTACGTTAATACAACTAGGTGGGGTGAAGTTGGTGTTCCTCGAGATGAACAGGACTTCCGTCTTTTTGTGTTGTATTCTCAGGTTTTGTGATAGGAGCCACTCTGATATGGTGTCAAAGCAGTTAGTCAGCAGGGTAAGGTCTAGGCAATCCAATGATATTGGCATATATAGTAGCACATCGTCTGCATATATCATGTAACTGACATTAAAGGATCTGATGATGTCGCAGATGGGTTGGATGTATATATTAAACATCAATGCAGATAAAGAGGATCCTTGGGGTACACCTTGACTTTGTTGGAAAGGTTCAGATGTATCCCCGTCGACTCTGACATGCTGCCATCTATCGGACAGGTAAGATTTGCACCATTCGAGTGCTGTTCCACAGATGCCTTTTTCCCTTAGCCGGCAGATGAGAATTTCGTGGCATACCGAGTCAAAAGCCGCTGCTATATCTAGGAAGACAAGAGCGAAGCCCTGGCGTATGTTATCCACACCTGAGGTTATGTTGTTGAGGAGTGTTGTGAGTAGTGTTTCTACTCCATGCGACTCTCTGAAACCATGTTGAGCTGGATCCAGTGGGGCTGATGTGTCTATATGATCCTGTAATTGCCTGTGCACTATTTTCTCGATGATTTTTGCTAGCATAGGTATGCTAGATATGGGCCTGTAAGATTCTACCTTTTGAGGATCAAGTTTGGTGTTCTTTAGCAGCGGTCTTACAGAGGTCTGTTTGAGCGTAGATGGGAAAGAGCCAGTGGTGAAGGAATAGTTTAAGATTTTTGCTATAGTTGAGGATATGTCACATCGCAGGTCCTTTATCCAGTGCGCAGGGCAAGGGTCAGTGTGTGCAGTGGTTGTGTTTAGAGCTAGGATGGTGTCTTCAATAGTTTTCTTCGAGGGAGTAGAGAAGGATGCCAGTGATACTGGGTAGTCTTGTTCATCAGGAGGGTCTGGTATTAATATTTTGTTGGTCTTGCACATTTTAGATTGCATGTAAATTGCATAGTCCTGTGGGTGGATCCTGCTGCGGTGCTCAGGGGTTGGCTCTTTGGAAAGTGTTTTAACTAAGTTAAACAAGTCGTGAGGTTTATTCAATGACCGTTTCAGGGTATCTGTGTGGTGTTGTCTGATTTTATCTGAGATGGCTTTACGATGCTCTGCCAGGTGTTGTATGTAAGCTGACTGGTCACTGGTGGTACGTGACTTTCTCTATCGTTTTTCTAGCCTTCTTAAAATGGTTAGTGAGGTTTTTTAAATCGGCTGTGAACCATGGGGCGGTAGATCTCTTCTTTGGGTTCTTGTTCGTTGGAGGGCGGATAGCGATTGCGCTGAGTTTTTTATTCCAGGTGGAGATCAATTCTTCTAGGCTTAGTGAGGTGTCATCAAAGAGTGTGCTAATTTCAGTGAGGATGCGTTCTCTGTTAAATGGGTGGAATCTTCTGGTATCTGAGTTAGCGGGCCTGCTTTCATCCGTTTTCGTCTTATGTGAACAGTTAGTGGTAGGCATCTGAAAGGTGATGAGTTTGTGGTCAGTCCATGGGACTGCAGATATTGATAACACGATGTTTTGTGGTTGATCCAAAATTAGCTGCGGTGCGAATATTAGGTCGAGGATATTGCCTTTCTCATGAGTAGGTTCTTGCACCATTTGTGTGTATCCTAGGCTATCTAGGGCATCTAGGAATGCTGTTGCTTGAGTGTCCTGTAATGATGGTAGGTTGATATCTCCTACGATCCAATTAGGTTTATTTGGACCCTGGGTGAAGGATGCCAGATTTATTATGGTTGCTAGGTCGTCTGGATCCCCTGACGGTGATCTATAGACCAGATTTATGGAGCATGTGTTGTTTGAGACTGATACTGTTTCTAGATGGTTATTACTGTTGGATTCATCCATTTTAAACTGGAGGTCAGCTTTGGTGATAAGTACTCCTCCGCCTTTCTTGTTTTGTCTGTGTCCAGTGAAGGCTGTAAAGTTAGGTGGGAGAAGCTGGTTGAGGATGATATTGTCTTCAGTTGAGAGCCATGTTTCAGTGACCATGAGAATGTCTAGCTGGTGGGACATTATTACATCCGTGATCACTGGCCACTTGTTTCGAAGTGAACGGGCATTTATAAGTGCACACTTCAGTCTACTAGGGTAGAAGTTTTTAGTTTGTTTAGTTTTCATGTTGTATTGTAGTGGGACATGCAATAGGAGGTTGCGGTGCGGGATGTTGGCCCCATGTGGGTTGTAATAAGAGTCTCCTGACCATTTTCTCTCACTAGATAGTACAATAGGAATGTAATTTTGTGAGGTGGTGAGGGCCAGTATATCAGATGGTAGTGTTATAATAAGTAGGAAAAGGCACATTAACCTGATGATCATGTCTTCCATTTTAACCCTGTGAAGTATGAGGCTTATTCGAGAGGCGAATAGAGGGGGTTTTGGCACGCTGGGGCTGACTGGATCTTGGCTTGTGTATTGTGCACCCAGCAAACCGTCTCCGTGTGTCGGAGCATCAATGCATGCAAAGAATATTGCAATATGGACCTCCCCTGACAGGATTTCATAGAAGTATGGAGGCTCAGGGATCTACTGGGAACCCAGTAGAGGAACCTTGAAGAGAACCTCACTGTGAAGTGGAGGTAATAAACCTGTAGGAAAACGGTGGAGGTCAGAATCCTTAAAGGTAACAGGTAACCCCAGTAGGAAAAACTGGGGTAGTACCAAAACGGTGGGCCTTCAGTGGAAGGATTTATGACAAAAACCTAACACTTTTGGCGGCAGAGTGGCTCACTCTTAGGAGCAAAAAGAGAAAGGCTAACCGATTTGGACAAACGGGCACAGTCCTTGTGGGGAGAAAGGTTATGGGAACCCCTTATTTATTTATTTACATTCTCTTATATACCGCGCTATTCTGCATCAGTGCGGTTTACATTGAACAAACTGAAATTACATTGAACAGGGCATTATAACTTGGAGATAACCCTCCATAGCCCATGTTCCCTGTAAATAGTTAAGTGGCTTGCCCAAGACCACAAGGAGCACCTGTGGGACTAGAAACCCCAGTCCTTCCGGACCAAGGTTGCTGTCCTCTAGTGGGATTTGAACCCCCGACCTTCCGGCCTGAAGTACCTTGCCCCACCACTAGGCCACTCCTCCACTCCCTTGTATCCCAAAAAGAGAGGACAAATGCCTGAGGCGTTAAAGCCTGTGATTAACTGAAGATCCACAATGTCTCTCCTAACTGGGGTAAGCTAGGAGAGATATTGGGCGCGGAGAGCTTCAGAGGTACCTAAACCCTTAGGTTATGGTATAAAAATTGTTGACTACCACAGGAGTGGTTGTGTGTGTAGAACCCCAAACCTGCTAGATAGCATAGGTATGGGTAAAGCCCCTCTGTCAGAATCATATCTATCTCACTGTCTATCCTCATATAGCTATAAGTATGTGGATACATATCTATCTATAATAAAATATCTCGACAGATACATATATCAATATATAGATAGACATATAAGAATATATCTATAGTGAGATATGGAAGGGCATAAAATACACACAAAAAATAAATATAGATATGTAGGCCTACATATGGGTGTCTGCAATTAAACAGACAGAGATATGCCTACAGCACAGTGATCACATAGGATATGTGGAGAGGAAAGATTCATCTAATAACAAGGAGGTGGAACCTGCTTGAGAAGACATATAGAGAATCTATTCCTCCTGGTCATGATCTGCAAGAATGCTAGCTAGTGAAATAACCAGGACTGTTATGTGAAAAACAAAGGATAATATCAATGTGCAGCCAGCAAGTCCCGAGTCTTCCAGGACTCTAGCATGGTAAGTAGACAGAAGACACCTAGAGATGAGATACCATCAGGGCCGGCCCGTCCATTGAGCGAGAATGTTTTTTGCACAGGGCCCCGCGTTTCAGGGGGCCCCGCGCAAAAAACATTCTTTTGTAAAAGTAAAATTGAAAAAAAAAAGAAAACCTGTCTCCTGCCGCTGTCGGGGCCGCCGCGGCAGAATCGAGCGTGCCGCGGGGCCCCCCTGTACCCGGCACAGCCTCTCCTCCCTGTAGCAACTCTCTCTTCTGAGCTGCAGTCAGACGCGCCGGCTTGCAGAGCGCGAAGGGAAGAGTTTCCCTTTCGCGACTCTGTTAGGCCCGCGGGGGCTGATGGGAACTTCCCATCAGCCCCCGCGGGCTTAACAGAGCAGCGAGGGAAAAACTCTTCCCTCGCGCTCTGCAAGCCGGCGCGTCTGACTTCAGCTCCAACGAGAGAGCTGCTACAGGGAGGAGAGAGGCTGTGCCGGGTACAGGGGGCCCCGCCGCACGCTCGCTTCTGCCGCGGCGGCCCCGACAGCGGCAGGAGACAGGTTTTCTTTTTTTTAAAAATTTCCCTGGGCTGGGCTGGGCGTTAGGAGTGGTGCTGGGCTGGGCGGGGGGTGAGAAGTGGTGCTGGGCTGGGCTGGGCTGGGGGGGGGTGTTAGGAGGAGGGATGGGCTGGGCTGGGTTGGGGGGGGGTTAGGAGTTGTGCTGGGCTGGGCTGGGCTGGGGGGGGGGAGGAGTTAGTACTAGAGAAGGCAAGGGATGGGCTGGCTGGGGGGGGATAGTAGTGGTTATGGACACTGGGCTGGTTGGGGGGGGTTAGGAGTGGTGATGGGCACTGGGCTGGCTGGGGGGGTAGGAGTGGTGATGGGTGCTGGGCTGGGGGGGTTATCAGTGTTGATGTGCGCTGGGGGGGTTAGGAGTGGTGATGGGCGCTGGGGAGGGTTAGGAGTGGTGATGGGCGCTGGGGGGCTTAAACTAAAAATTCGGTGCTTGGCGATTAGGACTGGACATGGGCTGGTGGGATTAGGACTGGAAGTGGGTTGATGGGGGGTTAGGACTGGTAATGGGCTATGGGAGGGCTTAAACTAAAAATTGAGTGATGGGGGATTAGGACTGGGAGTGGGCTGATGGGGAGGTTAGGACTGGTAATGGGCTATGGGGGGCTTAAACTGAAAATTGGGTGATGGGGGATTAGGACTGGAAATGGGCTGGTGGGATTAGGACTGGGAGTGGGCTATGGGGGGGCTAGGACTGGTAATGGGTTGGGGGGGTTGCTAGGACTGGAAATGGGCTGAGTGGAAGGGGGCTTGAACTGCAAATAGCTGTTGGGGATGGGGCTTGGAATGGAAATGGGCTGAGGGGAAGTGGGGGGCTTGAACTGCAAATAGCTGATGGGGACGGGGCTTGGAATGGAAATGGGCTGAGGGGAAGTGGGGGGCTTGAACTGCAAATAGCTGATGGGGAGGTGGACTTGGAATGGAAATGGGCTGAGTGGAAGTGGGGGGCTTGAACTGCAAATAGCTGATGGGAAGGGGGGCTTGGAATGGGCTCTTAGGGGAGGGAGCTAGGACAGGAACTGGGCTGATGGATGGGCTAGGATAGAACTGAGAATTGGGTGTTGGGGGGAGCTAAGATTGGAAATGGGCTTTGGCGGGGGCTTGGATTGAAATGGACTCATGGAGGGGCTAGAACTGGAAGTAGGCTCATGGGGGGCTTGGTTTAGAAATGGGCTGAGTGGAGGGGAGCTAGGATTTAACATGGGCTGATGGTGGGGCTAGGAAAGGACTAGAAATGGGCTGATGGGAGGCTGGTATTGGAAATGAGCTGATGAAGGGACTCGGATAGGACTGGAAATGGATGGGGGAGCTAGGACTGGAAATGGGCTGATGTGGGGACTAGAAGGGAGCGGATACTGGGTGGGGCTGGAACTAAAAGGGAGCTGATGTTGGGGGAGATTAGAAGGGGATGGGGCTGGGAGAATGAAATGGAGAGGGGAAAAATATTTTGTGTGGGAGGGAAGAAAAATGTACAATTGGCCGGGTATTGGGAGACTAAGTGGGGATTGAGGATGGAGGGGTAAAATTTGAGTGGATGAAATAGGAATGAGGAAAGAGCAAAAGGAGAAAGATTATTATGTTAAAGCAGATGTAGAGAGAGAATGGAAAAAAACTAGAAGAGAAGAAAGGACAAATGGACAGCAGACGATGGAGAGATAGCAGAAGACACAAATAAACCAGAAGAAAGTGGCTGGAACAATTGCAACTGAAAAAAAAATGCACAAAAGGTACAAAGATATCTCTTTATTTTGAATTTATTAACTGGAATATGTCAGCTCTGGGAAATGTGCATCATTAATGTCTGTGCTTTGTTTAGTACAAGAGGAAATTAATTTATAGTTTTATTTCTACATTGTTGTTGTACATTCCAAGTTTGGCTTTTAGGGTTCCCAGTTTAATTATTGTCTTCCTGTTTTTAAATTGTGATTCCTTGTTTGGTGATAGTCTATGTTCTGCATGTGTAACTGAGCTGAGGTATTCTGTTTATGTAATTCCTATTTGACATTGTCACTTGTTCTCTTTCCCCAGTAGGTCATGTATTGTTATTCTCTGAAATGTATTGGTTTAATATTTGCAGTGTTGCCTTTTGATAGGTAGTGTATGGTGCTTTATGAGTCCTGGTAGTGCTGTTGGGATACGGTGGGTTTGCTATGGGTTCTAAATGGGCAGTGTTTGTAGTAGTTCCTAATGTGCCTGGCGGTTGGCACTGGGGATTATAGTAATGTAGAAATCTTTGTCTTTTTTTATCCATACACTCATGAAGAGGCATGTTTACTAAAAGTTAGTGTATGGTAACATTATGCAAATATTTATGCAAATGAGGCCCCTTATGCAAATGAGGCCCCGCACCGAGTCTCCGCACATGGCCCCGCACCCCCCTTGGGCCGCCCCTGGATACCATGTTGACCTGCTTAAGGGCAAAAGTATCATGCGTTCTTACCATGAGGACGAGCATATCCCCGATTGGGAATACTATGGACCAAAGCAGGGAACTGGCAACTCCTTGAGCTTTCATGTACGAGAAGGCCTATGTCCTTTATATCAAAAAAGGAGATAGTAAAAGAAGGGAGAACCTTCTAGTCATGGGAGACATTTATTTTATTTATTTATTTATTTATTTATAGACTCTTATATACCGCACTATTAGGCATCAGCGCGGTTCACAAAAAACAGTGAGATACACAATTCAACAGTACTTTGTGTTTACAGAAAACAGGAGAATATAACTCGGATAACAGGGTATATAATTAATAAACATAGTCATAATATCATCATGACATGACTGAAAAGCCTTTTCTAACCAGCTAGGATAGCTGTTGGAGAAAAAAAAAAACATGCTCTCTAGCAAGGGCCCATAGTGGAAAGCTTCTCTGTAATTGCAGAGAGCATGATGCAGGAGAATGAGGAGATAGAACTGGCTGCTAGAGAGCCAGTATCTCTGCCAACTATGCTGCCAAACCCAGGAAAATGGAGATGGCAGAAAGAGAAGACAATCTAGAAAGCTTGTAGTGATATAATCTCCGAGAGATGAAAGCACTGTCTTGGTGCCACTACTAAGACTAGACAGAATGTTAGTGGAGGACAAATCTGGTTGTTTGTGGACAAGAACCAGTGGTCCATACATTAAGGCTCCTGCATAGGCAGCTGCTAGCAAGACAGCAGAAAGAATCTTACTGTTCAAAACAGACAGAACAGGAGTAGGAAACTCTGGACATGTCTGATAAGCTGCCCCAAAGCAAGATTGAAAGAGAGGAGGTAACTCAGAGAGGAAAACTCTGCACTGGAAAGTGAGAAAACTAGAGAGGCTGAAGAAAAAGCCTCCTAGTAATTCCGCTCTTGCAGAGGAAAACTTGGTAAGAGGGTGAAGAGAATGGAGCTGAAGAAGACTTACGAAGTAGGAAGTCTATAGAAAGGAAAAATACATGCTGGCACAGGAACTCATTTGATAGTGGTTAGACCTCTTTCCCTAGCAGGAAAAAGAGGAGAAATCTGTGACCTATAGGCATGAACATCCTGACAGCTCATAGAAATATAGAAAAAATGGATATCTTTTGGAAAGAGATCTATGTGTAGGGGTTAGAATGAAGCAGTGGATTGCCTCCATTGAGAAGAAGCAACTGTAGATGCTAACCCCAAGAGTCACAAGCATCTGATGATGATTGATCAGAAACCCTGCAGGTGCTGGGTTTGCTGAGCCTGGTGAGAGGTTGGATTCTTCAGACCAGGACGATGCTTCCCCTGTTGGGGAACATCTGTATGATGGGCAAGTGATGAATAAAACCTCCTTCTCCTGTGGGAAGAAAGTTTTTGGTAGGACATCTCCTACCTACTGGGACAGAAGGTGTAGAACAACCCTTAGGAACAGGTAAATCAGTGGACAACTGAGTAACCTGACGTAAAGACTCCTTGTTGAAAAGATTTTCTCCAGTGCAAGGAGTATGTCCCAGCCGTTGTTGTGCCCATTTGTCCAAGTCTGAAGCTTGGAGCCAGGCTCTACGTCGTGCCCCTATAGCTATAGCAGAAGTCCTGCTAACAGACTCAAAAGAGTCTAGGTAAGCATGAGAAAGGAAACCAAGAGATATTCTGGATATGCTTAAGCAGTGAGGAATAGTCTGTACTCCTGGAATCTGGAAGGAAAGGAGTCAAAAGATGTAATTGCTTTGTGACCTCCTCAAGAGAAAGACTCATATAAAAAATATATGAGAGAATTCTTGCAGAAAGCATAGATGTCCGGAAGGTTTGACGTCCAAAGGCATCTAGTGTTTTAGACTCACGACCTGGCGGATAAGAAGAGTGCTTTTTCTTACTCTTTACCCGCCTCATTGCTGATTCCACTACTATGGAATGATGAGGAAGTTGAGTCTTTTGAAAGCCTGGAGAGGGGGGCACCTGATATAACAGATCAGTTGCCCTGGGAGGTGGGGGTACCCTAAAAGGTGTTTCCCACATTCCTAGAAGGAGATCCTGCAAGGAATGATGCAAAGGAAGCATTATGTTGTCCTTTGCTTTGGTGGAAACAGAGCCTTGTGCAGGATCATGTCCTGGAATAGGAATGGCAAGAGATCTTGCTATATCCAGAAGGAAACTCCCTTGGACAGGTTAGATCTAAAGAACTAGCCTGAGCACCCACAGAGTTATCCAAATATATAGGAATAGAAGATCCTGCAGAGTGCAGTGTGGAATGCTTAAGGGATGGTTGCTGGTACTGGGTATCAGGAGCAGCAACCGTCCTTACCACATTGTCCATGCCAGGTATCGACTCCAAGCTTGGTATAGAATGGAGCGATCCTGTTGAAAAAAGCATGGCAGGAGTTGGCCACGATGCTACTGTGGATACCGGTACCGATGCCGGAGTCGAGCCTGACAAAGACATCGGAGCAGTCATCGGTGACAGTTCAATCGGTACCGAGGTAACCGAAAACCTCCGGCCACTATCCTCGGTACCGAAGCACCGGTATCGATCGATGTCGGTACCAAAACCTATTGGTACGCAGTCTTCTAGACTAGAGAGAGATTCCAAACTCGGCATCGAGGGCAGAGAGCCTGATAAGCGAAGCATGGAAGGCACCGACCGTAAGGGTAATGAGGACATCGGTACCGACTTCGGTACCGTGTCTGATACCAGTGAAGGAAGGTCAACCAGTGGCAACTCAATCGGTCTCGGGGGAACCGAGAGTTGCGGATCTGAATCATCAGAACCGAGCCTTTGGTACCGCCGAGAGCCGGTACCAAGGCGAGTCGGTACCCAGTCCTCCAGACTGGAGATCGATTCCAGACTCGGCATCGAAGGAAGCGAGGCTATCGATGCACATCTGGAGGGTACCGACGTCGGTGGTAGTATCGGTGTTGGTACCGATAATGGAAAGTCAATCTGGAGAGTATCCACCGGTCCCGAAGGCACCGAGGACGCCAGACTACTATCCCTGGTGAGGAGTGTTTCATCCGACACCAGTGCCGATGCCGGGGTATCGGTACCGCTCGAAGCGGATGCCACCACCGTACACGGCTTAGGTATGTTCTGTGGGGGGGGGTGAACCCCAGGAACAACCTGAAACCCCTTATAGGCTTTGGAGACCGAAGACTCCCGCCGGGGTTTTGAAGCCAGTGGGCCCTCGAGGGCAAGGCCGGAGCCATCTACATGCTGTGCATGAGACCTACCACTCAAGGACTGGCTAGTCTTAACAGACTGTTTGTGGGTTACCTGATCCTGTGTGGAAGAAGGGGACGGTGCCCCGAAGTTGGAGGGCAACCGTGTATCGAGGGAACCTCGATGTTGAAGACCTCTTCGCACCAAACTGTTGTCAGGACCCAAGCAGGTTAGACACCGATTTCGAGGGTCTAAAAATAAAGTTGTACCGCCACAGTCTGAACATTTCTTGGAGAAAGTGTCTGGCGGTTCCATGAAGGAAAAAGAAGAGGCCTAAAAGGCCTAAGAGACCGTGGGACACTATGAAGAAAAAATATCCCGTGGAAAAGGAAGATTTTACAAGAAAAGAAAAGAAAACACCGGCGGCGTTGGGAAGACAACCGCGACCACAAGAAAACTAAAGAAATAAAACAAGAATTTTCTGCGGTGACAGGAGGACGTCCTGCCGGCTCCGCGGAAAAACGAAAACTGAGGAGAGGCAGTTGGGAAAGGCGGGAAGGCAGCACGCAGGCGTGCTGGGATGCTTCCAAAAGCTCTTGATTGGACGCTGGGAAGCGTTCCCACGCAGACTCCGTCGGTACCGACGTACCCATATGTGAAGACTCATTCCTGCTTGTTTCTGGAGATACTCTCTAATTACCACCTCTAAATGGACATGCTGAAGTTACATATTTTTCCACTGCCATTACGCATGTCTCGGTCTGATTTTAAGAAGAGACACACACACTTTCTTTTTGAAGCAGAGTTACAACATAGCAAAGATGGTAAGAGCTTTTGGCTGTGCTATAAAGAATTGTGACCAACAATGCAAAAAAAATAAATAAATGAATTCTGAATTTGAAACATTACAAATAATGTGAAAATCAATATCTACAATTATATCTATTTATGCTGAATGCAATATTGTAAATCCCACATGAAAAAGCCATTTGCTTTGCAATTCACTGATGAAAGGCCTAAGGGATGGGGAAATGTTTTGGGATGAAGGGCCACACTAGTGATGACCTTTAGAAGGCGGCACTGGCAGGTTCGGGAGGGGGGGGGGTTGAATTAAGTGAGCAGGAAGAGGGAGATTAATGCCTAGGGAAAGTCCCTTCTAATGACAAAGGACCACCAGCCCCTCCCCCCACCCATTCGCAAGACACACTCTCCCTCTGTCCTAATGAGGGCACCCTCCTTCCCCATTCACTGCCACTGCTTACTACTCTGCCAGTCTTTAGGTGCCAATACCTCCTTCATTGTACAGCTCTAGGCTGGCTTACAGCATGGCTCCAATCATGGTACCGATTGCTCCCATTCCAATTCACCTGCTGAGCTTTCTCTCCCACTCTTCACCATGGGAAGAGGAGGTGGTGGTGGCAGCAGTGGAACTAAGGGTAATGCCAAGAGTGACTTGGCAGCAGGAGCTGTTTGCAGGGAGGGCAAGAGGAGCCAGTGAAGCTCTGTGTGTGCATCACCTCTTAGAGTCTCTCTCCCCTGAGAAGAGGCAGCGGTGGGAGTGGCGAGTGTGCTGGCAGCAGCTGTTTTGGGGGAAAGCTGGACGATCCCAGTGCTGTATGGAAGGTTTTCCCATTAACCATGTCTTTGCTGAGCCTCTACCCTCCTTAACCTGACACCTTTCTCCCCTCTTTGCTACAGAAAGGGGAAACCTGCTGATCTGTAGGAAGAGGGAAGGTGATGGTAGCAGCACAGCAAGAGATCTTGCAATTGGATGTTTCTTGGGACGGAAGGAAGCGGGAACATGTGCAGTAGTGGGAGGTGTTTGTGCAGGCCAGATGGAAAAAAGCCCATAGACTGGAGGGAAATAAGCCCTGTAGATTTCTTTGTACTAATCCTTGCTGCTCAATACATTCATCCTGTTTTTTTACATCTGAGCTCTTTGGGCATGCATATATTGAAATATGTTCCCTTTTAAATGACTCTCCATTCTATTTACCTAACTGATGCAAAAAAAAAAAAAAAGCCTTATAAGCCAAAGTAGGATATGAGTATCTGCCACCTATGGTGCTTTACAAAACTGGAAAACAGCAGCTGTGCAGTTTGGTCAACTCGGAACTTCCAAGCCCCATTTATGCAAAATATTCAGGTGATAAACATTAATTAGATTTGAAACAGACCTCAGTGAACAAATTCTGAATTGAACCCAAGACTTTGGCACAATGGTTCACAAATGTCCAAATGCAGTTATGCATATCAGTGCAAGCATTTCTAGTCTGTCTTAACAGATGAAGGTTGGGAGTAAGGCCTCAGAAAACAAAAACAGATAGCAATGGAAATGAGGAAGAACTCAAAAAAATTTTAAGACTGTGTTCCCGAGGTGCTAGCTAAACTAAAAGTGAACAAAGCGATGTGGCCAGACAGGATTAATCTGAGGGTATTGAAGGACTTTAGGGAAGAACTGGTGGCTCAGTTAACTGACCTTTTTGCAATGCTTCTTTAGAGTCAGGAGTGATCCCAGAGGGCTAGAGATGGACGAATGTGGTTCCAGTCCACAAAAATGAAAGTAAGGAAGAAATTGTTATCTACAGACTGGTTAGTCTGACCTCCTGTGTAGGAGTAAATTAATGGAAACGCTGTTAAAGCAAAGACGGCTGCATTTTCTAGAATCCAAGGGATTACATGGATCCAAGACAGCATGTCTTTACTAGAGGTAAACAGAGCCAGAAGAATCTGATTTCTTTAACTAGGTGACGAGCAAATTGAATTAGGGAGAGTACTAGATGTGGAATACTTAAGATTTCAGCAAGGCCTTTGACACTGTTCTACACTGTAGACTTATAAATAAGCTGAATGCCCTTAAGATGGCCCTTAAAGTAAGTGCCTGGGTTAAAAACTGGATGAGTAGGAGCTGACAGAGGGCAATAGTAAATGGAGTTCACTCTTAAAATAAAATTTGTCCTTGGCCCTGTTCTTAACATTTTTATAAGTAATATTGCATGGTCTGTGGACAGGTATGCTTCTTTGTGAATTATACCAAAATCTGCAACAGGGTTGACACCCTGGAAGGTACGAATAACATGAGAAGAGATCTAGTGAAGCTTGAATAATGGTTAGGAATTTGGAAGCTCAGATTTAATGCTAATAAAATGCAAAGTCATGCATTTGAGCTGCAAAAACCCAAGGGAGTAGAACAGTATAGGGAGTGAAGTACTTAAATGCATGAAAGACTAGCAGGACCCAAGAATGATCGTACTGGAAGATCTTAAAGTGGCCAGACAGCTAAAAAAGGGGATGGCAAAAGCCAAGAAGATGCTTGGGTTTATAGAGAGAGGAATGGCCAGCAGGAAAAAGGAGGTAATAGTGCCTTTATAAAAGTCTCTAGTGAGATCTCATTTGGACTATTGTGTACAATTTGGGAGACTGCACCTTCAAAAGAACATAATCAGAATGGAGTCAGTCCAGGGGGTGGCTACTAAAATGGCCAATGGCCTTTGTCATAAGTCACTTGGAATAGACTTAAAGATCTCAATACATATAGGAGGGGAGATATGATAGAGACAATGAAATAACTCCATGGTATAAATGCACAAGAGGTGGTCCTCTTCTAGTTGAAGTGAAGCTCTGCAATGAGGAGTCATAAGATGAAGGTGAAAGGGGAAAGACTTGAGAATAATCTGAGGAAATGTTTCTTTATGGAAATGGATGCAAGGAACAGCCTCGTAGTGGAGATGAGAACTGTATCTGAATTTTAAAAAACCCCACACTGGACAAACACAGATGATCTCTGAGGGAGAGGGAGGGATTGTGTAGAGCTTCACAGTTCTTATGGAAGGGCAAAGTGGATCGGCCACATGGGCTTAACTGCCATTTTGTTTTTAAGTACCACTGCAAAAGTTGCTCCCAGTTTTCCCATTAATAAATCTAGATTATAAACTTGTATAAACCCTCCCTCTTGCCCATCACAACTATCTGGATCACTGGCAATTCCTCCCATCCTACTCTCTCTCCTGCACTACCAAATATACTATCAATCTTATGGATTCTCTTAAGTACGGAATCTACAAGAAAACCTATGTTCGATAAACAAGTTTCTGCTGTCATTAAAACGTCCTTTGTTGCTCTGTCAGTCCCGGACCTTGCATTGCTTCCTAGATATTCCTGCACAAAACATTTAATCCATGCTCTCATCACTGTCACTTGGATTATTGTTCATTTATGCAGGAATGTAATTCATCAGAGCTGAAACTCTTCGCACAGGCAAAAAAATTCAATCACCTTAACTCCTTTGATCCACTATCGCTGGCTTCCTCTATCTTTCCAAATACATTTTAAAATCCTGGTATTGTCTCTCAAAACCTTGTAATACTGGTACTCTGTTCTATCTGTTAAAATTAATTCACATGTCACAACTCCAGGATTCTCACTCCATTGCCATTCATGACAACCGTCTTTTGAGCTTCCGTGTCGATCTGGCTAAATGTGAATCCATGCGACAATCGGCAGTTTTCTTCAGAGCATTTATTCTATAGATTGAACTCCCACCATTGCTACGCTCTGAATCTTCCAGTAAAAATTCACCTGTTTGTCCTGGCATTTGGGGAGTGCAAGAGCTAGGCCAGTTGGCAGCCTGAAGCAACCTCTCTACTTCCTTCTCCCTCTATCTGCTCTACGTCTATTCTCCTGTCATTCCCTGGTGCTCTTTTCTAGTCTTTTGTTTTAATTGATTGACTGTAAACCGCTTTGCATGTTTGAAAGGTGGTATGGTACGTAACAGTAAGCCGTGATGCTCTTTTTTATGATACTTTAAAAGCAAGTGAGAGAAGGCTGCTTTAGGAATGAGCTGGGATTGTAGGACCTAACAGGCTCTACTTATTCTAACTGCTGACTTATGAAAAGATTTGACAGAACTGCAGAGATGGAGACAAGAATCGCACTAGACAAATATATATCATTCTTGCTTTCACGCAGAGGGACCCTACGATGCACAGAGCCCAGTATGCTAGGTAACTGCCCAAAAAGCAAAAAAATAAATAAAATTGCTTGTCCACTTTTTTTCTCAAACTGAGGTTAGAACTACTTTTATTTAGCCCTGTTCTGTCTCAGAGCTTTCATAATAGGTTCTAACATTCAAACAGCGCTTTATATTACATACACTAAGCTTTGCAAACTATTTTAACATTTCTCCATAAATACACATTTGCAAGTGACAGTAAGCACACCTGTATATAGTTACATATAATTACAAGTTCTTAATGACATGTTTAACTGCTTAATTTGAAACCATTTCAACTGTACAGTTTAGCCCACTGCTTGTACGTCTCATTTTAAAGATTACAAAGGGAGGCATGATTTCAAAGAAATTAAATATTCTAGTTGTCTGTCTTGTGCTAAATAATGAAACTTTTTGCATCTATCATATGTAACATGTGTCCATATACCTTCCCCCCCAGCAAAACAAGGATAATTCCAATACCTTAATGCAAGGCAAATTGAACAGGGTTCTCTAAGTTTGCTTTGAAGTTCTCTAGGAACTTGGAGGCCAGCTCATCGTCTACAACCCTGCCGTCGCTTGAGAGCGTGACTTGCATGAGCTGGTGCTGCTGAAGCTTGGGGTTGTCTTCATTGCCTTCCACAAGGCGGAGTTCTGACCGCGATTGTCCCACGGCCAGGATGCATGCTTGTGGTGGATTTATCACAGCACTGAAACCGCTGATACCAAACATTCCCAGATTGGAGATACTGCAAAGGAAATTGGTATTCCCGTTTACAAGTCTATTGTAGACGCTGACTGAGAGAGGATCTTCCATTTGTCATGTCTGCCTCTGGGTGCTTTGCACCCTTTTCCACTCAACAGTGCTATGCTTGGAGGTAATTTCACCATTGCTGGCTTTAGGCATTATCTACTTCATGGTTTCTCTAATCCTGTTACTGCAAATATGACCTAACTGCGCACAGCAGTGAGTACATCTGCGCAGTTTTCAAAGGATATAGTTAGGAACGATGGAGGGGAAATTGGAGTTTATATGGAGAGAATGATTTTCAGACTCCTAAAAGCACAAGTCTCCTTTAGCCACATTGCAAAGGGACGCAAATGCATTTTAACTTGCATAAATATAGGCATCCACATACTTGGTACTGTTCTGTATGATGTAACTGTACCTACACACTTTTATCCACGCAATGCATGCAGGTACAATAACACAGCTGGATTTGTACAAGCTAAAAATTGTGCTCAATATCTATCAAAGTTTGCTTCAGACTTGTTTTAATGCATTCTTCTATGTATCAGGATGGTAAAGAACCAGCTTCTGCTGCTGAACGGTACAACACACATCCAGTTCACCTAGAAGGAGCTAGGTAAGAGAAGCTTCCAGAAACTAAAGTGTTTTAATTTCAAGTGCTAAAAATACAAGAAAAGGAGGTAGGAAGAAAGATATGTGAAATGAGTTTTTAGCTTCTTTCACAACATGAATATTTATTACTACTACTACTAATCATTTATATTGCGTTACAAGACGTACACAGCACCATATAACCACATGTAGAAGACGGGCCCTGCTCGTTAGAGCTTGCAATCTAATGAAGACAGACAGTACAATATAAGAGAAACAAGGGGTTCAAATAGGGAAAGGGGACACAAGGAGATATTAGGATCCAAAAGCAGCCTCAACGAGGTGAGCTATAGCATGGATTTGAAAAGGTGGAGAGATGAGACCTGACATATAGCTTCAGGAAGTTTGCTCCCGGCATAAGGAGGAGCAAGGTGAAAAGATCAAAATCTGGAGTTGGCAGTGGAAGAAAAGGGCACAGAGAGAGAGCCCGAGGAAGAGAGGAGTTCACAAGGAGGAGAGGCAGTGAGGGGCAGTACAGTGAATGCATTTATAGGTCAGAAGGAGAAGTTTGAATTGGATATGGAAACAGAAGGGGAGCCAATGAAGTGATTTGAGGAGAGAGGGTTATATGAGTGTATCGGCTCTGGCGAAAGATTAGCCATGCAGCTGAGTTCTGAAAAGATTGAGGAGAGAGAAGACTCCGAGGGAGACCAGCAAGGAGGAGACCAAAGAGTGGATGCGATTTTTAGTAGTGTGTTCAGAGAGGAAGAGGTGAATTTTGTTAATATTGTGTTTGATTTTGGAGACCATATCTCACAAAGGATATAAAAAGACTGGAAATAGTTCAGAGGAAGATGACCAAAATGACTTGGAGCCTGCGCCAGAAGATGTTTAAGAAGAGACTTGAAGACCTAAATATGTATACGCTCGAGGAGAGGAGGGACAGGGGAGATATGATACAGATCTTTAAATACTTAGTGTATTAATGAACAAACAAACCTTTTTCAAAGACAGGGAAGCTGCAAGGGGGTAAACAGAAAGGCAACGTCAGGAAATACTTTTTCACTGAAAGGATGGTGGAATGCCCTCCCGATGGAGGTGGTGGGGGCAAATACAGTGACAGAATTCAAAATAGCAACAGGATAAAATCAAAATAAACTTAACTATCTCTAATATCTCAACAAATAGGGGTGACCTGCACGGAGCGGTGGGTACACCCCTAAACAAAGGCATGGGGAGGGGTGACCTGCATGGAGCGGCAGGTGCATCTACTCTTACCACCTTGCTGGACAGACTAGATGGACCATACTAGTCTTTATTCTGCCGTCATATACTATGTTAATGTCATTTCTTTATAACAAGTTGGATATGTATGTAGGAGTCGTCAAAGGTGACCCCAAGGTTGTGGGACAAGGAAACACAAAGCAGAAGAGTGTTATCAACAGAGAATGAGGAAGGGAGGAGGAGGATTTAGGAGGAAAACTAAGAAGGTCAGTCTTGGCCATGTCCAATTTTAGATGGCGGTGAGACATTCAGGCGGTGATGTCAGATAAGCAGGCAGAGATACAGGCTTGGAGTGTAAGAAGAATGTCAGGTGTAGATTGATTTGAGAGTCCATCAGCATAAAAATGATACTGAAAGCCATGGGAAGAGATGCAGGCACCAAAGGACTAGGTAAAGAGAGTGAAGGAGAGGGCCCAGAACCAGATCCTTGGGGTACACCAACTGAGAGAGGGATGGCAGTAGAGGAGGATCCACCAGAACAAACACTGAAAGAGTGATGAGAGAGATAAGAGAACCATGACAGCACAGCACCCCTAAAACCAAGAGAGGACAAAGTCTCTGAGAAGAAGGTGGTCAACAGTAACAAAAGCAGCAGAAAGATTGAGAAGAATGAGAACAGAGTAAAGAATCTTATACTTAGCCAGGAACAAATCACTGGAGACTTTGGCAAGAACTGTTTCAGTAGAATGAAAGGGAACAAAAACCAGACTGAAGTTGGATCTAGGAAGGCTTGAGAAGAGAGAAATTCAAGGCAGGAGCGGAGAACTGCATGTTGAAGAAGCCTGGAAATGAAGGGAAGAAGGGACATGGGTTGATTTTTATTTAGAAGGGCAACTAGGGTCAAGTGAAGATTTCTTGAGGGGAGATGTAATCACCGCATGCTTGAAGGCTGCAGGGAAAGTGGCAGTGAAGTGTGAAAGGTTGAGAATCTGTGAGATGGAAGGGATGTGAGAGAGGAGGAGTTGGCGTTAAGGAGACGTGTGGGAATAGGATCAGAAGAATAGGTATGAGTTTAGCGGAGGAAAGAAGAAAAGAGGTTTTCTCATCGGAGATTATAGAAAAGGATAAAGGGGTGATAAAGGTTGAGGGGAAAAGTGTGTATTGAAGAGGGGGTGAAGAAGATTCAGTCAGTGAGAGGTAGAAATGAACTTGCCAGGTGGTCTATAAATAACAGCAATCTGGAGACGTAGAGGATTAAAAAGATGGATGGAGCGGACTTCAAAAGAGGAGAAGGATTGAGTCAGAGGTAGAAGGGGTTGAAATTAGTAAAAAGAAGAAAGCAAAAAACCAACACCACCACTGCGGCTAGTGATGTATAAATGAATAAACTAAAAAGAATTGGATACAGTACTGAAGCTCCGAGTGAGAATGGAACATGCACACTTAGTTCCTACTAAGTATGGGAAGGTTGCAGGGTACCATTTAACTAGGCAACTGAAATCAGTTGGTCATGCTGTTCCCTAGGGCAGATTAAAATATTCTGTAGATATCATTCTACAGCAAAGGCACTAATTTCTTTCAGTTCATTAATTGTTTGCCTCCTGCTTCTTTAGACTTCCAGCTCCATTGGAACAGGCTTCGGTTCCAATCTTCAGGGTTGTTTTTTTTAATATACCCTACCCAACTCGGCCCAGCCATTGCAGAAGCTGGGCAATTGAGGCCCCTAAGTCTGGCCAGTAGGCTGACACTCCCTTCCCTCCAAAGGGTTGCCATTCAGACTGGGGATCAGATGACTGATCCAGGAATTGAACACGAGTCTTCTGCTGGACGGTCTGCAGCAAGCGACACAGCTAGTTCTTTCAATTTACTTTTTGACTATTTTATTTACCTGAACGATCCACCTTGATATTCTTCAGGCAACAGTTTTCCATCTCTTGCCTTCTTTGCCAAGGCCTAGGAGAAATATCAGAAAATCCAAGATTAAATTATTCAGTAACCTTGCCTTTGAGATGACTGCCAATAAACAGTGCTCTGCCTTGACAAATTCTGAAAGTCGCCTGACCATTGCCCAGCAAGTACTGTCGTTCTGCGGCAGCGCAGTCTAACTCCTGTCTGAACTACCCTTTGCATGTCGACATGCCCAATACTTAGAATTTACCATTTGCCATGTGTGGAGGGCTATGAATATTTCAAGCACAAGGACACCATGCATGGCCGTCAAATGTTTCAGCAGCAGGGAAGGTGAATGCACATGTGGTCTGGAGCTCCATCCACTGAAATTCATTATCGTATTAAAGGTCAACACTACATATATATATGTGCATGGTGGATGCCTTCTTTTAGGCAAGAACTGACGCGTTTTGAAGGTACCAAATAACAAGTAGTAATTGCAAGGAGGGAGTAAAACTAGTTTCCAGCAGTAGAAAACGGAGCCCCTCCCTACTCCTACTCACTCACATGAGTATATTAAGCTACTGCTCTTATGCAAAAAAAAGTTGTAATTTTCTGCAGCGAGTTATATTTTTATAGCTCTAGTATTCCAGCACTACAGCTACGCCACCCTGAATAAGCTAGATCTTGTGTGATCTTGGAAGCGGAGCACAGTAAGGCCTGAATAGTACTTGAATGGGAGACCACTTTGGAATACCAGGTGCTGTAGCCTTGCTGTTTGGAAGGAAAGGTCTGATAATCTAATTTTGATTGCACTTTGCCAAGAAAACTCAGGGGATACTCACATGGGCACTTGTTCACACAACAGTATTCCACCAAAAGACGTTTAGTTGAAATGCACTTACTCATACTATGAGAAGTAAAAATGAAGGCTGCCTAGCGATTTCCTGCAGTTACTTACATAAAATGGCATTGCTTCTTCAACGGCATCACCTTACCTTATACTTTCCTTTTGTATTAAGGACCATTCTATATATGAAACCTTTTTTCAAAATGAAATGCCAAACTCAGACTACCATGGACAGAATGTGGACTGTTTTAATCGTTTAAACCAGTGGTTCTCAACCCAGTCTGCATACAAGGAAGCAGTGCATGAGATTTATCTGTATGCACTGCTTCCATTGTATGCAGATCAATTTCATGCATACTCATTGTAGATATCCTAAAAACCTAAATGGCCTGGGGGGGGTCCCAGAGGACTGGGTTGAGAAAGTATAGTTACTCTCCCAGAACAGCAGGAATTTAATCTTCACATATGGGTGACATCAGTACTGATGGAGCCTGCGTGGGAACACTCTCCAGTGTCCAATAGGAAAGCTTTTGGGAGCATCCCACTGCGCCTGTGTAGCTGCCTTCCCACCTTTGCTACTCTCCCTCCTCTGTTGAGTTTGGAGCTGAGATAAAAGGAGAGGAGAAAAAAGAACGTACAACTCCTAGGAGAGGAGGGTGGGTTCTGAAGACTAAATTCCTGATGTTCCCAGAGATCACCTGTTACAGGTGAGTAACTACGCTATCTCTAGGAACAAGCAGAAATGTAGTCTTCATATATAGGACTCCCTAGCTGGAAGATACCAGAGAGACCTCGGAACCAGTAATGGTTCTCCTCAGGAGAGGCTAAGAGGTCATGGATCCTCCATGGATGTTTGGTATCAAATTCTGGGACAGAGGGTAGGAGTTGCTCTAAGTCTGAAAGATATGCTGGAGAACAGCCTGGCCAAACATGGCATCCTGGTGGGAGTCCTTGTCCAGACAGTAGTGAGCAGCAAAGATATGGACCAAAGACCAAGTTGCTGCTTTACAGATTTTGTCAATAGCCACAGAGCGTAGATTTCCCATTGAGGTAGCCATAGCCCGAACATTATGGGTAGTGACATGACCTTCAAGGGATAGGCCCGCTGCATCATAAGCAAAAATGATGCAGTCTGCTATCCATTTGGAGAGGGTACACTTGGATACTGGCAACCCCAGATGACTAGGGTCAAAGGAGACAAACAATTGAAAAGCCCTTCAGTGTTCTTTCATCCTCTGAAGGTAGAATGCTAAAGCATGTTTACAATCCAGAGTGTGGAGGGTTGCCTCTGTCCTACAAAAATGTAATCTAGGGTAAACTGCCTGATTCAGATGAAAGGGCGAAACTACTTTTGGCATAAAGTGAGGATGAGTCCTAAGGACAATCTTGTCATGGTGGAACTGGATGTAAGGCGGGTCGGCCACCAAGGCCTGAAGCTCACTAATGTGTCTTGCTGAAGTGAAGGCAATAAGGAAGATGATCTTCCATGATAGAAACTTGAGCGAAGTTGTGGCTAAAGGTTTGAAGGGCGGTTTGAGATGTTGCCCTAGAACAACATTAAAGTCCCATGCCACTGGTGGTGGTCTGATAGGAGGCTTAGTTAAAAGAAGTCCTCTCAAAGCATGAGATGAGCGGCTGCGAGGAGATGGGCTGCCCATCTAAGTGATGATGACAGGCTGCAATTGCACTTAAGTGCACTCTTACCGAGTTGGTCTTGCTACCAGAGGAGGAAAGGTGGAAGAGATATTGGAGAAGTGCCACCTCTGGGGCCGAGAAGGGATTAAGATCCCTTTGTGAACACCAGAGTGAGAATCTACCTCACTTAAAAATGTAGGAACCTCTGGTGGGTGGCTTTCTGGAAGCAAAAGGATGTCCTTAACCTCCTGAGAAAGGTTAAGGTGCTGAAAAGTTATGCCTTCAGCAGCCATGCTGTGAGGTGGAGAGACTGTGGATTTGGATGGAGCAACGTCCCCTCCCTCTGAGAGAGTAGATCTGGAGCAGCCAAGATCTGTCAGCTGAGTCTGAGACAGACGTAGCAGGAGAGGAAACCGTGGTTGACGTGACCAGCAGGGGGGCTATGAGTATCATGAAACCCCAGTCTGCCTGGAGTTTGAACAGAGTTCTGGGAATGGGGGGGGGAGGCGTAAAGTAGGCCTTGCCCCCAGTGGAGGTGAAAAGCATCTACCTGTTGACTGTCCGAAGTGAGAGTCCTGGTGCAGAAGCAAGGGAACTTGGCATTCTGAGGGGTGGCAAAGAGGTCTATCTCTGGAGTCCCCCAGGTCCGAAAGATATAGGATACTGTGTCTACATGGAGAGACCATTCGTGGGGAGAAAGAATCAGACTCAATTTGTCTGCTAAGATATTTTGTTTGCCTGGAAGATATACCACTTGTAGATGGATGTGATGAACAATGGCAAAGGACCAGAGATGTAGAGCCTCCCTGCACAGGGACCAAGAGCCTGTCTCTCTCTGCTTGTTCACATAGAACATGGCAACTTGATTTGTCTGTCTGTTTGGACCAGGACTCTGTGGTAAGAAAGGTGTTCCTGAAATACTTTCAGAGCACTGAAGATGGCTCAAAATTCCAGGAGATTTATTTGGAGTCGTGACTCCTGTGGTGACCAGGGGCCCTGAGTAGAAAGATGCTCTAGATGGGCTCCCCAGCCCAGTTTGGATGCATCTGTTTTTGGGGTACATTGATGTGGAGGCATCTGAAAAGGTGACTCTACGAGGAGATGTTCTGGAGAACACCACCACTAGGGAGATACAAGCATCTTGTCCCCGAGACAACTTGAGGCTTAAGACCACTGGGAAGCCAGAGTCCATTGTGCTGTGTGCATGTGGAGACGGGCATATGGGACTACATGCACCGTTGATGCCATCTGATCTAGAAGTTGCAGCATTTCTCAGGCAGTGAGGTAGTCCTTGAGACGGGCCTGAGATGCCAACTGATTGAGTTGAGTGCAGCGCCGTTGGGACAAGAATGCCTTCGACTGTTGAGTGTTTGAGAGCCCCTATGAACTCTAGAGTCTGAGTGGGAACTAGTTGGGACTTTGGAAGATTTATGATGAAGCCCAAGTGTTGTAGCACCTGCATGGTGTGTGAGACAGAGAGGCTGGCTTCCTGAGAGATGATTGCTCTTATGAGCCAGTCATCCAAGTAAGGGAAGACAAATATCCTTAGAGTTCTTAGGAATGCAGCTACGACCACCATGCAGATTTTTTCACTATTACTAATTTTCTCTTTTGTTAAACCGCTTTGATTGTATGATAAGGCGGTATAAAAATCCAATTAAATAAATAAATAAATAAATTAAATAAATAAATAAATGGAAGGACCCTATATTGATAGTGTCTTCCTTGGAACATGAAATGTAGGAGCTTTCTGTGTTCTGGATGAATCAGGATATGAGTGCAAGCTTCTTTTTAAGTCTAGAGAATAGAGACAATCCTGACTCTGGAAATAGGGGAGAAGGGTCTCTAGAGAAATCATTTTGAACTTCTCATGTACGAGAAACTTGTTTAGGTTCCTGAGGTCCAGAATGGGCCTGTATCCTCCTGTTTTCTTTGGGATGAGGAAGTACAGAGAATAAAAGCCCATTCCCTGCTGGGATGTTGAAACTTCTTCTATTGAGCCCTGCAATAGCAGGGAGGTGACCTCCTGTAATAACAGAGCAATGGGGGGGGGGGGGGGGGTTTGAGAATGCTACTCTTACTGAAGTAGAGGGGGGCAGGCTTTGAAGATGAAGCCTGTACCCCTCCCTGACTATCTTCAAAGTCTACTGCTCTGAGGTAATCAGATGCCATCTGTGGGCATAATAGCACAGTCTACTGGCAATGGGGAGGGGATGTGGGCTCTCTAGAGGCAGAGCAGCTATGTTCTTTAGGAAGGAGTCAAAAACCAGGAGCAGGCTGAGTCTGCTGAGCTGGCTGCGCCTTAGGAGTCTGCTGTTTTGGAGGTTGCTGTCCCTTTGGGGAGTATGATGCTGGCAATAAGAAGCAGGAGTGTAATAATAGTACTCCTTCTTTGTAAATAAAGCTTTCTTTGCTGCCGCCTTTTTAGCTGGGTTGGCGGTAGCTCTTGGAAAGCCTATTCAGGGCAGTGTTTTCAGATTCTAACTGAGATTCTTTATCTTGCCAAAAAAAGTTAGGGTTTTTCACCAGTGCAAAGATTATTACCCATTTTGAAGCGGTTGTTCAAGATCCGATGCTTGTAGCCATACAATTCTGCATATACTGATGCAGATCGATGTAGCTCTACTGGTGCACTCAAAACAAAACAATCAAAGGTTTCTCTAT